>NW_012193483.1:206103-229680 GCF_000504015.1 Erythranthe guttata | reverse complement strand
TAGAATACTAAATCCACCAATTAAAACAGAAATATAAATTAATCCATAAAAAAATCCACGTAAACGTAAACGTTGAGTGTTATTTCTACACTCCACCGTATCTTTTGTATCTTGTGTTTTTGATGTTGTTTGGTTATGCGCATTAAAGTCCTAGTGTTGTACTTCGTGTTTTTAAGAACGTTGTTGGGAATGCACTTTCGCGCATGTTTTTTTACATGTATGTTTGTGCATGTCCATTTGAGCGAGTGTGTTTGTGCATGTTTGTTGATTTGTATTAATGTCCTAGGATTGTAGTTTGTGTTTTCATGATCCTTTTTGCGAATGCAGTTTTGCGTGAGTAATTTTGTGCATGATTTTGTACTTTTACTTATGTGCGTATCTTTTGTAGCGAGTGTTTTTGTGCACGTTTCTTGATGCGCATTCGTGTCCTCGAACTGTAGCGGGTATTTTCATGATCGCTGTTGGAATCCAATTTTGACCATGTTCGAGTCCGAATTTGGAAATTTGACATTAGACAGGAATTGTAGCCACCTGAAATAGCTTTCTAATGCCACCGGAACCAGTCGATTTGGAGTCCGGATGAGAAAGTTATGCTCGACTTCAAGGACACTACCGAAGATATTGAGGGATCCTCTCTTCTATTTTGATTTTATTTTCCTAATTGCAACTCTTTTCTTACTCTTTGATCATTTTTGCTTCATGGACACCTAATTATCAATTTGTACCTATAGAATACTAAATCCACCAATTAAAACAGAAATAAAAATTAGTCCATAAAAAAATTCACGTAAACCTAAACGTTGAGTGTTATTTCTACACTCCACTGTATCTTTTGTATCTTGTGTTTCTGCTGTTGTTGGGTTATGCGCATTAAAGTCCTAGTGTTGTACTCCGTGTTTTTAAGAACGTTGTTGCGAATGCACTTCTGCGCATGTTTTTTTACATGTATGCTTGTGCATGTCCATTTGAGCGAGTGTGTTTGTGCATGTTTGTTGATTTGTATTAATGTCCTAGGATTGTAGTTTGTGTTTTCATGATCCTTTTTGCGAATGCAGTTGCGTGAGTAGTTTTGTGCATGATTTTGTACTTTTACTTATGTGCATATCTTTTGTAGCGAGTGTTTTTGTGCACAATTCTTGACGCGCATTCGTGTCTTCGAACTGTAGCGGGTATTTTCATGATCGCTGTTGGAATCCAATTTTGACCATGTTCGAGTCCGAATTTGGAAATTTGACATTAGACAGGAATTGTAGCCACCTGAAATAGCTTTCTAATGCCGCCGAAGCCAGTCGATTTGGAGTTCGGATGAGAAAGTTATGCTCGACTTCAAGGACACTACCGAAGATGTTGAGGGATCCTCTCTTCTATTTTGATTTTATTTTCCTAATTGCCACTCTTTTCTTACTCTTTGATCATTTTTTCTTCATGGACACCTAATTATCAATTTGTACCTATAGAATACTAAATCCACCAATTAAAAGAGAAATATAAATTAGTCCATCAAAAAATCCACGTAAACGTAAACGTTGAGTGTTATTTCTACACTCCACTGTATCTTTTGTATCTTGTGTTTTTGCTGTTGTTTGGTTATGCGCATTAAAGTCCTAGTGTTGTACTCCGTGTTTTTAAGAACGTTGTTGCGAATGCACTTTTGCGCATGTTTTTTTACATGTATGCTTGTGCATGTCCATTTGAGCGAGTGTGTTTGTGCATGTTTGTTGATTTGTATTAATGTCCTAGGATTGTAGTTTGTGTTTTCATGATCCTTTTTGCGAATGCAGTTTTAGGTGAGTAGTTTTGTGCATGATTTTGTACTTTTACTTATGTGCGTATCTTTTGTAGCGAGTGTTTTTGTGCACGTTTCTTGACGCGCATTCGTGTCCTCGAACTGTAGCGGGTATTTTCATGATCGCTGTTGGAATCCAATTTTGACCATGTTCGAGTCCGAATTTGGAAATTTGACATTAAATAGGAATTGTAGCCACCTGAAATAGCTTTCTAATGCCGCCGGAACCAGTCGATTTGGAGTCCGGCTGAGAAAGTTATGCTCGACTTCAAGGACACTACCGAAGATGTTGAGGGATCCTCTCTTCTATTTTGATTTTATTTTCCTAATTGCCACTCTTTTCTTACTCTTTGATCATTTTTGCTTCATGGACACCTAATTATCAATTTGTACCTATAGAATACTACATCCACCAATTAAAAGAGAAATATAAATTAGTCCATCAAAAAATCCACGTAAACGTAAACGTTGAGTGTTATTTCTACACTCCACTGTATCTTTTGTATCTTGTGTTTTTGCTGTTGTTTGGTTATGCGCATTAAAGTCCTAGTGTTGTACTCCCTGTTTTTAAGAACGTTGTTGCGAATGCACTTTTGCGCATGTTTTTTACATGTATGCTTGTGCATGTCCATTTGAGCGAGTGTGTTTGTGCATGTTTGTTGATTTGTATTAATGTCCTAGGATTGTAGTTTGTGTTTTCATGATCCTTTTTGCGAATGCAGTTTTAGGTGAGTAGTTTTGTGCATGATTTTGTACTTTTACTTATGTGCGTATCTTTTGTAGCGAGTGTTTTTGTGCACGTTTCTTGACGCGCATTCGTGTCCTCGAACTGTAGCGGGTATTTTCATGATCGCTGTTGGAATCCAATTTTGACCATGTTCGAGTCCGAATTTGGAAATTTGACATTAGACAGGAATTGTAGCCACCTGAAATAGCTTTCTAATGCCGCTGGAACAAGTCGAATTGGAGTCTGGATGAGAAAGTTATGCTCGACTTCAAGGACACTACCGAAGATGTTGAGGGATCCTCTCTTCTATTTTGATTTTATTTTCCTAATTGCCATTCTTTTCTTACTCTTTGATCATTTTTTCTTCATGGACACCTAATTATCAATTTGTACCTATAGAATACTAAATCCACCAATTAAAACAGAAATATAAATTAGTCCATCAAAAAATTCACGTAAACCTAAACGTTGAGTGTTATTTCTACACTCCACTGTATCTTTTGTATCTTGTGTTTCTGCTGTTGTTGGGTTATGCGCATTAAAGTCCTAGTGTTGTACTCCGTGTTTTTAAGAAAGTTGTTGAGAATGCATTTTTAGCGCATGTTTTTAACATGTATGTTTGTGCATGTTTGTTGATTTGTATTAATGTCCTAGGATTGTAGTTTGTGTTTTCATGATCCTTTTTGCGAATGCAGTTTTGCGTGAGTAGTTTTGTGCATGATTTTGTACTTTTACTTATGTGCTTATCTTTTGTAGCGAGTGTTTTTGTGCACAATTCTTGACGCGCATTCGTGTCCTCGAACTGTAGCGGGTATTTTCATGATCGCTGTTGGAATCCAATTTTGACCATGTTCGAGTCTGAATTTGGAAATTTGACATTAGACAGGAATTGTAGCCACCTGAAATAGCTTTCTAATGCCGCCGGAACCAGTCGATTTGGAGTCCGGATGAGAAAGTTATGCTCGACTTCAAGGACACTACCGAAGATGTTGAGGGATCCTCTCTTCTATTTTGATTTTATTTTCCTAATTGCCACTCTTTTCTTACTCTTTGATCATTTTTTCTTCATGGACACCTAATTATCAATTTGTACCTATAGAATACTAAATCCACCAATTAAAAGAGAAATATAAATTAGTCCATCAAAAAATCCACGGAAACCTAAACGTTGAGTGTTATTTCTACACTCCACTGTATCTTTTGTATCTTGTGTTTTTGCTGTTGTTTGGTTATGCGCATTAAAGTCCTAGTGTTGTACTCCCTGTTTTTAAGAACGTTGTTGCGAATGCACTTTTGCGCATGTTTTTTTACATGTATGCTTGTGCATGTCCATTTGAGCGAGTGTGTTTGTGCATGTTTGTTGATTTGTATTAATGTCCTAGGATTGTAGTTTGTGTTTTCATGATCCTTTTTGCGAATGCAGTTTTAGGTGAGTAGTTTTGTGCATGATTTTGTACTTTTACTTATGTGCGTATCTTTTGTAGCGAGTGTTTTTGTGCACGTTTCTTGACGCGCATTCGTGTCCTCGAACTGTAGCGGGTATTTTCATGATCGCTGTTGGAATCCAATTTTGACCATGTTCGAGTCCGAATTTGGAAATTTGACATTAGACAGGAATTGTAGCCACCTGAAATAGCTTTCTTATGCTGCCGGAACCAGTCGATTTGGAGTCCGGCTGAGAAAGTTATGCTCGACTTCAAGGACACTACCGAAGATGTTGAGGGATCCTCTCTTCTATTTTGATTTTATTTTCCTAATTGCCACTCTTTTCTTACTCTTTGATCATTTTTGCTTCATGGACACCTAATTATCAATTTGTACCTATAGAATACTACATCCACCAATTAAAAGAGAAATATAAATTAGTCCATCAAAAAATCAACGAAAACGTAAACGTTGAGTGTTATTTCTACACTCCACTCTATCTTTTGTATCTTGTGTTTTTGCTGTTGTTTGGTTATGCGCATTAAAGTCCTAGTGTTGTACTCCCTGTTTTTTAAGAACGTTGTTGCGAATGCACTTTTGCGCATGTTTTTTACATGTATGCTTGTGCATGTCCATTTGAGCGAGTGTGTTTGTGCATGTTTGTTGATTTGTATTAATGTCCTAGGATTGTAGTTTGTGTTTTCATGATCCTTTTTGCGAATGCAGTTTTAGGTGAGTAGTTTTGTGCATGATTTTGTACTTTTACTTATGTGCGTATCTTTTGTAGCGAGTGTTTTTGTGCACGTTTCTTGACGCGCATTCGTGTCCTCGAACTGTAGCGGGTATTTTCATGATCGCTGTTGGAATCCAATTTTGACCATGTTCGAGTCCGAATTTGGAAATTTGACATTAGACAGGAATTGTAGCCACCTGAAATAGCTTTCTAATGCCGCCGGAACCAGTTGATTTGGATTCCGGATGAGAAAGTTATGCTCGACTTCAAGGACACTACCGAAGATGTTGAGGGATCCTCTCTTCTATTTTGATTTTATTTTCCTAATTGCCATTCTTTTCTTACTCTTTGATCATTTTTGCTTCATGGACACCTAATTATCAATTTGTACCTATAGAATACTAAATCCACCAATTAAAAGAGAAATATAAATTAGTCCATCAAAAAATCCACGGAAACCTAAACGTTGAGTGTTATTTCTACACTCCACTGTATCTTTTGTATCTTGTGTTTATGCTGTTGTTGGGTTATGCGCATTAAAGTCCTAGTGTTGTACTCCGTGTTTTTAAGAACGTTGTTGCGAATGCACTTTTGCGCATGTTTTTTTACATGTATGCTTGTTGTGCATGTCCATTTGAGCGAGTGTGTTTGTGCATGTTTGTTGATTTGTATTAAAGTCCTAGGATTGTAGTTTGTGTTTTCATGATCCTTTTTGCGAATGCTGTTTTGCGTGAGTAGTTTTGTGCATGATTTTGTACTTTTACTTATGTGCGTATCCTTTGTAGCGAGTGTTTTTGTGCACGTTTCTTGACGCGCATTCGTGTCCTCGAACTGTAGCGGGTATTTTCATGATCGCTGTTGGAATCCAATTTTGACCATGTTCGAGTCCGAATTTGGAAATTTGACATTAGACAGGAATTGTATCCACCTGAAATAGCTTTCTAATGCCGCCGGAACCAGTTGATTTGGAGTCCGGATGAGAAAGTTATGCTCGACTTCAAGGACACTACCGAAGATGTTGAGGGATCCTCTCTTCTATTTTGATTTTATTTTCCTAATTGCCATTCTTTTCTTACTCTTTGATCATTTTTGCTTCATGGACACCTAATTATCAATTTGTACCTATAGAATACTAAATCCACCAATTAAAAGAGAAATATAAATTAGTCCATCAAAAAATCCACGGAAACCTAAACGTTGAGTGTTATTTCTACACTCCACTGTATCTTTTGTATCTTGTGTTTATGCTGTTGTTGGGTTATGCGCATTAAAGTCCTAGTGTTGTACTCCGTGTTTTTAAGAACGTTGTTGCGAATGCACTTTTGCGCATGTTTTTTTACATGTATGCGTGTGCATGTCCATTTGAGCGAGTGTGTTTGTGCATGTTTGTTGATTTGTATTAATGTCCTAGGATTGTAGTTTGTGTTTTCATGATCCTTTTTGCGAATGCAGTTTTGCGTGAGTAGTTTTTTGCATGATTTTGTACTTTTACTTATGTGCATATCTTTTGTAGCGAGTTATTTTGTGCACGTTTCTTGACGCGCATTCGTGTCTTCGAACTGTAGCGGGTATTTTCATGATCGCTGTTGGAATCCAATTTTGACCATGTTCGAGTCCGAATTTGGAAATTTGATATTAGGCAGGAATTGTAGCCACCTGAAATAGCTTTCTAATACCGCCGAAACCAGTCGATTTGGAGTCCGGATGAGAAAGTTATGCTCGACTTCAAGGACACTACCGAAGATGTTGAGGGATCCTCTCTTCTATTTTGATTTTATTTTCCTAATTGCCACTCTTTTCTTACTCTTTGATCATTTTTTCTTCATGGACACCTAATTATCAATTTGTACCTATAGAATACTAAATCCACCAATTAAAAGAGAAATATAAATTAGTCCATCAAAAAATCCACGTAAACGTAAACGTTGAGTGTTATTTCTACACTCCACTGTATCTTTTGTATCTTGTGTTTTTGCTGTTGTTGGTTATGCGCATTTAAGTCCTAGTGTTGTACTCCGTGTTTTTAAGAACGTTGTTGCGAATGCACTTTTGCGCATGTTTTTTTACATGTATGCTTGTGCATGTCCATTTGAGCGAGTGTGTTTGTGCATGTTTGTTGATTTGTATTAATGTCCTAGGATTGTAGTTTGTGTTTTCATGATCCTTTTTGCGAATGCATTTTTAGGTGAGTAGTTTTGTGCATGATTTTGTACTTTTACTTATGTGCGTATCTTTTGTAGCGAGTGTTTTTGTGCACGTTTCTTGAAGCGCATTCGTGTCCTCGAACTGTAGCGGGTATTTTCATGATCGCTGTTGGAATCCAATTTTGACCATGTTCGAGTCCGAATTTGGAAATTTGACATTAGACAGGAATTGTAGCCACCTGAAATAGCTTTCTAATGCCGCCGGAACCAGTTGATTTGGATTCCGGATGAGAAAGTTATGCTCGACTTCAAGGACACTACCGAAGATGTTGAGGGATCCTCTCTTCTATTTTGATTTTATTTTCCTAATTGCCATTCTTTTCTTACTCTTTGGTCATTTTTGGTTCATGGACACCTAATTATCAATTTGTACCTATAGAATACTAAATCCACCAATTAAAAGAGAAATATAAATTAGTCCATCAAAAAAATCCACGGAAACCTAAACGTTGAGTGTCATTTCTACACTCCACTGTATCTTTTGTATCTTGTGTTATGCTGTTGTTGGGTTATGCGCATTAAAGTCCTAGTGTTGTACTCCGTGTTTTTAAGAACGTTTTTGCAAATGCACTTTTGCGCATGTTTTTTTACATGTATGCTTGTGCATGTCCATTTGAGCGAGTGTGTTGTGCATGTTTGTTGATTTGTATTAATGTCCTAGGATTGTAGTTTGTGTTTTCATGATCCTTTTTGCGAATGCAGTTTTGCGTGAGTAGTTTTGTGCATGATTTTGTACTTTTACTTATGTGCGTATCTTTTGTAGCGAGTGTTTTTGTGCACGTTTCTTGACGCGCATTCGTGTCCTCGAACTGTAGCGGGTATTTTCATGATCGCTGTTGGAATCCAATTTTGACCATGTTCGAGTCCGAATTTGGAAATTTGACATTAGACAGGAATTGTAGCCCCTGAAAATAGCTTTCTAATACCGCCGGAACCAGTTGATTTGGATTCCGGATGAGAAAGTTATCTTCGACTTCAAGGACGCTACCGAAGATGTTGAGGGATCCTCTCTTCTATTTTGATTTTATTTTCCTAATTGCCATTCTTTTCTTACTCTTTGATCATTTTTGGTTCATGGACACCTAATTATCAATTTGTACCTATAGAATACTAAATCCACCAATTAAAAGAGAAATATAAATTAGTCCATCAAAAAATCCACGGAAACCTAAACGTTGAGTGTTATTTCTACACTCCACAGTATATTTTGTATCTTGTGTTTATGCTGTTGTTGGGTTATGCGCATTAAAGTCCTAGTGTTGTACTCCGTGTTTTTAAGAACGTTGTTGCGAATGCACTTTTGCGCATGTTTTTTTACATGTATGCGTGTGCATGTCCATTTGAGCGAGTGTGTTTGTGCATGTTTGTTGATTTGTATTAATGTCCTAGGATTGTAGTTTGTGTTTTCATGATCCTTTTTGCGAATGCAGTTTTGCGTGAGTAGTTTTTTGCATGATTTTGTACTTTTACTTATGTGCATATCTTTTGTAGCGAGTGTTTTTGTGCACGTTTCTTGACGCGCATTCGTGTCTTCGAACTGTAGCGGGTATTTTCATGATCGCTGTTGGAATCCAATTTTGACCATGTTCGAGTCCGAATTTGGAAATTTGATATTAGGCAGGAATTGTAGCCACCTGAAATAGCTTTCTAATGCCGCCGAAGCCAGTCGATTTGGAGTTCGGATGAGAAAGTTATGCTCGACTTCAAGGACACTACCGAAGATGTTGAGGGATCCTCTCTTCTATTTTGATTTTATTTTCCTAATTGCCACTCTTTTCTTACTCTTTGATCATTTTTTCTTCATGGACACCTAATTATCAATTTGTACCTATAGAATACTAAATCCACCAATTAAAAGAGAAATATAAATTAGTCCATCAAAAAATCCACGGAAACCTAAACGTTGAGTGTTATTTCTACACTCCACTGTATCTTTTGTATCTTGTGTTTATGCTGTTGTTTGGTTATGCGCATTAAAGTCCTAGTGTTGTACTCCCTGTTTTTAAGAACGTTGTTGCGAATGCACTTTTGCGCATGTTTTTTTACATGTATGCTTGTGCATGTCCATTTGAGCGAGTGTGTTTGTGCATGTTTGTTGATTTGTATTAATGTCCTAGGATTGTAGTTTGTGTTTTCATGATCCTTTTTGCGAATGCAGTTTTAGGTGAGTAGTTTTGTGCATGATTTTGTACTTTTACTTATGTGCGTATCTTTTGTAGCGAGTGTTTTTGTGCACGTTTCTTGACGCGCATTCGTGTCCTCGAACTGTAGCGGGTATTTTCATGATCGCTGTTGGAATCCAATTTTGACCATGTTCGAGTCCGAATTTGGAAATTTGACATTAGACAGGAATTGTAGCCACCTGAAATAGCTTTCTAATGCCGCCGGAACCAGTTGATTTGGATTCCGGATGAGAAAGTTATGCTCGACTTCAAGGACACTACCGAAGATGTTGAGGGATCCTCTCTTCTATTTTGATTTTATTTTCCTAATTGCCATTCTTTTCTTACTCTTTGGTCATTTTTGGTTCATGGACACCTAATTATCAATTTGTACCTATAGAATACTAAATCCACCAATTAAAAGAGAAATATAAATTAGTCCATCAAAAAATCCACGGAAACCTAAACGTTGAGTGTTATTTCTACACTCCACTGTATCTTTTGTATCTTGTGTTTATGCTGTTGTTGGGTTATGCGCATTAAAGTCCTAGTGTTGTACTCCGTGTTTTTAAGAACGTTTTTGCGAATGCACTTTTGCGCATGTTTTTTTACATGTATGCTTGTGCATGTCCATTTGAGCGAGTGTGTTTGTGCATGTTTGTTGATTTGTATTAATGTCCTAGGATTGTAGTTTGTGTTTTCATGATCCTTTTTGCGAATGCAGTTTTGCGTGAGTAGTTTTTTGCATGATTTTGTACTTTTACTTATGTGCATATCTTTTGTAGCGAGTGTTTTTGTGCACGTTTCTTGACGCGCATTCGTGTCTTCGAACTGTAGCGGGTATTTTCATGATCGCTGTTGGAATCCAATTTTGACCATGTTCGAGTCCGAATTTGGAAATTTGATATTAGGCAGGAATTGTAGCCACCTGAAATAGCTTTCTAATACCGCCGAAACCAGTCGATTTGGAGTCCGGATGAGAAAGTTATGCTCGACTTCAAGGACACTACCGAAGATGTTGAGGGATCCTCTCTTCTATTTTGATTTTATTTTCCTAATTGCCACTCTTTTCTTACTCTTTGATCATTTTTCTTCATGGACACCTAATTATCAATTTGTACCTATAGAATACTAAATCCACCAATTAAAAGAGAAATATAAATTAGTCCATCAAAAAATCCACGTAAACGTAAACGTTGAGTGTTATTTCTACACTCCACTGTATCTTTTGTATCTTGTGTTTTTGCTGTTGTTTGGTTATGCGCATTAAAGTCCTAGTGTTGTACTCCGTGTTTTTAAGAACGTTGATGCGAATGCACTTTTGCGCATGTTTTTTTACATGTATGCTTGTGCATGTCCATTTGAGCGAGTGTGTTTGTGCATGTTTGTTGATTTGTATTAATGTCCTAGGATTGTAGTTTGTGTTTTCATGATCCTTTTTGCGAATCCAGTTTTGCGTGAGTAGTTTTGTGCATGATTTTGTACTTTTACTTATGTGCGTATCTTTTGTAGCGAGTGTTTTTGTGCACGTTTCTTGACGCGCATTCGTGTCCTCGAACTGTAGCGGGTATTTTCATGATCGCTGTTGGAATCCAATTTTGACCATGTTCGAGTCCGAATTTGGAAATTTGACATTAGACAGGAATTGTAGCCACCTGAAATAGCTTTCTAATGCCGCCGGAACCAGTCGATTTGGAGTCCGGCTGAGAAAGTTATGCTCGACTTCAAGGACACTACCGAAGATGTTGAGGGATCCTCTCTTCTATTTTGATTTTATTTTCCTAATTGCCACTCTTTTCTTATTCTTTGATCATTTTTGCTTCATGGACACCTAATTATCAATTTGTACCTATAGAATACTACATCCACCAATTAAAAGAGAAATACAAATTAGTCCATCAAAAAATCCACGTAAACGTAAACGTTGAGTGTTATTTCTACACTCCACTGTATCTTTTGTATCTTGTGTTTTTGCTGTTGTTTGGTTATGCGCATTAAAGTCCTAGTGTTGTACTCCGTGTTTTTAAGAACGTTGATGCGAATGCACTTTTGCGCATGTGTTTTACATGTATGCTTGTGCATGTCCATTTGAGCGAGTGTGTTTGTGCATGTTTGTTGATTTGTATTAATGTCCTAGGATTGTAGTTTGTGTTTTCATGATCCTTTTTGCGAATGCAGTTTTAGGTGAGTAGTTTTGTGCATGATTTTGTACTTTTACTTATGTGCGTATCTTTTGTAGCGAGTGTTTTTGTGCACGTTTCTTGACGCGCATTCGTGTCCTAGAACTGTAGCGGGTATTTTCATGATCGTTGTTGGAATCCAATTTTGACCATGTTCGAGTCCGAATTTGGAAATTAGACATTAGACAGGAATTGTAGCCACCTGAAATAGCTTTCTAATGCCGCTGGAACAAGTCGATTTGGAGTCTGGATGAGAAAGTTATGCTCGACTTCAAGGACACTACCGAAGATGTTGAGGGATCCTCTCTTCTATTTTGATTTTATTTTCCTAAGTGGTTCCCAATAATCGAGTAGAGATATCTATGGTATAGTTGTACACCATTAGTCCTTATGACCTAGACATCACCGTGACTTCACTAGAGGACCAGCTGTATCGTGACCTGTCCCTGAGTTCCACCGAGGACCATCCCAAGGGCCAGTGTTCGTGCAGTCCGAAATCTAGTGGGAGGTCTGTGCATTGTAGTCGGGGATTCGATCGCTAGAATAGTCTTGGATGTCCTGTGTGTTCTGAAAGTTTGTAATCATTCTAAGTCTCTGGCCAGAGCTGACTAAGTGATGATTAGAGAATTCGATTCTCTAAGTCATGCACGTGACGATTACAACACTTGGAACGATCTCACCGTCATCGAACATATAAAGAGGTCTCGATGAACCAATGCCTCTAGTTCGATCGGGACATATGTATCGAAGGGACCGTACTGTACGTTAACTATATCAGAAGGTTCTTGCAGGCACTTCATTTGTATCTAGGGAATCATGACGCGTAGTTGCTAGACGCCAATCTTGATTCGTTGGGTGATTGAGGTGAAACGAGCTTCATCTTAATTGTAACTCGAAGGGGACGAGTTTTGACCACAAAGGGTTGTGGGCCCACGGCTAGCTTACACCTGAACCATCGAGGGTCACACTGCTCGTGCACATGAGATCTTTGAATAAACGGTCAGAGATAAAATAGTTTATCTTTGCATGATTGGAAGTCAATACGATTGGGTCCAACGTTCGTAATTTGGAATTATGAATGAGAATAAGAAAAGGAAAAGAGTAGGCGAACGTATTAGTGAACTTTCTAAATCGGGAAGTTTCCAAATTTAGAAAGTGCACTGAACTAGGGTTTCCACTTTTGGAAAGTTGGAAAACGAGAGTTGGCACTCGTAATGACGAGGACATTATAATGATTCCGAAAATGTAATCGTTACAATTTTCCGATCATTGAATTGAGAGAGACGAGCAAGTAAAGGAACTAACGAGCTTAAGCTGTTGGGCCCAGTCCAACTTAAGCCCGTTAGGGTTTTATGCAAGGGACTATAAATACATGATTTATAGACCTTGCACAAAAACGACAAACCCTAACCCTAAGCGGCCGTCCACCTCTCTCTCTCGCTCTCTCTCTCGCGCGGCCACCTCCGCCGTTGACGCCGCCCGGTCGCCGGAATCGGCCATCCCTTGGCCGATCCCTTTCGGTATTCTTTTCTTCTTTCTTTTCTTCCGTTAATTCTAACTACTTCGTGTCTAGTGCCACGTTTTAGTAGATCGAAGTATACGAGGTGAAATCCGAGAGGAGGAAGACTGTAGATCGAAGAATCGAGGAGCAACGCACGAGCCGAAGCCGCACGCTGCCCCACGCGCCGCCCCGGAAGTCCGCGCGTGAAGTTCACGCGCCGCCGTGGTCAATCCGCCGCTGCTGCCGCTGCACTCCATTGCTGCCCCGATTGTACGGATTGGTTTCCGTAGCAATCTCGACGTACTGTACGCTCATACCTAACGCTTCAAGAGGTAAACACGCGAAACCCTAGTTTCGATTTGAGTTTTGTTTAAACTATGTATTCATGTTTGTTTCGTATGATTTATGTGATTATGTGTAATCGATTCAAATCAATGCAAGCATGTTATTTGGTTTAAACGCGAGCATGTTAATTGATTTAAATTCGGTTAAATTAATTAGCATGTATGTTGTTTTTAATTTCGCTGGAAGCGCAAAGGTACGCAATTAATTGATTTAATTTGTCGGGCATGTACTATGTGCGTTTTAAACTCGTTTAATTCGCATAAATTTTTGTTTTCCGCTGCGTATGCGTGCCCGAAACCCAACAGTGGTATCAGAGCTCGTTGCGCAATTAATTGCGTTCGTTTTAATATGCATGTTCGATTTATTAAAGTAGTGATTGTCGTATTATGTAATTGGGAGTTTTTGTAAGTTTAAAATATTTTTGAAATATTGTTTAGAGTTTTTCCAGCTTTAAAATTGTTTAAAATTGGAAAATCGGATCTGAAATTATTTTTAAAACATTGTTTTTAATTGTTCGGATCAAACCGGTCGAACCGGCCGGTTCGATGGTTGTGCACGATTTAGTTGACCGAATCCAAGTGGATTCGGGTCGGTCAGACCGGTTCCCGGTCCGACTGACCCGGCCCACTGATTTGGGTCAGCTGGACCGGGCAGAACCGGACCGCTTCGGTCCGAACCGGTCAGACCGGTCGGCCGAACCGGTTCACTGAAAAATAAAAAAAAATAAAAAAAAAAAATTCAGATTTCTAAAATTAAACTTAAAACAAATTGATTTTAATTTTTGGAAAATTATTTTCAATTAATCCCAATTAGATAATTGGATCGACAATCATCTATTTTAGTAAATAGGTGTTAGATTAATTAATTAATTTAAATTGTTAAATTGATTTCAATTAATAGAACACATTTATAATATTGATTATAAGTTCAACTTAATTAGTAGTACCTCAACATTATTTGAATGATTTATGCTAGTTGAGGTTCTATAATTATTTTGAAAAACCCGATAATTAATTAATGTAATTAATTATGTAGTTAGGTCGTATGTTCCTCTTAGGACAATATGCGCTTCCATATACCTTTAGAGAACATAGATGTAGGAATCACATAGACCAATCCAAAACCTTCTGATGAGATAAAACTTTTAAATAAAATCCCTCATTCTTAATTCAATTAAGAATCATTTCAAGCTATAAAGGAAAACCCAATCTGTTGAGTTATTTCTTTCCTTCTGCCAACGGTTGGATTATGTGTAGCCCTTTACTATAGTGCAGTAAGCCGTGTTAGCGGGGAGTGCTATGGTAGAGTAAGCTGTAATTCAATTGACATAGTGATGAAGGTAGCCGTAGAAAAGGGTTATGTTGAATTAACGTGGTCGGCTAGATTAACTAGGGACTGCATTAGTTTGGCATAATCAAGTTCTATGAGCATCTTTGATTGGTAGGTTAGACTTGACACACGACGATTTTGATATTCGCGAGATTAACTTAGGTCATTATCAAGTGTGAGGAAAATTAATTTAGGGTCATATTGTGGATATGATTGATTGTGATCTACCTTTGGGCAAATATAATCGGGCTAGATTAACTACGGGTTATATTTGTCTATTGGACTTAAAGCCCATTAAGAAAAATCAGTTTTCTCGTTTGTCTACTAGAGGGAAGTGGAACTCGATAAAATTAGTGGGAGAACAATTAAATAACACAAGTCCAAACATTTAATTGTAACAATCATTTAACGCGAATCTCTAATAATCCTCTTCTCTATATGTCTCAGATAATCATGTCTAAGAATCCCATAATGTCAATCCTCGACAATAAACTCAATGGCCCTAATTACCTAGATTGGTTGCGTGGTCTTAAGCTTGTACTAACTGTTGAGGGGCGTCTCTATGTTTTGAACGAGAGGCTTCCCGCCACTATACCTGCCACAGCGACTGATGCTGAAAAGGAAACTTATGAAGTTTGGAAGAAGGATGACACTCATGCTAGGTGCTATATGATAGCCGCCATGGAGCCCGCGCTTGCGAGGAAATATGAGTCTCACTTGCATGCTTTCGATATAAAGGCTCATCTCGATAGCATGTATAGTGAGAATATTAGGGCATCGAGGTACGCTGCTACAAAGGAGTTGATCACAGCGAGACTGCGCGAAGGGGTTTCGGTCCACGAGCACTGTCTCAAAATGATCACTCTCCTTGAAAAGCTAGTGAATCTTGATGTCACCCTCCCGGCCGAACTCTCGTTGGATTTGATCCTGTTGTCTCTTCCGAGTTCCTATGAATCGTTCATAGTGAACTTCAACATGAACAAACTAGATCCTCCCTTGGATGAGTTAATGAACATGTTGGTTAGCTTCGAGTCCACCATTAAGAAAGAGAAGTCTGTTCTCATTGCTGCTACTTCTGGAAAGAAGAGTTCTTTCCAAAAGAAGAGAAAGGAAAGAGTTCTTTTCCCTAACAGCAAGTTCGAAGTGGGTGAAGGTAGTGGGGGCCCCAAAGCAAAGGTTAGCAAACAAGTTGATGATGCTTGCCATCACTGTGGAAAGAAAGGACATTGGCGCCGCAACTGCAGGGCTTACCTAAAGCAGAAAGGTTCTGAAAAGGGTACGTATTTCATTGACGTAAATTTGTCTGTCAACTCTTCTTCTTGGGTATTGGATACGGGCTGTGGCTCACATTTGTGCAATGATTTGCAGCTAATGACAAGAAGTCGAAGACTTAGAGCGGGTGAGACCTACCTAAGGATGGGGAATGGAGCAAGAGTTGCTGCTGAAGCCATTGGCACAATTTACTTAAATGTATTGGATTCTAGTTTTCCTATTGTTTTGAACGATTGTTTATTTGTTCCGTCGCTCATTAGAAACCTTATTTCTACTCCTGTATTAGATATTGAAGGTTTTACTTTTGTTTTTGGAAATTCGATTTGCATTATACAAAAGAATGAGAATTTAATTTGCAAAGGACGACTATTAAACAACTTGTACGAACTAAATCCAAGTGAAATACCTATTAATGTTATATCAGCAAAACGTAAAGAGATAGATCAAAACCCCGCACAACTTTGGCACGCTAGATTAGGTCATGTCTCTTTAAGAAGGATGAACGATTTTGTTAGTGAAGGATTGTTCTCTTTGGAGGACGTGAAATCACTACAAACTTGTGAATCTTGCCTTAAAGGGAAAATGACCAAGTCACCTTACAAAGGGAAAATGGAACGAGCCGAGGGTCTTTTGGATTTGATCCATACAGACGTATGTGGTCCACTAAGTGTTAGTGCGAAGGGTGGATACAACTACTTCGCCACCTTTACCGACGATTATTCTAGGTATGGGTATGTGTACTTGATGAAGTACAAGTCTGAAGCATTTGAAAAGTTCAAAGATTTTAGACATGAAGTAGAAAAGCAACTCGGACGAAGTATTAAGAAGCTGCGATCCGATCGTGGTGGAGAATACTTGAGCATCGAGTTCATTGACTATCTAAAAGAAAATGGGATACAGTCCCAATGGACTCCACCGGGAACTCCTCAACTTAATGGAGTATCCGAACGTCGAAATCGAACTTTATTAGATATGGTTCGATCAATGATGGGGT
The DNA here is from genome assembly GCF_000504015.1 of Erythranthe guttata. The sequence continues at coordinate 213,022 of NW_012193483.1, read as the reverse complement.
TCACAAACTTACCGGCATACTTGTGGGGTCATGCACTCCGTACTGCCGCGTATTTGCTGAATAGAGTTAACACCAAAGCAGTTAAATCCACACCTTATGAACTTTGGCATTCCCGGAAACCAAATTACAAACATATTAGGATATGGGGTTGTCCCGCTTATGTGAAGCGATTAGTGGGAGATAAGTTGGATAGTAAATCCGACTTGTGCTATTTTGTGGGGTATCCCGAAGACTCAATGGGATACGAGTTCTACTATGTCAAAGAAGCAAAGACGTTTGTTTCGAGAAATGCCACCTTTTTGGAAAGGGAGTTTCTATCCGATAGAAAGGGCAGCATGATAGAACTTGAAGTAGTTCAAGAACCACAAAGTGAAGTTCAAACGCAAGAACAAGTAATCGAACCAATACAACAAACCACTAATATACCTCCTGAACCTACGGTACGTAGATCCGAAAGAGTTCGGAAAATGCCGGATAGGTTATTCCTCCTCGAAAATGATGAAGATCATGTTGAGCTTGGACGAGATCCAAGAACATACAATGAGGCCGTATCGGATGCGGACATGGGACATTGGCTAACTGCCATGAAATCCGAAATGGACTCCATGTACTCCAACAAGGTATGGACCTTGGTAGATCCACCCAAAGGAATTGTTCCTATAGGCTGCAAGTGGATCTATAAGAAGAAAATTGGAGTTGATGGAAATGTATCGACCTATAAAGCTAGATTAGTAGCAAAAGGATACACTCAAAGGCAAGGTGTTGACTATGAGGAAACCTTTTCGCCAGTCGCGATGCTGAAGTCCATTAGGATTTTGCTGGCCATAGCTGCGTGGTACGACTACGAGATATGGCAAATGGATGTGAAGACCGCCTTCCTTAATGGAGACATTGAGGAAGAAATCTACATGGCGCAGCCGGAAGGCTTCATATCTTCTGGAAGTGAGCAAAAGGTTTGCAAGCTCCAGCGATCCATTTATGGATTGAAGCAAGCATCCCGTAGTTGGAACATTAGATTCGACTCAACTATCAAAGAGTTTGATTTTGAGAAGAATCCGGAGGAACCTTGTGTATACAAGAAGGTTAGTGGGAGGGCAGTGATATTTTTAGTGCTTTACGTTGATGACATTCTACTCATTGGGAATGACGTAGGAATGCTGCAACAAACGAAAGCATGGTTGTCCACACGTTTCTCAATGAAGGATTTGGGAGAAGCATCTTATGTATTAGGAATACGCATCTATAGAGATAGAGCAAGAAAGATGCTTGGCTTATCCCAAAGCCTGTACATAGACACCGTTATAAGACGGTTTAGCATGGAAGAATCCAAGAAGGGATTCTTGCCAATGTCCCATGGGGTTCGTCTCTCGAAATCTATGTGTCCCCAAACACCTAGTGAAATCGAAGAGATGAAAAGGACGCCCTATGCTTCTGCCATAGGAAGCATAATGTATGGCATGCTATGTACGAGACCCGATATTGCGTATGGTGTGAGTGTCACAAGCAGATATCAGTCTAACCCCGGCCCGGCTCACTGGAAAGCCGTGAAAGATATCCTCAAGTACTTGCGAAGAACTAAGGATATATTTTTGGTCTATGGGGGTGCCGAGTTGAAATTAGAGGGTTTCACTGACTCTAGTTTTCAATCGGACGTGGACGACTCAAAGTCGAATTCTGGATTTATATTCACGCTTAATGGTGGTGCCGTGTGTTGGAAGAGTTCCAAGCAAAGCACGACGGCCGATTCCACTACCGAAGCGGAATACATTGCAGCGTCTGAAGCTGCAAAGGTAGGGACTTGGATAAGGAAATTCATCCAAGAGTTGGGTGTCATTCCTGATGCTAGTGATCCAGTACCGTTGTACTGTGATAACACCGGACCCGTGGCGCAAGCTAAGGAGCCACGATCTCATCAGAAGTCAAAGCATATTCTGAGGAAGTATCACGTGATCCGAGAGATCATTGATAGAGGTGAAGTTAAGGTTGAACGAGTCACCTCGGAAGAGAACGTTGCAGACCCCTTCACGAAGCCTTTACCAAGATCGGTCCATGAGAAACATCGAGAGTCGATGGGATTGCGATTTATGGGTAGTTGGCTTTAGGTCAAGTGGGAGATTGTTAGAGTAGGTGACCAACAAGCCAACATGTGGCTGTGGTCTTTCGTATTTATTATTGTAATAAACGAACCTTTATTCGTATTAATGATAAAACACCTTGGCATTCTATATCTTTGTCCCTTTGTCACAAGCATAGATATAGTCCTTACAGTTATTACAAGTACTAGTAATTGATCGTTAGGATTGTGAGATATTTACTTAAGTATTATAACTGTTAAACGTGTTCCTAGTCGAAGGGTTACGCCACTAATGAGGATATCGGCCTTTCCCATTAAGACTAGCACTTAGTGTATGTGTACTGCATCTCATCAGTAAACGGTATTGTGATATCGGCATGCATAAGTGGGTGCTCGTAAGTTGACGAGTTCACTGAACTCCCTCACCCTAGAAATCTCTAAGTGGTTCCCAATAATCGAGTAGAGATATCTATGGTATAGTTGTACACCATTAGTCCTTATGACCTAGACATCACCGTGACTTCACTAGAGGACCAGCTGTATCGTGACCTGTCCCTGAGTTCCACCGAGGACCATCCCAAGGGCCAGTGTTCGTGCAGTCCGAAATCTAGTGGGAGGTCTGTGCATTGTAGTCGGGGATTCGATCGCTAGAATAGTCTTGGATGTCCTGTGTGTTCTGAAAGTTTGTAATCATTCTAAGTCTCTGGCCAGAGCTGACTAAGTGATGATTAGAGAATTCGATTCTCTAAGTCATGCACGTGACGATTACAACACTTGGAACGATCGCACCGTCATCGAACATATAAAGAGGTCTCGATGAACCAATGCCTCTAGTTCGATCGGGACATATGTATCGAAGGGACCGTACTGTACGTTAACTATATCTGAAGGTTCTTGCAGGCACTTCATTTGTATCTAGGGAATCATGACGCGTAGTTGCTAGACGCCAATCTTGATTCGTTGGGTGATTGAGGTGAAACGAGCTTCATCTTAATCGTAACTCGAAGGGGACGAGTTTTGACCACAAAGGGTTGTGGGCCGACGGCTAGCTTACACCTGAACCATCGAGGGTCACACTACTCGTGCACATGAGATCTTTGAATAAACGGTCAGAGATAAAATAGTTTATCTTTGCATGATTGGAAGTCAATACGATTGGGTCCAACGTTCGTAATTTGGAATTATGAATGAGAATAAGAAAAGGAAAAAAGTAGGCGAACGTATTAGTGAACTTTCTAAATCGGGAAGTTTCCAAATTTAGAAAGTGCACTGAACTAGGGTTTCCACTTTTGGAAAGTTGGAAAACGAGAGTTGGCACTCGTAATGACGAGGACATTATAATGATTCCGAAAATGTAATCGTTACAATTTTCCGATCATTGAATTGAGAGAGACGAGCAAGTAAAGGAACTAACGAGCTTAAGATGTTGGGCCCAGTCCAACTTAAGCCCGTTAGGGTTTTATGCAAGGGACTATAAATACATGATTTATAGACCTTGCACAAAAACGACAAACCCTAACCCTAAAGCGGCCGTCCACCTCTCTCTCTCGCTCTCTCTCTCGCGCGGCCACCTCCGCCGTTGACGCCGCCCCGTCTCCGGAATCGGCCATCCCTTGGCCGATCCCTTTCGGTATTCTTTTCTTCTTCCTTTTCTTCCGTTAATTCTAACTACTTCGTGTCTAGTGCCACGTTTTAGTAGATCGAAGTATACGAGGTGAAATTCGAGAGGAGGAAGACTGTAGATCGAAGAATCGAGGAGCAACGCACGAGCCGAAGCCGCACGTTGAGTGTTATTTCTACACTCTGCTGTATCTTTTGTATCTAGTGTTCTTGCTGTTGTTTGGTTATGCGTATTAAAGTTCTAGTGTTGTATTTCGTGTTTTTAAGAACGTTGTTGCGAATTCACTTTTGCGCATGTTTTTTTACATGTACGTTTGTGCATGTCCTTTTGAGCGAGTGTGTTTGTGCATGTTTGTTGATTTGTATTAATGTCCTAGGATTGTAGTTTGTGTTTTCATGAACCTTTTTGCGAATGCACTTTTGCGTGAGTACTTTTGTGCATGATTTTGTACTTTTACTTATGTGCGTGTCTTTTGTAGCGAGTGTTTTTGTAAACGTTTCTTGATGCGCATTCGTGTCCTCGAAATGTAGCGGGTATTTTCATGATCGCTTTTGGAATCCAATTTTGACCATGTTCAAGTCCGAATTTGGAAATTTGACATTAGACGGGAATTGTAGCCAGCTGAAATAGCTTTCTAATGCCGCCGGAACCAGTTGATTTGGAGTCTGGATGAGAAAGTTATGCTCGACTTCGTGGACACTACCGAAGATGTTGAGGGATCCTCTCTTCTAATTTGATTTTATTTTCCTAATTGCAACTCTTTTCTTACTCTTTGATCATTTTTGCATCATGATTTGTATTAATGTCCTAGGATTGTAGTTTGTGTTTTCATGAACCTTTTTGCGAATGCACTTTTGCGTGAGTACTTTTTTGCATGATTTTGTACTTTTACTTATGTGCGTGTCTTTTGTAGCGAGTGTTTTTTGTAAACGTTTCTTGATGCGCATTCGTGTCATCGAACTGTAGCGGGTATTTTCATGATCGCTTTTGGAATCCAATTTTGACCATGTTCGAGTCCGAATTCGGATATTTGACATTAGACAGGAATTGTAGCCAGCTGAAATAGCTTTCTAATGCCGCCAGAACCAGTTGATTTGGAGTCCGGATGAGAAAGTTATGCTTGACTTCGTGGACACTACCGAAGATGTTGAGGGATCCTCTCTTCAAATTTGATTTTATTTTCCTAATTGCAACTCTTTTCTTACTCTTTGATCATTTTTGCATCATGGACACCTCATTATAAATTTGTACCTATAGAATACTAAATCCACCAATTAAAACAGAAATATAAATTTAATCCATAAAAAAATCCACGTAATCGTAAACGTTGAGTGTTATTTCTACACTCCGCTGTATCTTTTGTATCTAGTGTTCTTGCTGTTGTTTGGTTATGCGTATTAAAGTCCTAGTGTTGTATTTCGTGTTTTTAAGAACGTTGTTGCGAATGCACTTTTGCGCATGTTTTTTTACATGTACGTTTGTGCTTGTCCTTTTGAGCAAGTGTGTCTGTGCATGTTTGTTGATTGGTCTTAATGTCCTATGATTGTAGTTTGTGTTTTCATGAACCTTTAGACGAATGCACTTTTGCGTGAGTACTTTTTTGCATGATTTTGTACTTTTACTTATGTGCGTGTCTTCGGTAGCGAGTGTTTTTTGTAAACGTTTCTTGATGCGCATTCGTGTCATCGAACTGTAGCGGGTATTTTCATGATCGCTTTTGGAATCCAATTTTGACCATGTTCGAGTCCGAATTCGGATATTTGACATTAGACAGGAATTGTAGCCAGCTGAAATAGCTTTCTAATGCCGCCAGAACCAGTTGATTTGGAGTCCGGATGAGAAAGTTATGCTTGACTTCGTGGACACTACCGAAGATGTTGAGGGATCCTCTCTTCAAATTTGATTTTATTTTCCTAATTGCAACTCTTTTCTTACTCTTTGATCATTTTTGCATCATGGACACCTCATTATAAATTTGTACCTATAGAATACTAAATCCACCAATTAAAACAGAAATATAAATTTAATCCATAAAAAAATCCACGTAATTGTAAACGTTGAGTGTTATTTCTACACTCCGCTGTATCTTTTGTATCTAGTGTTCTTGCTGTTGTTTGGTTATGCGTATTAAAGTCCTAGTGTTGTATTTCGTGTTTTTAAGAACGTTGTTGCGAATGCACTTTTGCGCATGTTTTTTTACATGTACGTTTGTGCATGTCCTTTTGAGCGAGTGTGTTTGTGCATGTTTGTTGATTTGTATTAATGTCCTAGGATTGTAGTTTGTGTTTTCATGAACCTTTTTGCGAATGCACTTTTGCGTGAGTACTTTTGTGCATGATTTTGTACTTTTACTTATGTGCGTGTCTTTTGTAGCGAGTGTTTTTGTAAACGTTTCTTGATGCGCATTCGTGTCCTCGAACTGTAGCGGGTATTTTCATGATCGCTTTTGGAATCCAATTTTGACCATGTTAAAGTCCGAATTTGGAAATTTGACATTAGACAAGAATTGTAGCCAGCTGAAATAGGTTTCTAACGCCGCCGGAACCAGTTGATTTGGAGTCCGGATGAGAAAGTTATGCTCGACTTCGTGGACACTACCGAAGATGTTGAGGGATCCTCTCTTCTAATTTGATTTTATTTTCCTAATTGCAACTCTTTTCTTACTCTTTGATCATTTTTGCTTCATGGACACCTCATTATCAATTTGTACCTATAGAATACTAAATCCACCAATTAAAACAGAAATATAAATTTAATCCATAAAATAATCCACGTAAACGTAAACGTTGAGTGTTATTTCTACACTACGCTGTATCTTTTGTATCTAGTGTTCTTGCTGTTGTTTGGTTATGCGTATTAAAGTCCTAGTGTTGTATTTCGTGTTTTTAAGAACGTTGTTGCGAATGCACTTTTGCGCATGTTTTTTTACATGTACGTTTGTGCATGTCCTCTTGAGCGAGTGTGTTTGTGCATGTTTGTTGATTTGTATTAATGTCCTAGGATTGTAGTTTGTGTTTTCATGAACCTTTTTGCGAATGCACTTTTGCGTGAGTACTTTTGTGCATGATTTTGTACTTTTACATATGTGCGTATCTTTTGTAGCGAGTGTTTTTGTGCACGTTTCTTGGTGCGCATTCGTGTTCTCGAACTGTAGCGGGTATTTTCATGATCGCTTTTGGAATCCACTTTTGACCATGTTCGAGTCCGAATTTGGAAATTAACAT
>NW_012193483.1:193346-206003 GCF_000504015.1 Erythranthe guttata | reverse complement strand
GACACTACCGGAGACCGTAAGAGTAGAACGATAATCTTCTAATTTGATTTTATTTTCCTAATTGCAACTCTTTTCTTACTCTTTGATCATTTTTGCATCATGGACAACTCATTATAAATTTTTACCTATAGAATACTAAATCCACCAATTAAAACAGAAATATAAATTTAATCCATAAAAAAATCCACGTAAACGTAAACGTTGAGTGTAATTTCTACACTCCGCTGTATCTTTTGTATCTAGTGTTCTTGCTGTTGTTTGGTTATGCGTATTAAAGTCCTAGTGTTGTATTTCGTGTTTTTAAGAACGTTGTTGCGAATGCACTTTTGCGCATGTTTTTTTACATGTACGTTTGTGCATGTCCTTTTGAGCGAGTGTGTTTGTGCATGTTTGTTGATTTGTATTAATGTGCTAGGATTGTAGTTTGTGTTTTCATGAACCTTTTTGCGAATGCACTTTTGGGTGAGTACTTTTGTGCATGATTTTGTACTTTTACTTATGTGCGTGTCTTTTGTAGCGAGTGTTTTTTGTAAACGTTTCTTGATGCGCATTCGTGTCCTCGAACTGTAGCGGGTATTTTCATGATCGCTTTTGGAATCCAATTTTGACCATGTTCGAGTCCGAATTTGGAAATTTGACATTAGACTGGAATTGTAGCCAGCTGAAATAGCTTTCTTATGCCGCCGGAACCAGTTGATTTGGAGTCCGGATGAGAACGTTATGCTCGACTTCGTGGACACTACCGAAGATGTTGAGGGATCCTCTCTTCTAATTTTATTTTATTTTCCTAATTGCAACTCTTTTCTTACTCTTTGATCATTTTTGCTTCATGGTCACCTCATTATCAGTTTGTACCTATAGAATACTAAATCCACCAATTAAAACAGAAATATAAATTTAATCCATAAAAAAATCCACGTAAACGTAAACATTGAGTGTTATTTCTACACTCCGCTGTATCTTTTGTATCTAGTGTTCTTGCTGTTGTTTGGTTATGCGTATTAAAGTCCTAGTGTTGTATTTCGTGTTTTTAAGAACATTGTTGCGAATGCACTTTTGCGCATGTTTTTTTACATGTACGTTTGTGCATGTCCTTTTGAGCGAGTGTGTTTGTGCATGTTTGTTGATTTGTATTAATGTGCTAGGATTGTAGTTTGTGTTTTCATGAACCTTTTTGCGAATGCACTTTTGCGTGAGTACTTTTGTGCATGATTTTGTACTTTTACTTATGTGCGTGTCTTTTGTAGCGAGTGTTTTTTTGTAAACGTTTCTTGATGCGCATTCGTGTCCTCGAACTGTAGCGGGTATTTTCATGATCGCTTTTGGAATCCAATTTTGACCATGTTCGAGTCCGAATTTGGAAATTTGACATTAGACTGCAATTGTAGCCAGCTGAAATAGCTTTCTTATGCCGCCTGAACCAGTTGATTTGGATTCCGGATGAGAAAGTTATGCTCGACTTCGTGGACACTACCGAAGATGTTGAGGGATCCTCTCTTCTAATTTTATTTTATTTTCCTCATTGCAACTGTTTTCTTACTCTTTGATCATTTTTGCTTCATGGACACCTCATTATCACTTTGTACCTATAGAATACTAAATCCACCAATTAAAACAGAAATATAAATTTAATCCATAAAAAAATCCACGTAAACGTAAACATTGAGTGTTATTTCTACACTCCGCTGTATCTTTTGTATCTAGTGTTCTTGCTGTTGTTTGGTTATGCGTATTAAAGTCCTAGTGTTGTATTTCGTGTTTTTAAGAACGTTGTTGCGAATGCACTTTTGCGCATGTTTTTTTACATGTACGTTTGTGCATGTCCTTTTGAGCGAGTGTGTTTGTGCATGTTTGTTGATTTGTATTAATGTGCTAGGATTGTAGTTTGTGTTTTCATGAACCTTTTTGCGAATGCACTTTTGCGTGAGTACTTTTGTGCATGATTTTGTACTTTTACTTATGTGCGTGTCTTTTGTAGCGAGTGTTTTTTGTAAACGTTTCTTGATGCGCATTCGTGTCCTCGAACTGTAGCGGGTATTTTCATGATCGCTTTTGGAATCCAAGTTTAACCATGTTCGAGTCCGAATTTGGAAATTTGACATTAGACTGGAATTGTAGCCAGCTGAAATAGCTTTCTTATGCCGCCGGAACCAGTTGATTTGGAGTCCGGATGAGAAAGTTATGCTCGACTTCGTGGACACTACCGAAGATGTTGAGGGATCCTCTCTTCTAATTTTATTTTATTTTCCTAATTGCAACTCTTGTCTTACTCTTTGATCATTTTTGCTTCATGGACACCTCATTATCAATTTGTACCTATAGAATACTAAATCCACCAATTAAAACAGAAATATAAATTTAATCCATAATAAAATCCACGTAAACGTAAACATTGAGTGTTATTTCTACACTCCGCTGTATCTTTTGTATCTAGTGTTCTTGTTGTTGTTTGGTTATGCGTATTAAAGTCCTAGTGTTGTATTTCGTGTTTTTAAGAACGTTGTTGCGAATGCACTTTTCCGCATGTTTTTTTACATGTACGGTTGTGCATGTCCTTTTGAGCGAGTGTGTTTGTGCATGTTTGTTGATTTGTATTAATGTGCTAGGATTGTAGTTTGTGTTTTCATGAACCTTTTTGCGAATGCACTTTTGCGTGAGTACTTTTGTGCATGATTTTGTACTTTTACTTATGTGCGTGTCTTTTGTAGCGAGTGTTTTTGTAAACGTTTCTTGATGCGCATTCGTGTCCTCGAACTGTAGCGGGTATTTTCATGATCGCTTTTGGAAACCAATTTTGACCATGTTCGAGTCCGAATTTGGAAATTTGACATTAGACAGGAATTGTAGCCAACTGAAATAGCTTTCTAATGCCGCCGGAACCAGTTGATTTGGAGTCTGGATGAGAAAGTTATGCTCGACTTCGTGGACACTACCGAAGATGTTGAGGGATCCTCTCTTCTAATTTGATTTTATTTTCCTAATTGCAACTCTTTTCTTACTCTTTGATCATTTTTGCATCATGATTTGTATTAATGTCCTAGGATTGTAGTTTGTGTTTTCATTAACCTTTTTGCGAATGCACTTTTGCGTGAGTACTTTTGTGCATGATTTTGTACTTTTACTTATGTGCGTGTCTTTTGTAGCGAGTGTTTTTTGTAAACGTTTCTTGATGCGCATTCGTGTCCTCGAACTGTAGCGGGTATTTTCATGATCGCTTTTGGAATCCAATTTTGACCATGTTCGAGTCCGAATTCAGAAATTTGACATTAGACAGGAATTGTAGCCAGCTGAAATAGCTTTCTAATGCCGCCGGAACCAGTTGATTTGGAGTCCAGATGAGAAAGTTATGCTTGACTTCGTGGACACTACCGAAGATGTTGAGGGATCCTCTCTTCTAATTTGATTTTATTTTCCTAATTGCAACTCTTTTCTTACTCTTTGATCATTTTTGCATCATGGACAACTCATTATAAATTTGTACCTATAGAATACTAAATCCACCAATTAAAACAGAAATATAAATTTAATCCATAAAAAAATCCACGTAAACGTAAACGTTGAGTGTTATTTCTACACTCCGCTGTATCTTTTGTATCTAGTGTTCTTGCTGTTGTTTGGTTATGCGTATTAAAGTCCTAGTGTTGTATTTCGTGTTTTTAAGAACGTTGTTGCGAATGCACTTTTGCGCATGTTTTTTTACATGTACGTTTGTGCATGTCCTTTTGAGCGAGTGTGTTTGTGCATGTTTGTTGATTTGTATTAATGTCCTAGGATTGTAGTTTGTGTTTTCATGAACCTTTTTGCGAATGCACTTTTGCGTGAGTACTTTTGTGCATGATTTTGTACTTTTACTTATGTGCGTGTCTTTTGTAGCGAGTGTTTTTGTAAACGTTTCTTGATGCGCATTCGTGTCCTCGAACTGTAGCGGGTATTTTCATGATCGCTTTTGGAATCCAATTTTGACCATGTTCGAGTCCGAATTTGGAAATTTGACATTAGACAGGAACTGTAGCCAGCTGAAATAGCTTTCTAATGCCGCTGGAACCAGTTGATTTGGAGTCCGGATGAGAAAGTTATGCTCGACTTCGTGGACACTACCGAAGATGTTGAGGGATCCTCTCTTCTAATTTGATTTTATTTTCCTAATTGCAACTCTTTTCTTACTCTTTGATCATTTTTGCTTCATAGACACCTCATTATCAATTTGTACCTATAGAATACTAAATCCACCAATTAAAACAGAAATATAAATTTAATCCATAAAAAAATCCACGTAAACGTAAACATTGAGTGTTATTTCTACACTCCGCTGTATCTTTTGTATCTAGTGTTCTTGTTGTTGTTTGGTTATGCGTATTAATGTCCTAGTGTTGTATTTCGTGTTTTTAAGAACGTTGTTGCGAATGCACTTTTGCGCATGTTTTTTTACATGTACGTTTGTGCATGTCCTTTTGAGCGAGTGTGTTTGTGCATGTTTGTTGATTTGTATTAATGTGCTAGGATTGTAGTTTGTGTTTTCATGAACCTTTTTGCGAATGCACTTTTGCGTGAGTACTTTTGTGCATGATTTTGTACTTTTACTTATGTGCGTGTCTTTTGTAGCGAGTGTTTTTTGTAAACGTTTCTTGATGCGCATTCGTGTCCTCGAACTGTAGCGGGTATTTTCATGATCGCTTTTGGAATCCAATTTTGACCATGTTCGAGTCCGAATTTGGAAATTTGACATTAGACAGGAATTGTAGCCAGCTGAAATAGCTTTCTTATGCCGCCAGAACCAGTTGATTTGGAGTCCGGATGAGAAAGTTATGCTCGACTTCGTGGACACTACCGAAGATGTTGAGGGATCCTCTCTTCTAATTTGATTTTATTTTCCTAATTGCAACTCTTTTCTTACTCTTTGATCATTTTTGCTTCATGGACACCTCATTATCAATTTGTACCTATAGAATACTAAATCCACCAATTAAAACAGAAATATAAATTTAATCCATAGAAAAATCCATGTAAACGTAAACGTTGAGTGTTATTTCTACACTCCGCTGTATCTTTTGTATCTAGTGTTCTAGCTGTTGTTTGGTTATGCGTATTAAAGTCCTAGTGTTGTATTTCGTGTTTTTAAGAACGTTGTTGCGAATGCACTTTTGCGCATGTTTTTTTACATGTACGTTTGTGCATGTCCTTTTGAGCGAGTGTGTTTGTGCATGTTTGTTGATTTGTATTGATGTGCTAGGATTGTAGTTTGTGTTTTCATGAACCTTTTTGCGAATGCACTTTTGCGTGAGTACTTTTGTGCATGATTTTGTACTTTTACTTATGTGCGTGTCTTTTGTAGCGAGTGTTTTTGTAAACGTTTCTTGATGCGCATTCGTGTCCTCGAACTGTAGCGGGTATTTTCATGATCGCTTTTGGAATCCAATTTTGACCATGTTCGAGTCCGAATTTGCAAATTTGACATTAGACAGGAATTGTAGCCATCTGAAATAGCTTTCTAATGCCGCCGGTGTTGGGTTTCGGGCACGCATACGCAGCGGAAAACAAAAATTTATGCGAATTAAACGAGTTTAAAACGCACATAGTACATGCCCGACAAATTAAATCAATTAATTGCGTACCTTTGCGCTTCCAGCGAAATTAAAAACAACATACATGCTAATTAATTTAACCGAATTTAAATCAATTAACATGCTCGCGTTTAAACCAAATAACATGCTTGCATTGATTTGAATCGATTACACATAATCACATAAATCATACGAAACAAACATGAATACATAGTTTAAACAAAACTCAAATCGAAACTAGGGTTTCGCGTGTTTACCTCTTGAAGCGTGAGGTAGGAGCGTATAGTACGTCGAGATTGCTACGGAAACCAATCCGTACAATCGGGGCAGCAATGGAGTGCAGCGGCAGCAGCGGCAGCAGCGGCGGATTGACCACGGTGGCGCGTGAACTTCACGCGCGGACTTCCGGGGCGGCGCGTGGGGCAGCGTGCGGTTTCGGCTCGTGCGTTGCTCCTCGATTCTTCGATCTACAGTCTTCCTCCTCTCGGATTTCACCTCGTATACTTCGATCTACTAAAATGTGGCACTAGACACGAAGTAGTTAGAATTAACGGAAGAAAGAAAGAAGAAAAGAATACCGAAAGGGATCGGCCAAGGGATGGCCGATTCCGGTGACGGAGCGGCGTCAACGGCGGAGGTGGCCGCGCGAGAGAGAGAGCGAGAGAGAGAGGTGGACGGCCGCTTTAGGGTTAGGGTTTTTGGTGTTTGTGCAAGGTCTATAAATCATGTATTTATAGTCCCTTGCATAAAACCCTAATGGGCTTAAGTTGAACTGGGCCCAACAGCTTAAGCTCGTTAGTTCCTTTACTTGCTCGTCTCTCTCAATTCAATGATCGGAAAATTGTAACGATTACGATTAAGATGAAGCTCGTTTCACCTCAATCACCCAACGAATCAAGATTGGCGTCTAGCAACTACGCGTCATGATTCCCTAGATACAAATGAAGTGCCTGCAAGAACCTTCAGATATAGTTAACGTACAGTACAGTCCCTTCGTCACATATGTCCCGATCGAACTAGAGGCATTGGTTCATCGAGACCTCTTTATATGTTCGATGACGGTGCGATCGTTCCAAGTGTTGTAATCGTCACGTGCATGACTTAGAGAATCGAATTCTCTAATCATCACTTAGTCAGCTCTGGCCAGAGACTTAGAATGATTACAAACTTTCAGAACACACAGGACATCCAAGACTATTCTAGCGATCGAATCCCCGACTACAATGCACAGACCTCCCACTAGATTTCGGACTGCACGAACACTGGCCCTTGGGATGGTCCTCGGTGGAACTCAGGGACAGGTCACGATACAGCTGGTCCTCTAGTGAAGTCACGGTGATGTCTAGGTCATAAGGAATAATGGTGTACAACTATACCATAGATATCTCTACTCGATTATTGGGAACCACTTAGAGATTTCTAGGGTGAGGGAGTTCAGTGAACTCGTCAACTTACGAGCACCCACTTATGCATGCCGATATCACAATACCGTTTACTGATGAGATGCAGTACACATACACTAAGTGCTAGTCTTAATGGGAAAGGCCGATATCCTCATTAGTGGCGTAACCCTTCGACTAGGAACACGTTTAACAGTTATAATACTTAAGTAAATATCTCACGATCCTAACGATCAATTACTAGTACTTGTAATAACTGTAAGGACTATATCTATGCTTGTGACAAAGGGACAAAGATATAGAATGCCAAGGTGTTTTATCATTAATACGAATAAAGGTTCGTTTATTACAATAATAAATACGAAAGACCACAGCCACATGTTGGCTTGTTGGTCACCTACTCTAACAATCTCCCACTTGACCTAAAGCCAACTACCCATAAATCGCAATCCCATCGACTCTCGATGTTTCTCATGGACCGATCTTGGTAAAGGCTTCGTGAAGGGGTCTGCAACGTTCTCTTCCGAGGTGACTCGTTCAACCTTAACTTCACCTCTATCAATGATCTCTCGGATCACGTGATACTTCCTCAGAATATGCTTTGACTTCTGATGAGATCGTGGCTCCTTAGCTTGCGCCACGGCTCCGGTGTTATCACAGTACAATGGTACTGGATCACTAGCATCAGGAATGACACCCAACTCTTGGATGAATTTCCTTATCCAAGTCCCTTCCTTTGCAGCTTCAGACGCTGCAATGTATTCCGCTTCGGTAGTGGAATCGGCCGTCGTGCTTTGCTTGGAACTCTTCCAACACACGGCACCACCATTAAGCGTGAATATAAATCCAGAATTCGACTTTGAGTCGTCCACGTCCGATTGAAAACTAGAGTCAGTGAAACCCTCTAATTTCAACTCGGCACCCCCATAGACCAAAAATATATCCTTAGCTCTTCGCAAGTACTTGAGGATATCTTTCACGGCTTTCCAGTGAGCCGGGCCGGGGTTAGACTGATATCTGCTTGTGACACTCACAGCATACGCAATATCGGGTCTCGTACATAGCATGCCATACATTATGCTTCCTATGGCAGAAGCATAGGGCGTCCTTTTCATCTCTTCGATTTCACTAGGTGTTTGGGGACACATAGATTTCGAGAGACTAACCCCATGGGACATTGGCAAGAATCCCTTCTTGGATTCTTCCATGCTAAACCGTCTCATAACGGTGTCTATGTACAGGCTTTGGGATAAGCCAAGCATCTTTCTTGCTCTATCTCTATAGATGCGTATTCCTAATACATAAGATGCTTCTCCCAAATCCTTCATTGAGAAACGTGTGGACAACCATGCTTTCGTTTGTTGCAGCATTCCTACGTCATTCCCAATGAGTAGAATGTCATCAACGTAAAGCACTAAAAATATCACTGCCCTCCCACTAACCTTCTTGTATACACAAGGTTCCTCCGGATTCTTCTCAAAATCAAACTCTTTGATAGTTGAGTCGAACCTAATGTTCCAACTACGGGATGCTTGCTTCAATCCATAAATGGATCGCTGGAGCTTGCAAACCTTTTGCTCATTTCCAGAAGATATGAAGCCTTCCGGCTGCGCCATGTAGATTTCTTCCTCAATGTCTCCATTAAGGAAGGCGGTCTTCACATCCATTTGCCATATCTCGTAGTCGTACCACGCAGCTATGGCCAGCAAAATCCTAATGGACTTCAGCATCGCGACTGGCGAAAAGGTTTCCTCATAGTCAACACCTTGCCTTTGAGTGTATCCTTTTGCTACCAATCTAGCTTTATAGGTCGATACCTTTCCATCAACTCCAATTTTCTTCTTATAGATCCACTTGCAGCCTATAGGAACAATATCTTTGGGTGGATCTACCAAGGTCCATACCTTGTTGGAGTACATGGAGTCCATTTCGGATTTCATGGCAGTTAGCCAATGTCCCATGTCCGCATCCGATACGGCCTCATTGTATGTTCTTGGATCTTGTCCAAGCTCAACATGATCTTCATCATTTTCGAGGAGGAATAACCTATCCGGCATTTTCCGAACTCTTTCGGATCTACGTACCGTAGGTTCAGGAGGTATATTAGTGGTTTGTTGTATTGGTTCGATTGCTTGTTCTTGCGTTTGAACTTCACTTTGTGGTTCTTGAACTATTTCAAGTTCTATCATGCTGCCCTTTCAATCGGATAGAAACTCCCTTTCCAAAAAGGTGGCATTTCTCGAAACAAACGTCTTTGCTTCTTTGACATAGTAGAACTCGTATCCCATTGAGTCTTCGGGATACCCCACAAAATAGCACAAGTCGGATTTACTATCCAACTTATCTCCCACTAATTGCTTCACATAAGCGGGACAACCCCATATCCTAATATGTTTGTAATTGGGTTTCCGGGAATGCCAAAGTTCATAAGGTGTGGATTTAACTGCTTTGGTGTTAACTCTATTCAGCAAATACGCGGCAGTACGGAGTGCATGACCCCACAAGTATGCCGGTAAGTTTGTGAACCCCATCATTGATCGAACCATATCTAATAAAGTTCGATTCCGACGTTCGGATACTCCATTAAGTTGAGGAGTTCCCGGTGGAGTCCATTGGGACTGTATCCCATTTTCTTTTAAATAGTCAATGAACTCGATGCTCAAGTATTCTCCACCACGATCGGATCGCAGCTTCTTAATACTTCGTCCGAGTTGCTTTTCTACTTCATGTCTAAAATCTTTGAACTTTTCAAATGTTTCAGACTTGTACTTCATCAAGTACACATACCCATACCTAGAATAATCGTCGGTAAAGGTGGCGAAGTAGTTGTATCCACCCTTCGCACTAACACTTAGTGGACCACATACGTCTGTATGGATCAAATCCAAAAGACCCTCGGCTCGTTCCATTTTCCCTTTGTAAGGTGACTTGGTCATTTTCCCTTTAAGGCAAGATTCACAAGTTTGTAGTGATTTCACGTCCTCCAAAGAGAACAATCCTTCACTAACAAAATCGTTTATCCTTCTTAAAGAGACATGACCTAATCTAGCGTGCCAAAGTTGTGCGGGGTTTTGATCTATCTCTTTACGTTTTGCTGATATAACATTAATAGGTATTTCACTTGGATTTAGTTCGTACAAGTTGTTTAATAGTCGTCCTTTGCAAATTAAATTCTCATTCTTTTGTATAATGCAAATCGAATTTCCAAAAACAAAAGTAAAACCTTCAATATCTAATACAGGAATAGAAATAAGGTTTCTAATGAGCGACGGAACAAATAAACAATCGTTCAAAACAATAGGAAAACTAGAATCCAAAACATTTAAGTAAATTGTGCCAATGGCTTCAGCAGCAACTCTTGCTCCATTCCCCATCCTTAGGTAGGTCTCACCCGCTCTAAGTCTTCGACTTCTTGTCATTAGCTGCAAATCATTGCACAAATGTGAGCCACAGCCCGTATCCAATACCCAAGAAGAAGAGTTGACAGACAAATTTACGTCAATGAAATACGTACCCTTTTCAGAACCTTTCTGCTTTAGGTAAGCCTTGCAGTTGCGGCGCCAATGTCCTTTCATTCCACAGTGATGGCAAGCATCATCAACTTGTTTGCTAACCTTTGCTTTGGGGCCCCCACTACCTTCACCCACTTCGAACTTGCTGTTAGGGAAAAGAACTCTTTCCTTTCTCTTATTTTGGAAAGAACTCTTCTTTCCAGAAGTAGCAGCAATGAGAACAGACTTCTCTTTCTTAATGGTGGACTCGAAGCTAACCAACATGTTCATTAACTCATCCAAGGGAGGATCTAGTTTGTTCATGTTGAAGTTCACTATGAACGATTCATAGGAACTAGGAAGAGACAACAGGATCAAATCCAACGAGAGCTCGGCCGGGAGGGTGACATCAAGATTCACTAGCTTTTCAAGGAGAGTGATCATTTTGAGACAGTGCTCGTGGACCGAAACCCCTTCGCGCAGTCTCGCTGTGATCAACTCCTTTGTAGCAGCGTACCTCGATGTCCTAATATTCTCACTATACATGCTATCGAGATGAGCCTTTATATCGAAAGCATGCAAGTGAGACTCATATTTCCTCGCAAGCGCGGGCTCCATGGCGGCTATCATATAGCACCTAGCATGAGTGTCATCTTTCTTCCAAACTTCATAAGTTTCCTTTTCAGCATCAGTCGCTGTGGCAGGTATAGTGGCGGGAAGCCTCTCGTTCAAAACATAGAGACGCCCCTCAACAGTTAGTACAAGCTTAAGACTACGCAACCAATCTAGGTAATTAGGGCCATTGAGTTTATTGTCGAGGATTGACATTATGGGATTCTTAGACATGATTATCTGAGACATATAGAGAAGAGGATTATTAGAGATTCGCGTTAAATGATTGTTACAATTAAATGTTTGGACTTGTGTTATTTAATTGTTCTCCCACTAATTTTATCGAGTTCCACTTCCCTCTAGTAGACAAACGAGAAAACTGATTTTTCTTAATGGGCTTTAGGTCCAATAGACAAATATAACCCGTAGTTAATCTAGCCTGATTATATTTGCCCAAAGGTAGATCACAATCAATCATATCCACAATATGACCCTAAATTAATTTTCCTCACACTTGATAATGACCTAAGTTAATCTCGCGAATATCAAAATCGTCGTGTGTCAAGTCTAACCTACCAATCAAAGATGCTCATAGAACTTGATTATGCCAAACTAATGCAGTCCCTAGTTAATCTAGCCGACCACGTTAATTCAACATAACCCTTTTCTACGGCTACCTTCATCATTATGTCAATTGAATTACAGCTTACTCTACCATAGCACTCCCCGCTAACACGGCTTACTGCACTATAGTAAAGGGCTACACATAATCCAACCGTTGGCAGAAGGAAAGAAATAACTCAACAGATTGGGTTTTCCTTTATAGCTTGAAATGATTCTTAATTAAAAGAATGAGGGATTTTTATTAAAAGTTTTATCTCATCAGAAGGTTTGGATTGGTCTATGTGATTCCTACATCTATGTTCTCTAAAGGTATATGGAAGCGCATATTGTCCTAAGAGGAACATACGACCTAACTACATAATTAATTACATTAATTAATTATCGGGTTTTTCAAAATAATTATAGAACCTCAACTAGCATAAATCATTCAAATAATGTTGAGGTACTATTAATTAAGTTGAGCTTATAATCAATATTATATTTGTGTTCTATTAATTGAAATCAATTTAACAATTTAAATTAATTAATTAATCTAACACCTATTTACTAAAATAGATGATTGTCGATCCAATTATCTAATTGGGATTAATTGAAAATAATTTTCCAAAAATTAAAATCAATTTGTTTTAAGTTTAATTTTAGAAATCAGAAATTTTTTTTTTTTTTTTTTTTTTTCAGTGAACCGGTTCGGCCGACCGGTCTGACCGGTTCGGACCGAAGCGGTCCGGTTCTGCCCGGTCCAGCTGACCCAAATCAGTGGGCCGGGTCAGTCGGACCGGGAACCGGTCTGACCGACCCGAATCCACTTGGATTCGGTCAACTAAATCGTGCACAACCATCGAACCGGCCGGTTCGACCGGTTCGATCCGAACAATTAAAAAACGATGTTTTAAAATTAATTTCAGATCCGATTTTCCAATTTTAAACAATTTTAAAGCTGTTAACCTCTAACGATATTTCAAAATATTT
>NW_012193483.1:155425-172080 GCF_000504015.1 Erythranthe guttata | reverse complement strand
TGAACCTATTTGCGAATGCACTTTTGCGTGAGTACTTTTGTGCATGATTTTTTACTTTTACTTATGTGCGTATCTTTTGTAGCGAGTGTTTTTGTGCACGTTTCGTGATGCGCATTCATGTCCTCGAACTGTAGCGGGTATTTTCATGATCGCTTTTGGAATCCAATTTTGACCATGTTCGAGTCCGAATTTGGAAATTTGACATTAGACAGGAATTGTTGCCAGCTGAAATAGCTTTCTAATGCCACCCGAACCAGTTGATTTGGAGTCCGGATGAGAAAGTTATGCTCGACTTCGTGGACACTACCGAAGATGTTGAGGGATCCTCTCTTCTAATTTGATTTTATTTTCCTAATTGCAACTCTTTTCTTACTCTTTGATCATTTTTGCTTCATGGACACCTCATTATCTATTTGTACCTATAGAATACTAAATCCACCAATTAAAACAAAAATATAAATTTAATCCATAGAAAAATCCACGTAAACGTAAACGTTGAGTGTTATTTCTACACTCCGCTGTATCTTTTGTATCTAGTGTTCTTGATGTTGTTTGGTTATGCGTATTAAAGTCCTAGTGTTGTATTTGGTGTTTTTAAGAACGTTGTTGCGAATGCACTTTTGCGCATGCTTTTTTACATGTACGTTTGTGCATGTCCTTTTGAGCGAGTGTGTTTGTGCATGTTTGTTGATTTGTATTAATGTGCTAGGATTGTAGTTTGTGTTTTCATGAACCTTTTTGCGAATGCACTTTTGCGTGAGTACTTTTGTGCATGATTTTGTACTTTTACTTATGTGCGTGTCTTTTGTAGCGAGTGTTTTTTGTAAACGTTTCTTGATGCGCATTCGTGTCCTCGAACTGTAGCGGGTATTTTCATGATCGCTTTTGGAATCCAATTTTGACCATGTTCGAGTCCGAATTTGGAAATTTGACATTAGACAGGAATTGTAGCCAGCTGAAATAGCTTTCTAATGCCGCCGGAACCAGTTGATTTGGAGTCCGGATGAGAAAGTTATGCTCGACTTCGTGGACACTACCGAAGATGTTGAGGGATCCTCTCTTCTAATTTGATTTTATTTTCCTAATTGCAACTCTTTTCTTACTCTTTGATCATTTTTGCTTCATGGACACCTCATTATCAATTTGTCCCTATAGAATACTAAATCCACCAATTAGAATGGAACTATACTTTTACTCCATAGAAGAATCCACGTAAACGTAAACGTTGAGTGTTATTTCTACACTCCGCTGTATCTTTTGTATCTAGTGTTCTTGATGTTGTTTGGTTATGCGTATTAAAGTCCTAGTGTTGTATTTGGTGTTTTTAAGAACGTTGTTGCGCATGCACTTTTGCGCATGCTTTTTTACATGTACGTTTGTGCATGTCCTTTTGAGCGAGTGTGTTTGTGCATGTTTGTTGATTTGTATTAATGTGCTAGGATTGTACTTTGTGTTTTCATGAACCTTTTTGCGAATGCACTTTTGCGTGAGTACTTTTGTGCATGATTTTGTACTTTTACTTATGTGCGTGTCTTTTGTAGCGAGTGTTTTTTGTAAACATTTCTTGATGCGCATTCGTGTCCTCGAACTGTAGCGGGTATTTTCATGATCGCTTTTGGATTCCAATTTTGACAATGTTCGAGTCCGAATTTGGAAATTTGACATTAGACAGGAATTGTAGCCAGCTGAAATAGCTTTCTAATGCCGCCCGAACCAGTTGATTTGGAGTCCGGATGAGAAAGTTATGCTCGACTTCGTGGACACTACCGAAGATGTTGAGGGATCCTCTCTTCTAATTTGATTTTATTTTCCTAATTGCAACTCTTTTCTTACTCTTTGATCATTTTTGCTTCATGGACACCTCATTATCAATTTGTACCTATAGAATACTAAATCCACCAATTAAAACAGAAATATAAATTTAATCCATAGAAAAATCCACGTAAACGTAAACGTTGAGTGTTATTTCTACACTCCGCTGTATCTTTTGTATCTAGTGTTCTTGATGTTGTTTGGTTATGCGTATTAAAGTCCTAGTGTTGTATTTGGTGTTTTTAAGAACGTTGTTGCGCATGCACTTTTGCGCATGCTTTTTTACATGTACGTTTGTGCATGTCCTTTTGAGCGAGTGTGTTTGTGCATGTTTGTTGATTTGTATTAATGTGCTAGGATTGTAGTTTGTGTTTTCATGAACCTTTTTGCGAATGCACTTTTGCGTGAGTACTTTTGTGCATGATTTTGTACTTTTACTTATGTGCGTGTCTTTTGTAGCGAGTGTTTTTTGTAAACATTTCTTGATGCGCATTCGTGTCCTCGAACTGTAGCGGGTATTTTCATGATCGCTTTTGGAATCCAATTTTGACAATGTTCGAGTTCGAATTTGGAAATTTGACATTAGACAGGAATTGTAGCCAGCTGAAATAGCTTTCTAATGCCGCCTGAACGAGTTGATTTGGAGTCCGGATGAGAAAGTTATGCTCGACTTCGTGGACACTACCGAAGATGTTGAGGGATCCTCTCTTCTAATTTGATTTTATTTTCCTAATTGCAACTCTTTTCTTACTCTTTGATCATTTTTGCATCATGGACACCTCATTATAAATTTTTACCTATAGAATACTAAATCCACCAATTAAAACAGAAATATAAATTTAATCCATAAAAAAATCCACGTAAACGTAAACGTTGAGTGTTATTTCTACACTCCGTTGTATCTTTTCTATCTAGTGTTCTTGTTGTTGTTTGGTTATGCGTATTAAAGTCCTAGTGCTGTATTTCGTGTTTTTAAGAACGTTGTTGCGAATGCACTTTTGCGCATGTTTTTTCACATGTACGTTTGTGCATGTCCTTTTGAGCGAGTGTGTTTGTGCATGTTTGTTGATTTCTATTAATGTGCTAGGATTGTAGTTTGTGTTTTCATGAACCTTTTTGCGAATGCACTTTTGCGTGAGTACTTTTGTGCATGATTTTGTACTTTTACTTTTATGCGTGTCTTTTGTAGCGAGTGTTTTTTGTAAAAGTTTCTTGATGCGCATTCGTGTCCTCGAACTGTAGCGGGTATTTTTATGATCGCTTTTGGAATCCAATTTTGACCATGTTCGAGTCCGAATTTGGAAATTTTACATTAGACAGGAATTGTTGCTAGCTGAAATAGCTTTCTAATGCCTCCGGAACCAGTTGATTTGGAGTCCGGATGAGAAAGTTATGCTCGACTTCGTGGACACTACCGAAGATGTTGAGGGATCCTCTCTTCTAATTTGATTTTATTTTCCTAATTGCAACTCTTTTCTTACCACTAGGCCAAAACACAACACTGGCGACGAAAAGTTGCGACGAAATTGAGAGATTTGCGACGATTTTTACATGATTGCGACGAAACAAAATCATCGCAATGGCAGCCCAAAATCGACGCTCTGGGTGTCGTCGCAAAACCTGCGACGAATATTGTTTTCGTCGCACCTATTGCGACGAATGATCCAAATCGTCGCAATAATTAGCTTTTCCAAAAAAATTGATTTTCTTTATTATTGCGACGACATATATGATTTTCGTCGCACGTGGTTGCAACGTTTTAATATGTATCGTCGCAAAGGATGCGACTTTTATGTCAAAATCGTCGCAAATGTTTTAATATTATTGCGTCGGAAAAATGGATTTCGTAGCTAAACTAAAGTATATTGCGATGATTTTTAACATATATTTAGTCGCAAATATAATATTTTCTGTTTTGCAACAATTCATATATTCGTCGCAACTGCTTTTTTTTTTAATAAATTCATTTTTTCATTATGCCTAATGATAAATTAAACATGTCTTATCAATTGTACTAAATCAAAATTAACTATAATATCAAATATCAGAACACATTAAAATTTATGTCTTATATTAAAATTAAATATTAAAGTAGCACACTAACATGAATTAAAGAAATACATAAAAACTGAAGTACATAAACACTAATTAAAGTCGTAGATAAAAATGAATTAAAGTCGCACACAAACATGAATCTAAAAACGACATAACCAGGTAAGTTGAGTACATGTGAAACATAATTTGCGGGACGTCAAACTAGAGCTATCTTTCCGGGCAACATCAGCCTTCAGGCACCTGAAAATCAACAATTAGACAGAATACTCTACCTCTTTATCTGAACAAATTATACTTTGAAAATTAGGGATATGAACAAAATACAAATCAACAGCAAAACCTATCAAATGTTTTTGTGTATTTATTTATTAGGTATTAAATGGCACTTACGAGGCCTTCCGTTGATCTGAATTCCAAGGGCTAGCAGACCATTGTTGTCCGCTCTTGTATAATAGAAAACCGTATTTTCTTCATTTAGAAGCGTCCCCTTGTAGTGAACATGTAACAGGCTTTCTCGAAGAGGGCAGTCCATTGAAATTCACCTAATTATTTGCAAAGAAAACACATAGAATAAAGTTTAGCAAATTAAGATCAAAATAATTCATTGGAAATTCACCTAATCATTTTATTCTACTGAGAAAGTTAACCTCCAATTTATGCTCGCATAGACTCAACAACTTCATCTAGCGTACGAATTGTACATTGATATATAACCTGCACGAAATTAGCAGACCTTAAGAAAATGTCATTCCACATATGTTCATGCTAATAGCAACAAAGGAATTGGCTAAATATAACAGTGCCAAACCTGATTGCCGTCGCTAGGTGTTTTTTCGCCAGCTCCAAGCCTTACCAGATCTTTCATCAAACTACCAGGCGTAATATTCTTCCTTCTACATATATCAATATGGATTCAAAGAACCTGAAAGAAATTTATAAAAAAAATAACTACGAAATAAGTGTAAAAATGGGGATTAAATTCTTGCTCTGAGTCTTCCACTCAACCATATTGTCACTCCATTGTTCATCGGAGATTACAATTTGTAATTAGCAAATTTCCCTTACTCGAGCTCAGTCGGGTAGAACCGGAATGGCGAAGAACCCTAGGTAGTAAGCAATAATACACATGTTTAGACGAAAAAAGGTTGATTGTAAACTTGTGAAAATTGTTCATAGCAACAACTAATTCACGCTAAACCAACGTTTCAAATTAGAAATTCGGTCAAATCACTGAAGTGAGAAGAAACACACAAGGATTAAATATCTATCAAGTTTAATGGAAATTGAAATTGTCAGGACTATATAAGAATATTATGACAATTTATTTATTTATTTATTAAGTTCTTAGTTTTGAGAATTGAAGACAGAAGCCAAGATGTAAGATAATGTATGTAGGATACTTCCAAAAATTTTAAGAGGTCAAAATGTATAAGATTAAAATCAAGTGAACAGATAATTCATAATCATTTAAATACAACATCAAACAACAAACACACAACACACAATACACACAAACATATATGTATATTAATAGATATATAGATAAAAAGATGAATCCAGCAAAGGGAAAAAGGGGAGAGAGGCACTCATGAAAAAGGTCAACCAACGGTAGAGGGCAAGCGGCGGAAGGCGAGCGGCGGAGCACGAGTGGCGGAGGACAAGCAGCAGAGGACGAGCGGCGCGAGTGGCGGCAACGAACTGTGGACAGCGCGAGGCGGACGCCGAGGGGCGGAGGAGTAACGAGTCCAAAAGGCGACCCGCTGGAGGTGTGATGACGGAGAGACTCCGCCGGATTTGTGTAGCAGGGGATAGGCTAATTCGAGAGAAAAAGGACCAAGAGAAAGGAAAATGTTCTGAAGGACAAAAGCAAGTCAATTTAGGGCTGAAAATTGAAAGCCTTGCGACGTTTTGTCATTATTAGTCGCAATTAAAGGCGGACTTTTTTCAGATTACTAATTGTCAAAGCGGGAAACATTTTTCTGTCTCAATTTCAGTGCGACGTTTTTTATTATTCGTCGCAATTGTAATATTTATTTATCTATTTTTTTGATTCTCCAACTGCGACGTTTCCATTTTCGTCGCATCAGTTCCTAAAATGAAACTTTTTGCGACGTTTAGGTAGTAAATCGTCGCAACTGCATTAATATTAAAATAAAAATATTTACTTTTCTTGCGACGATTTTATATTTCGATGCATAAGTCATTGAATGGACAATAATTGCGTAGTTATAAGTAAATTCGTTGCAACTCTTTATTCTTAAAAAAAAATTATTTTTTTATGTGCGACGTTATTGTACTTTCGTCGCAATGGTGCCTGGAAATAATTTTAATGAAAAGATTTGCGACGTATATCTAGTTTCGTCGCAATATTTTAATTTTTAGTCGCTCTATTGCGACGAATGTCGTGAATCGTCGCACATCTTTTTACTTTATTAGACCTCTTAATCTATTGCGACTATTCTGGTAAATAAAGTCGCAAATATGCAACGAAACTAAAAACGTCGCAAAAAAAATCGTCGCCTGTGTTGCATTTTGGCCTAGTGTACTCTTTGATCATTTTTGCTTCATGGACACCTCATTATCAATTTGTACCTATAGAATACTAAATCCACCAATTAAAACAGAAATATAAATTTAATCCATAAAAAAATCCACGTAAACGTAAACGTTGAGTGTTATTTCTACACTCCGCTGTATCTTTTCTATCTAGTGTTCTTGCTGTTGTTTGGTTATGCGTATTAAAGTCCTAGTGTTGTATTTCGTGTTTTTAAGAACGTTGTTGCGAATGCACTTTTGCGCATGTTTTTTTACATGTACGTTTGTGCATGTCCTTTTGAGCGAGTGTGTTTGTGCATGTTTGTTGATTTGTATTAATGTGCTAGGATTGTAGTTTGTGTTTTCGTGAACCTTTTTGCGAATGCACTTTTGCGTGAGTACTTTTGTGCATGATTTTGTACTTTTACTTATGTGCGTGTCTTTTGTAGCGAGTGTTTTTTGTAAACGTTTCTTGATGCGCATTCGTGTCCTCGAACTGGCGGGTATTTTCATGATCGCTTTTGGAATCAAATTTTGACCATGTTCGAGGTCGAATTTTGAAATTTGACATTAGACAGGAATTGTAGCCAGCTGAAATAGCTTTCTAATGCCGCCAGAACCAGTTGATTTGGAGTCCGGATGAGAAAGTTATGCTCGACTTCGTGGACACTACCGAAGATGTTGAGGGATCCTCTCTTCTAATTTGATTTTATTTTCCAAATTGCAACTCTTTTCTTACTCTTTGATCATTTTTGCTTCATGGACACCTCATTATCAATTTGTACCTGTAGAATACTAAATCCACCAATTAAAACAGAAATATAAATTTAATCCATAGAAAAATCCACGTAAACGTAAACGTTGAGTGTTATTTCTACACTCCGTTGTATCTTTTGTATCTAGTGTTCTTGCTGTTGTTTGGTTATGCGTATTAAAGTCCTAGTGTTGTATTTCGTGTTTTTAAGAACGTTGTTGCGAATGCACTTTTGCGCATGTTTTTTTACATGTACGTTTGTGCATGTCCTTTTGAGCGAGTGTGTTTGTGCATGTTTGTTGATTTGTATTAATGTGCTAGGATTGTAGTTTGTGTTTTCATAAACCTTTTTGCGAATGCACTTTTGCGTGAGTACTTTTGTGCATGATTTTGTACTTTTACTTATGTGCGTGTCTTTTGTAGCGAGTGTTTTTTGTAAATGTTTCTTGATGCGCATTCGTGTCCTCGAACTGTAGCGGGTATTTTCATGATCGCTTTTGGAATCCAATTTTGACCATGTTCGAGTCCGAATTTGGAAATTTGACATTAGACAGGAATTGTAGCCAGCTGAAATAGCTTTCTAATGCCGCCAGAACCAGTTGATTTGAAGTTCGGATGAGAAAGTTATGCTCGACTTCGTGGATACTACCGAAGATGTTGAGGGATCCTCTGTTCTAATTTGATTTTATTTTCCTAATTGCAACTCTTTTCTTACTCTTTGATCATTTTTGCTTCATGGACACCTCATTATCAATTTGTACCTATAGAATACTAAATCCACCAATTAAAACAGAAATATAAATTTAATCTATAGAAAAATCCACGTAAACGTAAACGTTGAGTGTTATTTCTACACTCCACTGTATCTTTTGTATCTAGTGTTCTAGCTGTTGTTTGGTTATGCGTATTAAAGTCCTAGTGTTGTATTTCGTGTTTTTAAGAACGTTGTTGCGAATGCACTTTTGCGCATGTTTTTTTACATGTACGTTTGTGCATGTCCTTTTGAGCGAGTGTGTTTGTGCATGTTTGTTGATTTGTTTTAATGTCCTAGGATTGTAGTTTGTGTTTTCATGAACCTTTTTGCGAATGCACTTTTGCGTGAGTACTTTTGTGCATGATTTTGTACTTTTACTTATGTGCGTGTCTTTTGTAGCGAGTGTTTTTGTAAACGTTTCTTGATGCGCATTCGTGTCCTCGAACTGTAGCGGGTATTTTCATGATCGCTTTTGGAATCCAATTTTGACCATGTTCGAGTCCGAATTTGGAAATTTGACATTAGACAGGAATTGTAGCCAGCTGAAATAGCTTTCTAATGCCGTCGGAACCAGTTGATTTGGAGTCCGGATGAGAAAGTTATGCTCGACTTCGTGGACACTACCGAAGATGTTGAGGGATCCCCTCTTCTAATTTTATTTTATTTTCCTAATTGCAACTCTTTTCTTACTCTTTGATCATTTTTGCTTCATGGACACCTCATTATCAATTTGTAACTATAGAATACTAAATCCACCAATTAAACAAAAATATAAATTTAATCCATAGAAAAATCCACGTAAACGTAAACGTTCAGTGTTATTTCTACACTCCGCTATATCTTTTGTATCTAGTGTTCTTGCTGTTGTTTGGTTATGCGTATTAAAGTCCTAGTGTTGTATTTCGTGTTTTTAAGAACGTTGTTGCGAATGCACTTTTGCGCATGTTTTTTTACATGTACGTTTGTGCATGTCCTTTTGAGCGAGTGTGTTTGTGCATGTTTGTTGATTTGTTTTAATGTCCTAGGATTGTAGTTTGTGTTTTCATGAACCTTTTTGCGAATGCACTTTTGCGTGAGTACTTTTGTGCATGATTTTGTACTTTTACTTATGTGCGTGTCTTTTGTAGCGAGTGTTTTTTGTAAACGTTTCTTGATGCGCATTCGTGTCCTCGAACTGTAGCGGGTATTTTCATGATCGCTTTTGGAATCCAATTTTGACCATGTTCGAGTCCGAATTTGGAAATTTGACATTAGACAAGAATTGTAGCCAGCTCAAATAGCTTTCTAATGCCGCCGGAACCAGTTGATTTATAGTCCGGATGAGAAAGTTATGCTCGACTTCGTGGACACTACCGAAGATGTTGAGGGATCCTCTCTTCTAATTTGATTTTATTTTCCTAATTGCAACTCTTTTCTTACTCTTTGATCATTTTTTCTTCATGGACACCTCATTATCAATTTGTACCTATAGAATACTAAATCCACCAATTAAAACAGAAATATAAATTTAATCCATAGAAAAATCCACGTAAATGTAAACGTTGAGTGTTGTTTCTACACTCCGCTGTATCTTTTGTATCTAGTGTTCTTGCTGTTGTTTGGTTATGCGTATTAAAGTCCTAGTGTTGTATTTCGTGTTTTTAAGAACGTTGTTGCGAATGCACTTTTGCGCATGTTTTTTTACATGTACGTTTGTGCATGTCCTTTTGAGCGAGTGTGTTTGTGCATGTTTGTTGATTTGTATTAATGTCCTAGGATTGTAGTTTGTGTTTTCATGAACCTTTTTGCGAATGCACTTTTGCGTGAGTACTTTTGTGCATGATTTTGTACTTTTACTTATGTGCGTGTCTTTTGTAGCGAGTGTTTTTTGTAAACGTTTTTTTCATGCGCATTCGTGTCCTCGAACTGTAGCGGGTATTTTCATGATCGCTTTTGGAATCCAATTTTGACCATGTTCGAGTCCGAATTTGGAAATTTGACATTAGACAGGAATTGTAGCCAGCTGAAATAGGTTTCTAATGCCGCCGGAACCAGTTGATTTGGAGTCCGGATGAGAAAGTTATGCTCGACTTCGTGGACACTACCGAAGATGTTGAGGGATCCTCTCTTCTAATTTGGTTTTATTTTCCTAATTGCAACTCTTTTCTTACTCTTTGATCATTTTTGCTTCATGGACACCTCATTATCAATTTGTACCTATAGAATACTAAATCCACCAATTAAAACAGAAATATAAATTTAATCCATAAAAAAATCCACGTAAACGTAAACGTTGAGTGTTATTTCTACACTCCGCTGTATCTTTTGTATCTATTGTTCTTGCTATTGTTTGGTTATGCGTATTAAAGTCCTAGTGTTGTATTTCGTGTTTTTAAGAACGTTGTTGCGAATGCACTTTTGCGCATGTTTTTTTACATGTACGTTTGTGCATGTCCTTTTGAGCGAGTGTGTTTGTGCATGTTTGTTGATTTGTATTAATGTCCTAGGATTGTAGTTTGTGTTTTCATGAACCTTTTTGCGAATGCACTTTTGCGTGAGTACTTTTGTGCATGATTTTGTACTTTTACTTATGTGCGTGTCTTTTGTAGCGAGTGTTTTTTGTAAGCGTTTTTTGATGCGCATTCGTGTCCTCGAACTGTAGCGGGTATTTTCATGATCGCTTTTGGAATCCAATTTTGACCATGTTCGAGTCCGAATTTGGAAATTTGACATTAGACAGGAATTGTAGCCCGCTGAAATAGCTTTCTAATGCCACCGGAACCAGTTGATTTGGAGTCCGGATGAGAAAGTTATGCTCGACTTCGTGGACACTACCGAAGATGTTGAGGGATCCTCTCTTCTAATTTGATTTTATTTTCCTAATTGCAACTCTTTTCTTACTCTTTGATCATTTTTGCTTCATGGACACCTCATTATCAATTTGTACCTATAGAATACTAAATCCACCAATTAAAACAGAAATATAAATTTAATCCATAAAAAAATTCCACGTAAACGTAAACGTTGAGTGTTATTTCTACACTCCGCTGTATCTTTTGTATCTAGTGTTCTTGCTGTTGTTTGGTTATGCGTATTAAAATCCTAGTGTTGTATTTCGTGTTTTTAAGAACGTTGTTGCGAATGCACTTTTGCGCATGTTTTTTACATGTACGTTTGTGCATGTCCTTTTGAGCGAGTGTGTTTGTGCATGTTTGTTGATTTGTATTAATGTCCTAGGATTGTAGTTTGTGTTTTCATGAACCTTTTTGCGAATGCACTTTTGCGTGAGTACTTTTGTGCATGATTTTGTACTTTTACTTATGTGCGTGTCTTTTGTAGCGAGTGTTTTTTTAAACGTTTCTTGATGCGCATTCGTGTCCTCGAACTGTAGCGGGTATTTTCATGATCGCTTTCGGAATCCAATTTTGACCATGTTCGAGTCCGAATTTGGAAATTTGACATTAGACAGGAATTGTAGCCAGCTGAAATAGCTTTCTAATGCCGCCGGAACCAGTTGATTTGGAGTCCGGATGAGAAAGTTATGCTCGACTTCGTGGACACTACCGAAGATGTTGAGGGATCCTCTCTTCTAATTTGATTTTATTTTCCTAATTGCAACTCTTTTCTTACTCTTTGATCATTTTTGCTTCATGGACACCTCATTATCAATTTGTACCTATAGAATACTAAATCCACCAATTAAAACAGAAATATAAATTTAATCCATAGAAAAATCCACGTAAACGTAAACGTTGAGTATTATTTCTACACTCCGCTGTATCTTTTGTATCTAGTGTTCTTGCTGTTGTTTGGTTATGCGTATTAAAGTCCTAGTGTTGTATTTCGTGTTTTTAAGAACGTTGTTGCGAATGCACTTTTGCGCATGTTTTTTAACATGTACGTTTGTGCATGTCCTCTTGAGCGAGTTTGTTTGTGCATGTTTGTTGATTTGTATTAATGTCCTAGGATTGTAGTTTGTGTTTTCATGAACCTTTTTGCGAATGCACTTTTGCGTGAGTACTTTTGTGCATGATTTTGTACTTTTACTTATGTGCGTGTCTTTTGTTGCCAGTGTTTTGGAAACGTTTCTTGATGTGCATTCGTGTCCTCGATCTGTAGCGGGTATTTTCATGATCGCCTTTTTGACCATGTTCGAGTCTGAATTTGGAAATTTGACATTTTACAGGAATTGTAGCCAGCTGAAATAGCTTTCTAATGCCGCCGGAACCAGTTGATTTGGAGTCCGGATGAGAAAGTTATGCTCGACTTCGTGGACACTACCGAAGATGTTGAGGGATCCTCTCTGCTAATTTGATTTTATTTTCCTAATTGCAACTCTTTTCTTACTCTTTGATCATTTTTGCATCATGGACACCTCATTATCAATTTGTACCTATAGAAAACTAAATCCACCAATTAAAACAGAAATATAAATTTAATCCATAAAAAAATCCACGTAAACTAAACGTTGAGTGTTATTTCTACACTCCGCTGTATCTTTTGTATCTAGTGTTCTTGCTGTTGTTTGGTTATGCGTATTAAAGTCCTAGTGTTGTATATCGTGTTTTTAAGAACGTTGTTGCGAATGCACTTTTGCGCATGTTTTTTAACATGTACGTTTGTGCATGTCCTCTTGAGCGAGTGTGTTTGTGCATGTTTGTTGATTTGTATTAATGTCCTAGGATTGTAGTTTGTGTTTTCATGAACCTTTTTGCGAATGCACTTTTGCGTGAGTACTTTTGTGCATGATTTTGTACTTTTACTTATGTGCGTGTCTTTTGTAGCGAGTGTTTTTTGTAAACGTTTCTTGATGCGCATTCGTGTCCTCGAACTGTAGCGGGTATTTTCATGATCGCTTTTGGAATCCAATTTTGACAATGTTCGAGTCCGAATTTGGAAATTTGACATTAGACAGGAATTGTAGCCAGCTGAAATAGCTTTCTAATGCCGCCGGAACCAGTTGATTTGGAGTCCGGATGAGAAAGTTATGCTCGACTTCGTGGACACTACCTTAGATGTTGAGGGATCCTCTCTGCTAATTTGATTTTATTTTCCTAATTGCAACTCTTTTATTACTCTTTGATCATTTTTGCTTCATGGACACCTCATTATCAATTTGTACCTATAGAATACTAAATCCACCAATTAAAACAGAAATATAAATTTAATCCATAAAAAAATCCACGTAAACGTAAACGTTGAGTGTTATTTCTACACTCCGCTGTATCTTTTGTATCTAGTGTTCTCGCTGTTGTTTGGTTATGCGTATTAAAGTCCTAGTGTTGTATTTCGTGTTTTTAAGAACATTGTTGCGAATGCACTTTTGCGCATGTTTTTTTACATGTACGTTTGTGCATGTCCTCTTGAGCGAGTGTGTTTGTGCATGTTTGTTGATTTGTATTAATGTCCTAGGATTGTAGTTTGTGTTTTCATGAACCTTTTTGCGAATGCACTTTTGCGTGAGTACTTTTGTGCATGATTTTGTACTTTTATTTATGTGCGTGTCTTTTGTAGCGAGTGTTTTTGTAAACGTTTCTTGATGCGCATTCGTGTCCTCGAACTGTAGCGGGTATTTTCATGATCGCTTTTGGAATCCAATTTTGACCATGTTCGAGTCCGAATTTGGAAATTTGACATTAGACAGGAATTGTAGCCAGATGAAATAGCTTTCTAATGCCGCCGGAACCAGTTGATTTGGAGTCCGGATGAGAAAGTTATGCTCGACTTCGTGGACACTACCGAAGATGTTGAGGGATCCTCTCTGCTAATTTGATTTTATTTTCCTAATTGCAACTCTTTTCTTACTCTTTGATCATTTTTGCATCATGGGCACCTAGAATACTAAATCCACCAATTAAAACAGAAATATAATATTTAATCCATAAAAAATCCACGTAAACGTAAACGTTGAGTGTTATTTCTACACTCCGCTGTATCTTTTGTATCTAGTGTTCTTGCTGTTGTTTGGTTATGCGTATTAAAGTCCTAGTGTTGTATTTCGTGTTTTTAAGAACGTTGTTGCGAATGAACTTTTGCACATGTTTTTTTACATGTACGTTTGTGCATGTCCTCTTGAGCGAGTGTGTTTGTGCATGTTTGTTGATTTGTATTAATGTCCTAGAATTGTAGTTTGTGTTTTCATGAACCTTTTTGCGAATGCACTTTTGCGTGAATACTTTTGTGCATGATTTTGTACTTTGACTTATGTGCGTGTCTTTTGCAGCGAGTGTTTCGGTAAACGTTTCTGGATGCGCATTCGTGTCCTCGAACTGTAGCGGGTATGGTCAGGATCGCTTCTGGAATTCAGTTTGGACCATGGTTCGAGTCCGAATTGGGAAATTGGACATTAGACAGGAATTGTAGCCAGCTGAAATAGCTTCCTAATGCAGCCGGAACCAGTTGATTTGGAGTCCGGATGAGAAAGTTATGCTCGACTTCGTGGACACTACCGAAGATGTTGAGGGATCCTCTCTTCTAATTTGATTTTATTTTCCTAATTGCAACTCTTTTCTTACTCTTTGATCATTTTTGCTTCATGGACACCTCATTATCAATTTGTACCTATAGAATACTAAATCCACCAATTAAAACAGAAATATAAATTTAATCCATAAAAAAATCCACGTAAACGTAAACGTTGAGTGTTATTTCTACACTCCGCTGTATCTTTTGTATCTAGTGTTCTTGCTGTTGTTTGGTTATGCGTATTAAAGTCCTAGTGTTGTATTTCGTGTTTTTAAGAACGTTGTTGCGAATGCACTTTTGCGCATGTTTTTTTACATGTACGTTTGTGCATGTCCTCTTGAGCGAGTGTGTTTGTGCATGTTTGTTGATTTGTATTAATGTCCTAGGATTGTAGTTTGTGTTTTCATGAACCTTTTTGCGAATGCACTTTTGCGTGAGTACTTTTGTGCATGATTTTGTACTTTTACTTATGTGCGTGTCTTTTGTAGCGAGTGTTTTTGTAAACGTTTCTTGATGCGCATTCGTGTCCTCGAACTGTTGCGGGTATTTTCATGATCGCTTTTGGAATCCAATTTTGACCATGTTCGAGTCCGAATTTGGAAATTTGACATTAGACAGGAATTGCAGCCAGCTGAAATAGCTTTCTAATGCCGCCGGAACCAGTTGATTTGGAGTCCGGATGAGAAAGTTATGCTCGACTTCGTGGACACTACCGAAGATGTTGAGGGATCCTCTCTTCTAATTTGATTTTATTTTCCTAATTGCAACTCTGTTCTTACTCTTTGATCATTTTTGCATCATGGACACCTCATTATAAATTTGTACCTATAGAATACTAAATCCCCCAATTAAAACAGAAATATAATATTTAATCCGTAAAAAAATCCACGTAAACGTAAACGTTGAGTGTTATTTCTACACTCCGCTGTATCTTTTGTATCTAGTGTTCTTGCTGTTGTTTGGTTATGCGTATTAAAGTACTAGTGTTGTATTTCGTGTTTTTAAGAACGTTGTTGCGAATGCACTTTTGCGCATGTTTTTTTACATGTACGTTTGTGCATGTCCTCTTGAGCGAGTGTGTTTGTGCATGTTTGTTGATTTGTATTAATGTCCTAGGATTGTAGTTTGTGTTTTCATGAACCTTTTTGCGAATGCACTTTTGCGTGAGTACTTTTGTGCATGATTTTGTACTTTTACTTATGTGCGTGTCTTTTGTAGCGAGTGTTTTTGTAAACGTTTCTTGATGCGCATTCGTGTCCTCGAACTGTAGCGGGTATTTTCATGATCGCTTTTGGAATCCAATTTTGACCATGTTCGAGTCCGAATTTGGAAATTTGACATTAGACAGGAATTGTAGCCAGCTGAAATAGCTTTCTAATGCCGCCCGAACCAGTTGATTTGGAGTCCGGATGAGAAAGTTATGCTCGACTTCGTGGACACTACCGAAGATGTTGAGGGATCCTCTCTGCTAATTTGATTTTATTTTCCTAATTGCAACTCTTTTCTTACTCTTTGATAATTTTTGCTTCATGGACACCCCATTATCAATTTGTACCTATAGAATACTGAATCCACCAATTAAAACAGATATATAAATTAATCCATAAAAAAATCCACGTAAACGTAAACGTTGAGTGTTATTTCTACACTCCGCTGTATCTTTTGTATCTAGTGTTCTTGCTGTTGTTTGGTTATGCGTATTAAAGTCCTAGTGTTGTATTTCGTGTTTTTTTGCGCATGTTTTTTTACATGTACGTTTGTGCATGTCCTCTTGAGCGAGTGTGTTTGTGCATGTTTGTTGATTTGTATTAATGTCCTAGGATTGTAGTTTGTGTTTTCATGAACCTTTTTGCGAAGGCACTTTTGCGTGAGTACTTTTGTGCATGACTTTGTAGTTTTACTTATGTGCGTGTCTTTTGTAGCGAGTGTTTTTGTAAACATTTCTTGATGCGCATTCGTGTCCTCGAACTGTAGCGGGTATTTTCATGATCACTTTTGGAATCCAATTTTGACCATGTTCGAGTCCGAATTTGGAAACTTGACATTAGACAGGAATTGTAGCCAGCTGAAATAGCTTTCTAATGCCGCCGGAACCAGTTGATTTGGAGTCCGGATGAGAAAGTTATGCTCGACTTCGTGGACACTACCGAAGATGTTGAGGGATCCTCTCTTCTAATTTGATTTTATTTTCCTAATTGCAACTCTTTTCTTACTCTTTGATAATTTTTGCTTCATGGACACCTCATTATCAATTTGTACCTGTAGAGTACTAAATCCACCAATGGGGAATAAATGCACGCT
>NW_012193483.1:109314-129676 GCF_000504015.1 Erythranthe guttata | reverse complement strand
GTGTTTGTGCATGTTTGTTGATTTGTATTAATGTCCTAGGATTGTAGTTGGTGTTTTCATGAATCTTTTTGCGAATGCACTTTTGCGTGAGTACTTTTGTGAATGATTTTGTACTTTTACTTATGTGCGTGTCTTTTGTAGCGAGTGTTTTTTGTAAACGTTTCTTGATGCGCATTCGTGTCCTCGAACTGTAGCGGATATTTTCATGATCGCTTTTGGAATCCAATTTTGACCATGTTCGAGTCTGAATTTGGAAATTTGACATTAGACAGGAATTGTAGCCAGCTGAAATAGCTTTCTAATGCCGCCGGAACCAGTTGATTTGGAGTCCGGATGAGAAAGTTATGCTCGACTTCGTGGACACTACGGAAGATGTTGAGGGATCCTCTCTTCTAATTTGATT
Source organism: Erythranthe guttata (assembly GCF_000504015.1). Next base: position 129,273 of record NW_012193483.1, on the reverse strand, counting down.
TTATTTTCCTAATTGCAACTCTTTTCTTACTCTTTGATCATTTTTGCTTCATGGACACCTCATTATCAATTTGTACCTATAGAATACTAAATCCACCAATTAAAATAGAAATATAAATTTAATCCATAAAAAAATCCACGTAAACGTAAACGTTAAGTGTTATTTCTACACTCCGCTGTATCTTTTGTATCTAGTTTTCTTGCTGTTGTTTTGTTAAGCGTATTAAAGTCCTAGTGTTGTATTTCGTGTTTTTAAGAACGTTGTTGCGAATGCACTTTTGCGCATGTTTTTTTACATGTACGTTTGTGCATGTCCTCTTGAGCGAGTGTGTTTGTGCATGTTTGTTGATATGTATTAATGTCCTAGGATTGTAGTTTGTGTTTTCATGAACCTTTTTGCGAATGCACTTTTGCGTGAGTACTTTTGTGCATGATTTTGTACTTTTACTTATGTGCGTGTCTTTTGTAGCGAGTGTTTTTTGTAAACGTTTCTTGATGCGCATTCGTGTCCTCGAACTGTAGCGGGTATTTTCATGATCGCTTTTGGAATCCAATTTAGACCATGTTCGAGTCCGAATTTGGAAATTTGACATTAGACAAGAGTTGTAGCCAGCTGAAATAGCTTTCTAATGCCGCCGGAACCATTTGATTTGGAGTCCTGGTGAGGAAGTTATGCTCGATTTCGTGGACACTACCGAAGATGTTGAGGGATCCTCTCTTCTAATTTGATTTTATTTTCCTAATTGCAACTCTTTCCTTACTCTTTGATCATTTTTGCTTCATGGACACCTCATTATCAATTTGTACTTAAAGAATACTAAATCCACCAATTAAAACAGAAATATAAATTTAATCCATAGAAAAGTCCACGTAAACGTAAACGTTGAGTGTTATTTCTACACTCCGCTGTATCTTTAGTATCTAGTGTTCTTGCTGTTGTTTGGTTATGCGTATTAAAGTCCTAGTGTTGTATTTCGTGTTTTTAAGAACGTTGTTGCGAATGCACTTTTGCGCATGTCTTTTTACGTGTACGTTTGTGCATGTCCTCTTGAGCGAGTGTGTTTGTGCATGTTTGTTGATTTGTATTAATGTCCTAGGATTGTAGTTTGTGTTTTCATGAACCTTTTTGCGAATGCACTTTTGCGTGAGTACTTTTGTGCATGCTTTTGTACTTTTACTTTTGTGCGTGTTTTTTGTAGCGAGTGTTTTTTGTAAACGTTTCTTGATGCGCATTCGTGTCCTCGAACTGTAGCGGGTATTTTCATGATCGCTTTTGGAATCCAATTTTGACCATGTTCGAGTCCGAATTTGGAAATTTGACATTAGACAGGAATTGTAACCAGCTGAAATAGCTTTCTAATGCCGCCGGAACCAATTGATTTGGAGTCCGGATGAGAAAGTTATGCTCGACTTCGTGGACACTACCGAAGATGTTGAGGGATCCTCTCTGCTAATTTGATTTTATTTTCCTAATTGCAACTCTTTTATTACTCTTTGATCATTTTTGCTTAATGGACACCTCATTATCAATTTGTACCTATAGAATACTAAATCCACCAATTAAAACAGAAATATAAATTTAATCCATAAAAAATCCACGTAAACGTAAACGTTGAGTGTTATTTCTACACCCCACTGTATCAACGTAAACGTAAACGTTGAGTGTTATTTCTACACCCCGCTGTATCTTTTGTATCTATTGTTCTTGCTGTTGTTTGGTTATGCGTATTAAATTCCTAGTGTTGTATTTCGTGTTTTTAAGAACGTTGTTGTGAATGCACTTTTGCGCATGTTTTTTTACATGTACGTTTGTGCATGTCCTCTTGAGCGAGTGTGTTTGTGCATATTTGTTGATTTGTATTAATGTCCAAGGATTGTAGTTTGTGTTTTCATGAACCTTTTTGCGAATGCACTTTTGCGTGAGTACTTTTGTGCATGATTTTGTACTTTTACTTATGTGCGTGTCTTTTGTAGCGAGTGTTTTTTGTAAACGTTTCTTGATGCGCATTCGTGTCCTCGAACTGTAGCGGGTATTTTCATGATCGCTTTTGGAATCCAATTTTGACCATGTTCGAGTCCGAATTTGGAAATTTGACATTAGACAGGAATTGTAGCCAGCTGAAATAGCATTCTAATGCCGCCGGAACCAGTTGATTTGGAGTCCGGATGAGAAAGTTATGCTCGACTTCGTGGACACTACCGAAGATGTTGAGGGATCCTCTCTGCTAATTTGATTTTATTTTCCTAATTGCAACTCTTTTATTACTCTTTGATCATTTTTGCTTAATGGACACCTCATTATCAATTTGTACCTATAGAATACTAATCCACCAATTAAAACAGAAATATAAATTTAATCCATAAAAAAATCCACGTAAACGTAAACGTTGAGTGTTATTTCTACACCCCGCTGTATCTTTTTTATCTAGTGTTCTTGCTGTTGTTTGGTTATGCGTATTAAAGTCCTAGTGTTGTATTTCGTGTTTTTAAGAACGTTGTTGCGAATGCACTTTTGCGCATGTTTTTTTACATGTACGTTTGTGCATGTCCTCTTGAGCGAGTGTGTTTGTGCATGTTTGTTGATTTGTATTAATGTCCTAGGATTGTAGTTTGTGTCTTCATGAACCTTTTTGCGAATGCACTTTTCGCATGTATTTGTTCCTTGCGATCCGCTCCAAAAGTTCGTAAGCTTCGTCATATGTCAAGCTCATGTACATACCGCCAGCTGCTGAATCGAGCACCGTTCTCGAATTATCTTGCAATCCATCATAAAATATTTGGAGTTGCCGCCACTCTTGAAGACCGTGATTCGGGCATCTCCGAATTAATTGTTTGAATCGCTCCCACGTCTCGAACAACGCTTCACCGGCTTCTTGTAAGAAGTTTTGTATTTCTCTCCGGATTCTCTCAGTTTTGGTTGGGGAGTTGTACGTATTCATGAAGAGCTGTGCTAGCTGGGGCCAAGACGAGATGGAATGCGGTGCACGAGTTTGTAGCCATTCTCTTGCGGCTCCTTGGAGAGAGTGCTTGAAGAGGCGGAGTTGCAGTGCTTCGGGTGATACTCCGTTCATCTTGTGCGAATCACACGTTTCGAGAAAATTGACCAAGTGGAGATGCGGATCTTCATGAGCCAATCCGCTGAATAACCCATTGTTTTGGAGCATAGTAAGGAGTCCCGCTCGAATTTCGAAATTGTTGGCTTCAATGGGGGGCTGCTGGATGCTTGATTGAAACCCATTGAGTGTTGGAACGGTGTACTCATGCAATGCTCGTTGACGAGGTGGTGGATTAATTAGCTGACGTTGCTCTTGCTCGTTGACGATATTTCCTGCCGCATTCGGTAAGCGCCCTTGGTCATCTCCCCTACGATTATTCTCTTCTTCCATTCGCATAAAAAGTACCTAAACAAAAATAATAAAAATAAAATAAGCAAAGAGAATAATAAAATAAAATAAATAAAAACGGCTGAAGTAAGAAAAATTGCTCAAATTTAATATTATGATGAATAGATAATTTAGCCGTATTCCCCGGCAACGGCGCCAAAAACTTGTTGGGTGCTAAATACCAACACGCAAGTGCACGTATCGCAAACAAGTAATAAAGTGGACTCGTGAGAGTCGGATGTCGATCCCACAGGGAATACGCAAATTACCTAATCCTAAGTACCAAATTCTAACAATTATGATTTTTATCCAGCCTACGCAAAGTTGTCGAATTAAATCAATTAAACAATTAAACTAATTAAGAAAGCAAAGAATCACGAGAAAATATCAATTAATACGGACCTAGGATTTTATCTTCCCCCTATGCAAGAATTGCTCACCCAAAACCCCTCAATTATGAAATATATGATTCATGATTATTAACCCGAGACACTAATTTACTCATAACCCGCTGTCGCGTGTATTATGAGTCTATTATTCATAAACGATTCACTATATGTCTATGCAAACCAATTATGAATAAATCATTAACTAACAAGTCTCGTAAATGGCTACCTAAGGTGATATCTGTATGTCTACGACACCACATGCAATTGACACACTCATCCGGTGAAAACTACTCGAAGGTTCTTCTACTTACCGTCTAATTATCAAAATAGCTCTGTCGAGTCAATCCCAATAATCACAGATAAAGCACATAAATTGATCAAGTTCATGCACTAACAATCATAACAAGTAGAAGAAATAATCATAAAATCATAATTGCATAATCTCAAGAAAAAGGGTTCACAATCCCTACATAGGGTTCCAACAAAATCCTAGATTAAAAACTTAGCTACGCATGTTCGTTACGAAAAACATAATAAAAACATAAAAAGAATAGATTAAGAAAAGATAGATAAAAGAAGAATTGTGATGAAGAGTTGTCAATTCTCCGTCTTCGATTCTTCGTTCTCTCGCTCCTCTCGCTCCAAGGTTGTGTCCAAAAAGTCCTTTGATTCGTGCTTGGTTTGGTCTTAAATAGATGCCCCAACTTGGTAGATGATTTTAGGTTTCCTTGTGTGATTAAAAGTCCAAAATTGTGTCCAGCGTGTGTTGGCGCGGCCGCGCGAAAATCAGTGCAATTCTCGCACGGCCGCGCGAGAATCGTTGAACCTTCTGCCCAAATTCAGCATTTGGCACGGCCGTGCCAAAAATAGGCTAATTTTGGCACGGCCGTGCGGGCCTATTTTCAGCCAATTTCAGCATATTTTTGATTATTTCACTTTTGGCCCATATTTTCTCCAAATTTGTAGTTTTGACCCCAAACTTTTCCAATTCTTCAATTTATACCTAAAATACAATAAATCATCTTTTTAAGCACCAATTATCGTTAATTCACACAAAAAGCTCAAATAAACAGATACGATAAAGTGTAAAAATATACACTTAACACACCCCCAAACTTGATCTTCTGTTTATCCTCAAGCAAAAACTAGCAACTATCAAAGCAACACTTTCAACAAATACCTCTCATCACATAGATTGATGGTCAATTTCATGTTTTCAGAACTTGCAATTTATCATGACAATTCTCAAAAATTAATAAGGTCGTAATTCAAAGATACGTACTCAATCACCCTTGCCAAAAACCACAAACCATGCTATCGCTTCAAGTATCCCATATTCGTACATTAAAAATGAGGAAAATTTATACTTACATAATAATATTCAACTCCAAAGACTCACCAAATTTCTTTACTCGGCTAGTATCAAATAATTGAGCTATTGGGATCATTGAGACTTTTTGGCTTTCAAATGTTGGGCTTTTTGGTTCGAGGTAAGAGATATGGGTATAGGTGGCTATGCTTCTTGAATTGAGGTGATTACGCCAAATTTTGAAAGATAGGCGTTTGAAACAATGAATTCACCTCTAAGGACTTTAATTAACTCGATTCTTAAGAGTTCAAAAGTCTCCACTTTTGCTCTTAAGACAATGGATCGATTTTTCAAACAAAAATTCAACAACTAGTCCTTTCATCTCCCTTCTAGTCTCTTCTTCTTCTTTCTCTTTTTGTTCTCTTCTTTTTTTTTTTTTTTTTTTTTGTAGAGGAAGAAGAAGGACCTTATAAAATTTTCCAACCGAACTCCAAAGGGTAATTTTTCAAGAATCTCCATTTATTCTACCTTATACACATTGGCTAAAAGAAAGATCACCGTTTCTCCAAGGCTCAAGCAAGGTTCGAATGATAAAAATTTAAAGGTAGGCTTGAAAGGCTCAACCGGTTCAAAGATGGCCCAAATCACTTCCCAAATTGCTCAACAATTTAATATTTCACTTTTGTAAATTCCTAAGGCAAGTTCTAAAACCGAATAGCATATGACATAGCATAAATTAATTCCACGTTTTAAAACACAAAACTTTCAACCAAAGCAAGGCATAATTCGTGATTCCTAACAATGACTCCTTCCTACGACACTTTGAATCGAAAGCTCAACAAAATTCAATCACAATCAAGATAAAGCAAGCAATTTCATCACTAAACATCAACCATCTTTCATCATCATGATTCATCGAAGCATTTATCTCAACACAAATTTCTTTTTTTTTTTTTTTTTTTTTTTCAAAAGCAATAAATAAACCAAAACTAAAAAAAATATCCTAAGGCATGCAAAATAAAAAAATTAAAGCACATAAAAACAAGTAATTTTCCACCCCCAAACTTAAAATTTACATTGCCCTCAATGTAATTAACACGAAGTTTAAGGATAGAATACACCTGAATTAGTCGTCTTGGCCATGTCCGGGCTTCTCTTCCACCCTCGCCTTTATTATGCACGGCCGTATGAGATTTTGAACTGTTTTCCGCACGGCCGTGCGAAGTTTGAATTATGGGCAGTAGCCTCTCCGATTTTCCACACAGCCGTGCTGGATTCAAGCCTTTTTTGGTGCGGCCGTGTGAAGTGAAAAATTGCACTTTGACCCCTGAAAAAAAAAATTTGCTTATTTAATTAGCTTGCATGCTTATAAAATAAATCAATAAAATAAAACAAGAAACATAAATAATAAAAAAAAAAGGAAAATCTCGGGTTGCCTCCCGAGAAGCGCTAAGTTTATAGTCTTCAGCCAGACTTTGTTCCTTCTCTTCAATTCCTTAGCTTTTGAACCCATCTCTTAACTTCCTTTTGGAGAAAGTCTTGAATAAATGGGTTGATCCGATTCTTCTTTCGACTGGTTCGCTTAGGAATGCCCTTGAATTTATTCTTCTTGATGTCATGAGGCTTGCCAACATCGTCTTTTATCACGGTGTTTTGAGTAGGTGTTGTAACCAACTCAACCTTTTTCTTTTGTTCTCCTACATGCACATTAGTATCCAAAAAAAAATTTAAATCATGTAATTTAACAGGAAAAAGTTTAGAATCACTTACCTCATCAAGAAGATAACATCCATTAGCCGTAATAGGCTTTTCATCCACCCGGTACACCTTGAAGATCACTGTTTCTTCCCCCACACTCATTCTTAGCTCTCTCTTTCCTACATCAATAATTGATCTACCGGTTGCTAAGAAGGGGCGTCCTAAGATAAGGGGAATATTTTCATCTTCCTCTATGTCTAGTACTAGAAAATCGGCCGGGAGTATAAACTTATCTACCTTGACCAATACATCCTCCACTATACCCAAAGGGTGAGTAAAAGATCTATCGGCTAGCTGCAAGGTCACGAAAGTGGGCTTAATTTCTCCTAAGTTCAATTTCTCATAAATTGATAAAGGCATTAAATTTACGCTCGCCCCTTGATCACACAACGCCCGCCCAAAATACCTAGTACCTATTGTGCATGGAATGGTACAACTCCCCGGATCTCTAAGCTTCGGTGGGATTTTATTTGAAAGGATAGCACTACTTTGCTCATTTAAGTCTATTATTGCTGCACACTCCGGAAGCCTCATCTTCTTCGATACAAGTTCTTTTATAAACTTAACCCAATTCGGCATATGCTTAAGTGCCTCAACAAAAGGAATATTAACATGCAACTTTTTAAGATAATCCAAAAATAGCTGAAATTGCATATCAAGCTTGGAGTTTTGAAAACGTTGAGGGAAGGGTACCTTGGGAGTAGGTTCACTTACTGTGATCTTTGTGTTGCTTGGCCCGACCTCGGTTTTTTCCTTGGGCTCCTCTACAATAGGCGGTGGTGCAACGGACCTTTTAGGACCTTCCTCTAATTGCCTCCCATTTCGCAAGGTTACTGCATTGCACTGCTCGATGTTGCTCTTTCGAGGATCTTCGGTATTCGACGGCAGTGCTCCCGACGGCCTCGCGTTTAGTTGGGTTGCTAGTTGACCCATTTGTGTCTCAAGGTTCCGAATGGAAGCTTGAGTCGACGTCATGAATTTTTCTAAGATGTCAGCGAGGTCAACTCCTTGGGGTGGAGCTTGAGGCGGATTTTGGAATCCGGGAGCTGGCCTTTGTCCTTGCTGATTTCCTCCCCATCCAAAGTTGGGGTGATCTTTCCATCCCGAATTATAAGTGTTGGAGTACGGGTTCCTCTGTTGTCGATTAGTGTCATGTCCATAATTTAGAGACTTCGTTTCTTCTACGCACTGGTTGGGAATTTGGACTGCATGGACTTGCTGAGTTTGCAATGCTGCTACTTGCTTTGATAGCTTCTCTAATTGGGCAGTGATTGCCGTGACCCCGTCTAACTCTAAAATTCCTCCCGTCTTATTGGCTCCGCTATTTGACCGGTCCGATGCCCGCATGTATTTGTTCCTTGCGATCCGCTCCAAAAGTTCGTAAGCTTCGTCATATGTCAAGCTCATGTACATACCGCCAGCTGCTGAATCGAGCACCGTTCTCGAATTATCTTGCAATCCATCATAAAATATTTGGAGTTGCCGCCACTCTTGAAGACCGTGATTCGGGCATCTCCGAATTAATTGTTTGAATCGCTCCCACGTCTCGAACAACGCTTCACCGGCTTCTTGTAAGAAGTTTTGTATTTCTCTCCGGATTCTCTCAGTTTTGGTTGGGGAGTTGTATGTATTCATGAAGAGCTGTGCTAGCTGGGGCCAAGACGAGATGGAATGCGGTGCACGAGTTTGTAGCCATTCTCTTGCGGCTCCTTGGAGAGAGTGCTTGAAGAGGCGGAGTTGCAGTGCTTCGGGTGATACTCCGTTCATCTTGTGCGAATCACACGTTTCGAGAAAATTGACCAAGTGGAGATGCGGATCTTCATGAGCCAATCCGCTGAATAACCCATTGTTTTGGAGCATAGTAAGGAGTCCCGCTCGAATTTCGAAATTGTTGGCTTCAATGGGGGGCTGCTGGATACTTGATTGAAACCCATTGAGTGTTGGAACGGTGTACTCATGCAATGCTCGTTGACGAGGTGGTAGATTAATTAGCTGACGTTGCTCTTGCTCGTTGACGATATTTCCTGCCGCATTCGGTAAGCGCCCTTGGTCATCTCTCCTACGATTATTCTCTTCTTCCATTCGCATAAAAAGTACCTAAACAAAAATAATAAAAATAAAATAAGCAAAGAGAATAATAAAATAAAATAAATAAAAACGGCTGAAGTAAGAAAAATTGCTCAAATATAATATTAGGATGAATATTATAATTTAGCCGTATTCCCCGGCAACAGCGCCAAAAACTTGTTGGGTGCTAAATACCAACACGCAAGTGCACGTATCGCAAAAAAGTAATAAAGTGGACTCGTGAGAGTCGGATGTCGATCCCACAAGGAATACGCAAATTACCTAATCCTAAGTACCAAATTCTAACAATTATGATTTTTATCCAGCCTACGCAAAGTTGTCGAATTAAATCAATTAAACAATTAAACTAATTAAGAAAGCAAAGAATCACGAGAAAATATCAATTAATACGGACCTAGGATTTTATCTTCCCCCTATGCAAGAATTGCTCACCCAAAACCCCTCAATTATGAAATATATGATTCATGATTATTAACCCGAGACACTAATTTACTCATAACCCGCTGTCGCGTGTATTATGAGTCTATTATTCATAAACGATTCACTATATGTCTATGCAAACCAATTATGAATAAATCATTAACTAACAAGTCTCGTAAATGGCTACCTAAGGTGATATTTGTATGTCTACGACACCACATGCAATTGACACACTCATCCGGTGAAAACTACTCGAAGGTTCTTCTACTTACCGTCTAATTATCAAAATAGCTCTGTCGAGTCAATCCCAATAATCACAGATAAAGCACATAAATTGATCAAGTTCATGCACTAACAATCATAACAAGTAGAAGAAATAATCATAAAATCATAATTGCATAATCTCAAGAAAAAGGGTTCACAATCCCTACATAGGGTTCTAACAAAATCCTAGATTAAAAACTTAGCTACGCATGTTCGTTACGAAAAACATAATAAAAACATAAAAAGAATAGATTAAGAAAAGATAGATAAAAGAAGAATTGTGATGAAGAGTTGTCAATTCTCCGTCTTCGATTCTTCGTTCTCTCGCTCCTCTCGCTCCAAGGTTGTGTCCAAAAAGTCCTTTGATTCGTGCTTGGTTTGGTCTTAAATAGATGCCCCAACTTGGTAGATGATTTTAGGTTTCCTTGTGTGATTAAAAGTCCAAAATTGTGTCCAGCGTGTGTTGGCGCGGCCGCGCGAAAATCAGTGCAATTCTCGCACGGCCGCGCGAGAATCGTTGAACCTTCTGCCCAAATTCAGCATTTGGCACGGCCGTGCGGGCCTATTTTCAGCCAATTTCAGCATATTTTTGATTATTTCACTTTTGGCCCATATTTTCTCCAAATTTGCAGTTTTGACCCCAAACTTTTCCAATTCTTCAATTTATACCTAAAATACAATAAATCATCTTTTTAAGCACCAATTATCGTTAATTCACACAAAAAGCTCAAATAAACAGATACGATAAAGTGTAAAAATATACACTTAACAAAGAACGTTGTTGCGAATGCACTTTTGCGCATGTTTTTTTACATGTACGTTTGTGCATGTCCTCTTGAGCGAGTGTGTTTGTGCATGTTTGTTGATTTGTATTAATGTCCTAGGATTGTAGTTTGTGTTTTCATGAACCTTTTTGCGAATGCACTTTTGCGTGAGTACTTTTGTGCATGATTTTGTACTTTTACTTATGTGCGTGTCTTTTGTAGCGAGTGTTTTTTGAAAATTTTTCTTGATGCGCATTCGTGTCCTCGAACTGTAGCGGGTATTTTCATGATCGCTTTTGGAATCCAATTTTGACCATGTTAGAGTCCGAATTTGGAAATTTGACATTAGACAGGAATTGTAGCCAGCTGAATTAGCTTTCTAATGCCGCCGGAACCAGTTGATTTCGAGTCCGGATGAGAAAGTTATGCTCGACTTCGTGGACACTACCGAAGATGTTGAGGGATCCTCTCTGCTAATTTGATTTTATTTTCCTAATTGCAACTCTTTTATTACTCTTTGATCATTTTTGCTTAATGGACACCTCATTATCAATTTGTACCTATAGAATACTAAATCCACCAATCCACACAGAAATATAAATTAAATCCATAAAAAAATCCACGTAAACGTAAACGTTGAGTGTTATTTCTACACCCCGTTGTATCTTTGTATCTAGTGTTCTTGCTGTTGTTTGTTATGCGTATTAAATTCCTAGTGTTGTATTTCGTGTTTTAAGAACGTTGTTGTGAATGCACTTTTGCGCATGTTTTTTTACATGTACGTTTGTGCATGTCCTCTAGAGCGAGTGTGTTTGTGCATATTTGTTGATTTGTATTAATGTCCTAGGATTGTAGTTTGTGTTTCATGAACCTTTTTGCGAATGCACTTTTGCGTGAGTACTTTTGTGCATGATTTTGTACTTTTACTTATGTGCGTGTCTTTTGTAGCGAGGGTTTTTTGTAAACGTTTCTTGATGCGCATTCGTGTCCTCGAACTGTAGCGGGTATTTTCATGATCGCTTTTGGAATCCAATTTTGACCATGTTCGAGTCCGAATTTCGAAATTTGACATTAGACAGGAATTGTAGCCAGCTGAAATAGCTTTCTAATGCCGCCCGAACCAGTTGATGTGGAGTCCGGATGAGAAAAATATGTTCGACTTCGTGGACACTACCGAAGATGTTGAGGGATCCTCTCTGCTAATTTGATTTTATTTTCCTAATTGCAACTCTTTTATTACTCTTTGATCATTTTTGCTTCATGGACAAGTCATTATCAATTTGTACCTATAGAATACTAAATCCACCAATTAAAACAGAAATATAAATTTAATCCATAAAAAAATCCACGTAAACGTAAACGTTGAGTGTTATTTCTACACTCCGCTGTATCTTTTGTATCTAGTGTTCTTGCTATTGTTTGGTTATGCGTATTAAAGTCCTAGTGCTGTATTTCGTGTTTTTAAGAACGCTGTTGCGAATGCACTTTTGCGCATGTTTTTTTACATGTAAGTTTGTGCATGTCCTCTTGAGCGAGTGTGTTTGTGCATGTTTGTTGATTTGTATTAATGTCCTAGGATTGTAGTTTGTGTTTTCATGAACCTTTTTGCGAATGCACTTTTGCGTGAGTACTTTTGTGCATGATTTTGTACTTTTACTTATGTGCGTGTCTTTTGTAGCGAGTGTTTTTGTAAACGTTTCTTGATGCGCATTCATGTCCTCGAACTGTAGCGGGTATTTTCATGATCGCTTTTGGAATCCAATTTTGACCATGTTCGAGTCCGAATTTGGAAATTTGACATTAGACAGGAATTGTAGCCAGCTGAAATAGCTTTCTAATGCCGCCGAAACAAGTTGATTGGGAGTCCGGATGAGAAAGTTATGCTCGACTTCGTGGACACTACCGAAGATGTTGAGGGATCCTCTCTTCTAATTTGCTTTTATTTTCCTAATTGCAACTCTTTTCTTACTCTTTGATAATTTTTGCTTCATGGATACTAACTCACTGGGCACCAAGGCGTACTAAATCCACAAATTAAAACAGATATATAAATTAATCCATAAAAAAATCCACGTAAACGTAAACGTTGAGTGTTATTTCTACACCCCGCTGTATCTTTTGTATCTAGGGTTCCTCGCTGTTGTTTGGTTATGCGTATGAAATTCCTAGTGTTGTATTCCCTGTTTTTAAGAACGTTGTTGCGAATGCACTTTTGCGCATGTTTTTTTACATGTACGTTTGTGCATGTCCTCTTGAGCGAGTGTGTTTGTGCATGTTTGTTGATTTGTATTAATGTCCTAGGATTGTAGTTTGTGTTTTCATGAACCTTTTTGCGAATGCACTTTTGCGTTAGTACTTTTGTGCATGATTTTGTACTTTTACTTATGTGCGTGTCTTTTGTAGCGAGTGTTTTTGTAAACGTTTCTTGATGCGCATTCATGTCCTCGAACTGTAGCGGGTATTTTCATGATCGCTTTTGGAATCCAATTTTGACCATGTTCGAGTCCGAATTTGGAAATTTGACATTAGACAGGAATTGTAGCCAGCTGAAATAGCTTTCTAATGCCGCCGGAACCAGTTGATTTGGAGTCCGGATGAGAAAGTTATGCTCGACTTCGTGGACACTACCGAAGATGTTGAGGAATCCTCTCTTCTAATTTTATTTTATTTTCCTAATTGCAACTCTTTTCTTACTCTTTGATCATTTTGCTTCATGGACACCTCATTATCAATCTGTACCTATAGAGTACTAAATCCACCAATTAAAACAAAAATATAAATTTAATCCATAAAAAAATCCACGTAAACGTAAACGTTGAGTGTTATTTCTACATTCCGCTGTATCTTTTGTATCTAGTGTTCTTGCTGTTGTTTGGTTATGCGTATTAAAGTCCTAGTGTTGTATTTCGTGTTTTTAAGAACGTTGTTGCGAATGCACTTTTGCGCATGTTTTTTTACATGTACGTTTGTGCATGTCCTCTTGAGCGAGTGTGTTTGTGCATGTTTGTTGATTTGTATTAATGTCCTAGGATTGTAGTTTGTGTTTTCATGAACCTTTTTGCGAATGCACTTTTGCGTGAGTACTTTTGTGCATGATTTTGTACTTTTACTTATGTGCGTGTCTTTTGTAGCGAGTGTTTTCGAAAACGTTTCTTGATGCGCATTCGTGTTCTCGAACTGTATCGGGTATTTTCATGATCGCTTTTGGAATCCAATTTTGACCATGTTCGAGTCCGAATTTGGAAATTTGACATTAGACAGGAATTGTAGCCAGCTGAAATAGGTTTCTAATGCCGCCGGAACCAGTTGATTTGGAGTCCTGATGAGAAAGTTATGCTCGACTTCGTGGACACTACCGAAGATGTTGAGGGATCCTCTCTTCTAATTTGATTTTATTTTCCTAATTGCAACTCTTTTCTTTCTCTTTGGTCATTTTTGCTTCATGGACACCTCATTACCAATTTGTACCTATAGAATACTAAATCCACCAATTAAAACAGAAATATAAATTGAATCCATACAAAAATCCACGTAAACGTAAACGTTGAGTGTTATTTCTACACTCCGCTGTATCTTTTGTATCTAGTGTTGTTGCTGTTGTTTGGTTATGCGTTTTAAAGTCCTAGTGTTGTATTTCGTGTTTTTAAGAACGTTGTTGCGAATGCACTTTTGCGCATGTTTTTTTACATGTGCGTTTGTGCATGTCCATTTGAGCGAGTGTGTTTGTGCGTGTTTGTTGATTTGTATTAATGTTCTAGGATTGTAGTTTGTGTTTTCATGAAGCTTTGTGCGAATGCACTTTTGCGTGAGTACTTTTGTGCATGATTTTGTACTTTTACTTATGTGCGTATCTTTTGTAGCGAGTATTTTTGTGCACGTTTCTTGATGCGCATTCGTGTCCTCGAACTGTAGCGGGTATTTTCATGATCGCTTTTGGAATCCAATTTTGACCATGTTCGAGTCCGAGTTTGGAAATTTTACATTAGACAGGAATTGTAGCCAGCTGAAATAGCTTTCTAATGCCGCCGGAAGCAGTTGATTTGGAGTCAGGATGAGAAAGTTATGCTCGACTTCGTGGACACTACCGAAGATGTTGAGGGATCCTCTCTTCTAATTTGATTTTATTTTCCTAATTGCAACTCTTTTCTTACTCTTTGATCATTTTTGCATCATGGACACCTCATTATAAATTTGTACCTATAGAATACTAAATCCACCAATTAAAACAGAAATATAAATTTAATCCATAAAAAAATCCACGTAAACGTAAACGTTGAGTGTTATTTCTACACTCCGCTGTATCTTTTGTATCTAGTGTTCTTGTTGTTGTTTGGTTATGCGTATTAAAGTCCTAGTGTTGTATTTCGTGTTTTTAAGAACGCTGTTGCGAATGCACTTTTGCGCATGTTTTTTTACATCTACGTTTGTGCATGTCCTCTTGAGCGAGTGTGTTTGTGCATGTTTGTTGATTTGTATTAATGTCCTAGGATTGTAGTTTGTGTTTTCATGAACCTTTTTGCGAATGCACTTTTGCTTGAGTACTTTTGTGCATGATTTTGTACTTTTACTTATGTGCGTGTCTTTTGTAGCGAGGGTTTTTGTAAACGTTTCTTGATGCGCATTCGTGTCCTCGAACTGTAGCGGGTATTTTCATGATCTCTTTTGGAATCCAATTTTGACCATGTTCGACTCCGAATTCGGAAATTTGACATTAGACAGGAATTGTAGCCAGCTGAAATAGCTTTCTAATGCCGCCGGAACCAGTTGATTTGGAGTCCGGATGAGAAAGTTATGCTCGACTTCGTGGACACTACCGAAGATGTTATGGGATCCTCTCTGCTAATTTGATTTTATTTTCCTAATTGCAACTCTTTTATTACTCTTTGATCATTTTTGCTTCATGGACACCTCATTATCAATTTGTACCTATAGAATACTAAATCCACCAATTAAAACAGAAATATAAATTTAATCCATAAAAAAATCCACGTAAACGTAAACGTAGAGTGTTATTTCTACACTCCGCTGTATCTTTCGTATCTAGTGTTCTTGCTGTTGTTTGGTTATGCGTATTAAATTCCTAGTGTTGTATTTCGTGTTTTTAAGAACGTTGTTGCGAATGCACTTTTGCGCATGTTGTTTTACATGTACGTTTGTGCATGTCCTCTTGAGCGAGTGTGTTTGTGCATGTTTGTTGATTTGTATTAATGTCCTAGGATTGTAGTTTGTGTTTTCATGAACCTTTTTGCGAATGCACTTTTGCGTGAGTACTTTTGTGCATGATTTTGTACTTTTACTTATGTGCGTGTCTTTTGTAGCGAGTGTTTTTGTAAACGTTTCTTGATGCGCATTCCTGTCCTCGAACTGTAGCGGGTATTTTCATGATCGCTTTTGGAATCCAATTTTGACCATGTTCGAGTCCGAATTTGGAAATTTGACATTAGACAGGAATTGTAGCCAGCTGAAATAGGTTTCTAATGCCGCCGGAACCAGTTGATTTTGAGTCCGGATGAGAAAGTTATGCTCGACTTCGTGGACACTACCGAAGATGTTGAGGGATCCTCTGTTCTAATTTGATTTTATTTTCCTAATTGCAACTCTTTTCTTACTCTTTGATCATTTTTGCTTCATGGACACCTCATTATCAATTTGTACCTATAGAATACTAAATCCACCAATTAAAACAGAAATATAAATTTAATCCAACAAAAAATCCACGTAAACGTAAACGTTGAGTGTTATTTCTACACTCCGCTGTATCTTTTGTATCTAGTGTTCTTGCTGTTGTCTGGTTATGCGTATTAAAGTCCTAGTGTTGTATTTCGTGTTTTTAAGAACGTTGTTGCGAATGCACTTTTGCGCATGTTTTTATACATGTACGTTTGTGCTTGTCCATTTGAGCGAGTGTGTTTGTGCATGTTTGTTGATTTGTATTAATGTCCTAGGATTGTAGTTTGTGTTTTCATGAACCTTTTTGCGAATGCACTTTTGTGTGAGTACTTTTGTGCATGATTTTGTACTTTTACTTATGTGCGTGTCTTTTGTAGCGAGTGTTTTTTGTGCACGTTTCTTGATGCGCATTCGTGTCCTCGAACTGTAGCGGGTATTTTCATGATCGCTTTTGGAATCCAATTTTCACCATGTTCGAGTCCGAATTTGGAAATTTGACATTAGACAGGAATTGTAGCCTGCTGAAATAGCTTTCTAATGCCGCCGGAACCAGTTGATTTGGCGTCTGGATGAGAAATTTATGCTCGACTTCGTGGACACTACCGAAGATGTTGAGGGATCCTCTCTTCTAATTTGATTTTATTTTCCTAATTGCAACTCTTTTCTTACTCTTTGATCATTTTTGCTTCATGGACACCTCATTATCAATTTGTACCTATAGAATACTAAATCCACCAATTAAAACAGAAATATAAATTTAATCCATAAAAAAATCCACGTAAACGTAAACGTTGAGTGTTATTTCTACACTCCGCTGTATCTTTTGTATCTATTGTTCTTGCTGTTGTTTGGTTATGCGTATTAAAGTCCTAGTGTTGTATTTCGTGTTTTTAAGAACGTTGTTGCGAATGCACTTTTGCGCATGTTTTTTTACATGTACGTTTTTGCATGTTCATTTGAGCGAGTGTGTTTGTGCATGTTTGTTGATTTGTATTAATGTCCTAGGATTGTAGTTTGTGTTTTCATGAACCTTTTTGCGAATGCACTTTTGCGTGAGTACTTTTGTGCATGATTTTGTACTTTTACTTATGTGCGTGTCTTTTGTAGCGAGTGTTTTTTGTAAACGTTTCTTGATGCGCATTCGTGTCCTCGAACTGTAGCGGGTATTTTCATGATCGCTTTTGGAATCCAATTTTGACCATGTTCGAGTCCGAATTTGGAAATTTGACATTAGACAGGAATTGTAGCCAGCTGAAATAGCTTTCTAATGCCGCCCGAACCAGTTGATTTGGAGTCCGGATGAGAAAGTTATGCTCGACTTCGTGGACACTACCGAAGATGTTGAGGGATCCTCTCTTCTAATTTGATTTTATTTTCCAAATTGCAACTCTTTTCTTACTCTTTAATCATTTTTGCTTCATGGACACCTCATTATCATTTTGTACCTATAGAGTACTAAATCCACCAATTAAAACAGAAATATAAATTTAATCCATAAAAAAATCCACGTAAACGTAAACGTTGAGTGTTATTTCTACATTCCGCTGTATCTTTTGTATCTAGTGTTCTTGGTGTTGTTTGGTTATTCGTATTAAAGTCCTAGTGTTGTATTTCGTGTTTTTAAGAACGTTGTTGCGAATGCACTTTTGCGCATGTTTTTTTACATGTACGTTTGTGCATGTCCTTTTGAGCGAGTGTGTTTGTGCATGTTTGTTGATTTGTATTAATGTCCTAGGATTGTAGTTTGTGTTTTCATGAATCTTTTTGCGAATGCACTTTTGCGTGAGTACTTTTGTGCATGATTTTGTACTTTTACTTATGTGCGTATCTTTTGTAGCGAGTATTTTTGTGCACGTTTCTTGATGCGCATTCGTGTCCTCGAACTGTAGCGGGTATTTTCATGATCGCTTTTGGAATCCAATTTTGACCATGTTCGAGTCCGAATTTTGAAATTTGACATTAGACAGGAATTGTAGCCTGCTGAAATAGCTTTCTAATGCCGCCGGAACCAGTTGATTTGGAGTCCGGATGAGAAAGTTATGCTCGACTTCGTGGACACTACCGAAGATGTTGAGGGATCCTCTCTTCTAATTTGATTTTATTTTCCTAATTGCAACACTTTTCTTACTCTTTGATCATTTTTGCATCATGGACACCTCATTATCAATTTGTACCTATAGACTACTAAATCCACCAATTGAAACAGAAATATAAATTTAATCCATAAAAAAATCCACGTAAACGTAAACGTTGAGTGTTATTTCTACACTCCGCTGTATCTTTTGTATCTAGTGTTGTTGCTGTTGTTTGGTTATGCGTATTAAAGTCCTAGTGTTGTATTTCGTGTTTTTAAGAACGTTGTTGCGAATGCACTTTTGCGCATGTTTTTTTACATGTACGTTTGTGCATGTCCATTTGAGCGAGTGTGTTTGTGCATGTTTGTTGATTTGTATTAATGTCCTAGGATTGTAGTTTGTGTTTTCATGAACCTTTTTGCGAATGCACTTTTGCGTGAGTACTTTTGTGCATGATTTTGTACTTTTACTTATGTGCGTGTCTTTTGTAGCGAGTGTTTTTGTAAACGTTTCTTGATGCGCATTCGTGTCCTCGAACTGTAGCGGGTATTTTCATGATCGCTTTTGGAATCCAATTTTGACCATGTTCGAGTCCGAATTCGGAAATTTGACATTAGACAGGAATTGTAGCCAGCTGAAATAGCATTCTAATGCCGCCAGAACCAGTTGATTTGGAGTCCGGATGAGAAAGTTATGCTCGACTTCGTGGACACTACCGAAGATGTTGAGGGATCCTCTCTGCTAATTTAATTTTATTTTCCTAATTGCAACTCTTTTATTACTCTTTGATCATTTTTGCTTCATGGACACCTCATTATCAATTTGTACCTATAGAATACTAAATCCACCAATTAAAGCAGAAATATAAATTTAATCCATAAAAAAATCCACGTAAACGTAAACGTTGAGTGTTATTTCTACACTCCGCTGTATCTTTCGTATCTAGTGTTCTTGCTGTTGTTTGGTTATGCGTATTAAATTCCTAGTGTTGTATTTCGTGTTTTTAAGAACGTTGTTGCGAATGCACTTTTGCGCATGTTTTTTTACATGTACGTTTGTGCATGTCCTCTTGAGCGAGTGTGTTTGTGCATGTTTGTTGATTTGTATTAATGTCCTAGGATTGTAGTTTGTGTTTTCATGAACCTTTTTGCGAATGCACTTTTGCGTGAGTACTTTTGTGCATGATTTTGTACTTTTACTTATGTGCGTGTCTTTTGTAGCGAGTGTTTTTGTAAACGTTTCTTGATGCGCATTCATGTCCTCGAACTGTAGCGGGTATTTTCATGATCGCTTTTGGAATCCAATTTTGACCATGTTCGAGTCCGAATTTGGAAATTTGACATTAGACAGGAATTGTAGCCAGCTGAAATAGCTTCCTAATGCCGCCGGAACCAGTCGATTTGGAGTACGGATGAGAAAGTTATGCTGGACTTCGTGGACACTACTGAAGATGTTGAGGGATCCTCTCTTCTAATTTGATTTTATTTTCCTAATTGCAACTCTTTTCTTACTCTTTGATAATTTTTGCTTCATGGACACCTCATTATCAATTTGTACCTATAGAATACTAAATCCACCAATTAAAACAGAAATATAAATTTAATCCATAAAAAAATCCACGTAAACGTAAACGTAGAGTGTTATTTCTACATCCCGCTGTATCTTTCGTATCTAGTGTTCTTGCTGTTGTTTGGTTATTCGTATTAAAGTCCTAGTGTTGTATTTCGTGTTTTTAAGAACGTTATTGCGAATGCACTTTTGCGCATGTTTTTTTACATGTACGTTTGTGCATGTCCTTTTGAGCGAGTGTGTTTGTGCGTGTTTGTTGATTTGTATTAAT
>NW_012193483.1:96434-107261 GCF_000504015.1 Erythranthe guttata | reverse complement strand
AAAGTCCTAGTGTTGTATTTCGTGTTTTTAAGAACGTTGTTGCGAATGCACTTTTGCGCATGTTCTTTTACATGTACGTTTGTGCATGTCCTTTTGAGCGAGTGTGTTTGTGCATGTTTGTTGATTTGTATTAATGTCCTAGGATAGTGGTTTGTGTTTTCATGAACCTTTTTGCGAATGCACTTTTGCTTGAGTACTTTTGTGCATGATTTTGTACTTTTACTTATGTGCGTGTCTTTTGTAGCGAGTGTTTTTTGTAAACGTTTCTTGATGCGCATTCGTGTCCTCGAACTGTAGCGGGTATTTTCATGATCGCTTTTGGAATCCAATTTTTACCATGTTCGAGTCCGAATTTGGAAAATTGACATTAGACAGGAATTGTAGCCAGCTGAAATAGCTTTCTAATGCCGCAAGAACCAGTTGATTTGGAGTCCGGATGAGAATGTTATGCTCGACTTCGTGGACACTACCGAAGATCTTGAGGGATCCTCTCTTCTAATTCGATTTTATTTTCCTAATTGCAACTCTTTTCTTACTCTTAGATCATTTTAGCATCATGGACACCTTATTATCAATTTGTACCTATAGAATACTAAATCCACAAATTAAAACAGAAATATAAATTTAATCCATAAAAAAATCCACGTAAACGTAAACGTTGAGTGTTATTTCTATACTCCGCTGTATCTTTTGTATCTAATGTTCTTGCTGTTGTTTGGTTATGCGTATTAAAGTCCTAGTGTTGTATTTCGTGTTTTTAAGAACGTTGTTGCGAATGCACTTTTGCGCATGTTTTTTTACATGTACGTTTGTGCATGTCCATTTGAGCGAGTGTGTTTGTGCATGTTTATTGATTTGTATTAATGTCCTAGGATTGTGGTTTGTGTTTTCATGAACCTTTTTGCGAATGCACTTTTGCGTGAGTACTTTTGTGCATGATTTTGTACTTTTACTTATGTGCGTGTCTTTTGTAGCGAGTGTTTTTTGTAAACGTTTCTTGATGCGCATTCGTGTCCTCGAACTGTAGCGGGTATTTTCATGATCGCTTTTGGAATCCAATTTTGACCATGTTCGAGTCCGAATTTGGAAATTTGACATTAGACAGGAATTGTAGCCAGCAGAAATTGCTTTCTAATGCCGCCGGAAACAGTGGAATTGGAGTCCGGATGAAAAAGTTATGCTCGACTTCGTGGACACTACCGCAGATCTTGAGGGATCCTCTCTTCTAATTTGATTTTATTTTCCTAATTGCAACTCTTTTCTTACACTTTGATCATTTTTTGCTTCATGGACACCTCATTATCAATTTGTACCTATAGAATACTAAATCCACCAATTAAAACAGAAATATAAATTTAATCCATAAAAAAATCCACGTAAACGTAAACGTTGAGTGTTATTTCTACACTCCGCTGTATCTTTTGTATCTAGTGTTCTTGCTGTTGTTTGGTTATGCGTATTAAAGACCTAGTGTTGTATTTCGTGTTTTTAAGAACGTTGTTGCGAATGCACTTTTGCGCATGTTGTCTTACATGTACGTTTGTGCATGTTCATTTGAGCGAGTGTGTTTGTGCATGTTTGTTGATTTGTATTAATGTCCTAGGATTGTAGTTTGTGTTTTCATGAACCTTTTTGCGAATGCACTTTTGCGTGAGTACTTTTGTGCATGATTTTGTACTTTTACTTATGTGCGTATCTTTTGTAGCGAGTGTTTTTGTGCACGTTTCTTGATGCGCATTCGTGACCTCGAACTGTAGCGAGTATTTTCATGATCGCTTTTGGAATCCAATTTTGACCATGTTCGAGTTCCGAATTTGGAAATTTGACTTTAGACAGGAATTGGAGCCAGCTGAAATAGCTTTCTAATACCGCCGAAACCAGTTGATTTGGAGTCCGGATGAGAAAGTTATGCTCGACTTCGTGGACACTACCGAAGATCTTGAGGGATCCTCTCTTCTAATTTGATTTTATTTTCCTAATTGCAACTCTTTTCTTACACTTTGATCATTTTTGCATCATGGACACCTCATTATCAATTTGTACCTATAGAATACTAAATCCACCAATTAAAACAGAAATATAAGTTTAATCCATAAAAAAATCCACGTAAACGTAAACATTGAGTGTTATTTCTATACTCCGCTGTATCTTTTGTATCTAGTGTTCTTGGTGTTGTTTGGTTATGCGTATTAAAGTCCTAGTGTTGTATTTCGTGTTTTTAAGAACGTTGTTGCGAATGCACTTTTGCGCATGTTCTTTTACATGTACGTTTGTGCATGTCCTTTTGAGCGAGTGTGTTTGTGCATGTTTGTTGATTTGTATTAATGTCCTAGGATAGTGGTTTGTGTTTTCATGAACCTTTTTGCGAATGCACTTTTGCTTGAGTACTTTTGTGCATGATTTTGTACTTTTACTTATGTGCGTGTCTTTTGTAGCGAGTGTTTTTTGTAAACGTTTCTTGATGCGCATTCGTGTCCTCGAACTGTAGCGGGTATTTTCATGATCGCTTTTGGAATCCAATTTTTACCATGTTCGAGTCCGAATTTGGAAAATTGACATTAGACAGGAATTGTAGCCAGCTGAAATAGCTTTCTAATGCCGCAAGAACCAGTTGATTTGGAGTCCGGATGAGAATGTTATGCTCGACTTCGGGACACTACCGAAGATCTTGAGGGATCCTCTCTTCTAATTTGATTTTATTTTCCTAATTGCAACTCTTTTCTTACTCTTTGATCATTTTGGCATCATGGACACCTTATTATCAATTTGTACCTATAGAATACTAAATCCACAAATTAAAACAGAAATATAAATTTAATCCATAAAAAACTCCACGTAAACGTAAACGTTGAGTGTTATTTCTATACTCCGCTGTATCTTTTGTATCTAATGTTCTTGCTGTTGTTTGGTTATGCGTATTAAAGTCCTAGTGTTGTATTTCGTGTTTTTAAGAACGTTGTTGCGAATGCACTTTTGCGCATGTTTTTTTACATGTACGTTTGTGCATGTCCATTTGAGCGAGTGTGTTTGTGCATGTTTATTGATTTGTATTAATGTCCTATGATTGTGGTTTGTGTTTTCATGAACCTTTTTGCGAATGCACTTTTGCGTGAGTACTTTTGTGCATGATTTTGTACTTTTACTTATGTGCGTGTCTTTTGTAGCGAGTGTTTTTTGTAAACGTTTCTTGATGCGCATTCGTGTCCTCGAACTGTAGCGGGTATTTTCATGATCGCTTTTGGAATCCAATTTTGACCATGTTCGAGTCCGAATTTGGAAATTTGACATTAGATAGGAATTGTAGCCAGCTGAAATAGCTTTCTAATGCCACCGGAAACAGTTGATTTGGAGTCCGGATGAGAAAGTTATGCTCGACTTCGTGGACACTACCGCAGATCTTGAGGGATCCTCTCTTCTAATTTGATTTTATTTTCCTAATTGCAACTCTTTTCTTAAACTTTGATCATTTTTTGCTTCATGGACACCTCATTATCAATTTTTACCTAAAGAATACTAAATCCACCAATTAAAACAGAAATATAAATTTAATCCATAAAAAAATCCACGTAAACGTAAACGTTGAGTGTTATTTCTACACTCCGCTGTATCTTTTGTATCTAGTGTTCTTGCTGTTGTTTGGTTATGCGTATTAAAGTCCTAGTGTTGTATTTCGTGTTTTTAAGAACGTTGTTGCGAATGCACTTTTGTGCATGTTGTCTTACATGTACGTTTGTGCATGTCCATTTGAGCGAGTGTGTTTGTGCATGTTTGTTGATTTGTATTAATGTCCTAGGATTGTAGTTTGTGTTTTCATGAACCTTTTTGCGAATGCACTTTTGCGTGAGTACTTTTGTGCATGATTTTGTACTTTTACTTATGTGCGTATCTTTTGTAGCGAGTGTTTTTGTGCGCGTTTTTTGATGCGCAGGGCAGCACATTCGTTGTAGCGGGTATTTTCATGATCGCTTTTGGAATCCAATTTTGACCATGTGCGAGTCCGAATTTGTAAATTTGACATTAGACAGGAATTGTAGCCAGCTGAAATAGCTTTCTAATGCCGCCGGAACCAGTTGATTTGGAGTCCGGATGAGAAAGTTATGCTCGACTTCGTGGACACTACCGAAGATCTTGAGGGATCCTCTCTTCTAATTTGATTTTATTTTCCTAATTGCAACTCTTTTCTTACACTTTGATCATTTTTTGCTTCATGGACACCTCATTATCAATTTGTACCTATAGAATACTAAATCCACCAATTATAACAGATATATAAATTAATCAATAATAAAATCCACGTAAACGTAAACGTTGAGTGTTATTTCTACACTCCGCTGTAGCTTTTGTATCTAGTGTTCTTGCTGTTGTTTGGTTATGCGTATTCAAGTCCTAGTGTTGTATTTCGTAGTTTTAAGAACGTTGTTGCGAATGCACTTTTGCGCATGTTTTTTTACATGTACGTTTGTGCATGTCCATTTGAGCGAGTGTGTTTGTGCATGTTTGTTGATTTGTATTAATGTCCTAGGATTGTGGTTTGTGTTTTCATGAACCTTTTTGCGAATGCACTTTTGCGTAAGTACTTTTGTGCATGATTTTGTACTTTTACTTATGTGCGTGTCTTTTGTAGCGAGTGTTTTTTGTAAACGTTTCTTGATGCGCATTCGTGTCCTCGAACTGTAGCGGGTATTTTCATGATCGCTTTTGGAATCCAATTTTGACCATGTTCGAGTCCGAATTTGTAAATTTGACATTAGACAGGAATTGTAGCCAGCTGAAATAGCTTTCTAATGCCGCCGGAACCAGTTGATTTGGAGTCCGGATGAGAAAGTTATGCTCGACTTCGTGGACACTACCGAAGATCTTGAGGGATCCTCTCTTCTAATTTTATTTTATTTTCCTAATTGCAACTCTTTTCTTACTCTTTGATCATTTTTGCATCATGGACACCTCATTATCAATTTGTACCTATAGAATACTAAATCCACCAATTAAAACAGATATATAAATTTAATCCATTAAAAAATCCACGTAAACGTAAACTTTGAGTGTTATTTCTACACTCCGCTGTATCTTTTGTATCTAGTGTTCTTGCTGTTGTTTGGTTATGCGTATTCAAGTCCTAGTGTTGTATTTCGTTTTTTTAAGAATTTTGTTGCGAATGCACTTTTGCGCATGTTTTTTTACATGTACGTTTGTGCATGTCCATTTGAGCGAGTGTGTTTGTGCATGTTTGTTGATTTGTACTAATGTCCTAGAATTGTAGTTTGTGTTTTCATGAACCTTTTTGCGAATGGACTTTTGCGTGAGTAATTTTGTGCATGATTTTGTACTTTTACTTATGTGCGTATCTTTTGTAGCGAGTGTTTTTGTGCGCGTTTTTTGATGCGCATTCGTGTCCTCGAACTGTAGCGGGTATTTTCATGATCGCTTTTGGAATCCAATTTTGACCATGTTCGAGTCCGAATTTGTAAATTTGACATTAGACAGGAATTGTAGCCAGCTGAAATAGCTTTCTAATGCCGCCGGAACCAGTTGATTTGGAGTCCGGATGAGAAAGTTATGCTCGACTTCGTGGACACTACCGAAGATCTTGAGGGATCCTCTCTTCTAATTTTATTTTATTTTCCTAATTGCAACTCTTTTCTTACTCTTTGATCATTTTTGCATCATGGACACCTCATTATCAATTTGTACCTATAGAATACTAAATCCACCAATTAAAACAGATATATAAATTTAATCTATAAAGAAATCCACGTAAACGTAAACGTTGAGTGTTATTTCTACACTCTGTTGTATCTCTTGTATCTAGTGTTCTTGCTGTTGTTTGGTTATGCGTATTCAAGTCCTAGTGTTGTATTTCGTGTTTTTAAGAACGTTGTTGCGAATGCACTTTTGCGCATGTTTTTTTACATGTACGTTTGTGCATGTCCATTTGAGCGAGTGTGTTTGTGCATGTTTGTTGATTTGTATTAATGTCCTAGGATTGTTGTTTGTGTTTTCATGAACCTTTTTGCGAATGGACTTTTGCGTGAGTAATTTTGTGCATGATTTTGTACTTTTACTTATGTGCGTATCTTTTGTAGCGAGTGTTTTTGTGCACGTTTCTTGATGCGCATTCGTGTTTTCATGAACCTTTTTGCGAATGGACTTTTGCGTGAGTAATTTTGTGCATGATTTTGTACTTTTACTTATGTGCGTATCTTTTGTAGCGAGTGTTTTTGTGCACGTTTCTTGATGCGCATTCGTGTCGTCGAACTGTAGCGGGTATTTTCATGATCGCTTTTGGAATCCAATTTTGACCATGTTCGAGTCCGAATTTGGAAATTAGACATTAGACAGGAATTGTAGCCAGCTGAAATAGCTTTCTAATGCCGCCGGAACCAGTTGATTTGGAGTCCGGATGAGAAAGTTATGCTCGACTTCGTGGACACTACCGAAGATCTTGAGGGATCCTCTCTTCTAATTTGATTTTATTTCCTAATTGCAACTCTTTTCTTACTCTTAGATCATTTTTGCATCAGGGACACCTCATTATCAATTTGTACCTAGAGAATACTAAATCCACCAATTAAAAACAGATATATAAATTTAATCCATAATGAAATCCACGTAAACGTAAACGTTGAGTGTTATTTCTACACTCTGCTGTATCTCTTGTATCTAGTGTTCTTGCTGTTGTTTGGTTATGCGTATTCAAGTCCTAGTGCTGTATTTCGTGTTTTTAAGAACGTTGTTGCGAATGCACTTTTGCGCATGTTTTTTTACATGTACGTTTGTGCATGTCCATTTGAGCGAGTGTGTTTGTGCATGTTTGTTGATTTGTATTAATGTCCTAGGATTGTAGTTTGTGTTTTCATGAACCTTTTTGCGAATGGACTTTTGCGTGAGTAATTTTGTGCATGATTTTGTACTTTTACTTATGTGCGTATCTTTTGTAGCGAGTGTTTTTGTGCGCGTTTTTTGATGCGCATTCGTGTCCTCGAACTGTAGCGGGTATTTTCATGATCGCTTTTGGAATCCCAATTTTGACCATGTTCGAGTCCGAATTTGGAAATTTGACGTTAGACAGGAATTGTTGCCAGCCTCAAATAGCGTTTCTAATGCCGCCGGACAGTTGATTTGGAGTCCGGATGAGAAAGTTATGCTCGACTTCGTGGACACTACCGAAGATCTTGAGGGATCCTCTCTTCTAATTTGATTTTATTTTCCTAATTGCAACTCTGTTCTTACTCTTTGATCATTTTTGCATCATGGACACCTCATTATCAATTTGTACCTATAGAATACTAAATCCACCAATTAAAACAGATATATAAATTTAATCCATTAAAAAATCCACGTAAACGTAAACGTTGAGTGTTATTTCTACACTCCGCTTTATCTTTTGTATCTAGTGTTCTTGCTGTTGTTTGGTTATGCGTATTCAAGTCCTAGTGTTGTATTTCGTGTTTTTAAGAACGTTGTTGCGAATGCACTTTTGCGCATGTTTTTTTATATGTACGTTTGTGCATGTCCATTTGAGCGAGTCTGTTTGTGCATGTTTGTTGATTTGAATTAATGTCCTAGGATTGTAGTTTGTGTTTTCATGAACCTTTTTGCGAATGGACTTTTGCGTGAGTAATTCTGTGCATGATTTTGTACTTTTACTTATGTGCGTATCTTTTGTAGCGAGTGTTTTTGTGCACGTTTCTTGATGCGCATTCGTGTCCTCGAATTGTAGCGGGTATTTTCATGATCGCTTTTGGAATCCAATTTTTACCATGTTCGAGTCTGAATTTGGAAATTTGACATTAGACAGGAATTGTAGCCAGCTGAAATAGCTTTCTAATGCCGCCGGAACCAGTTGATTTGGAGTCCGGATGAGAAAGTTATGCTCGACTTCGTGGACACTACCGAAGATCTTGAGGGATCCTCTCTTCTAATTTGATTTTATTTTCCTAATTGCAACTCTTTTCTTACTCTTTGATCATTTTTGCTTCATGGACACATCATTATCAATTTGTACCTATAGAATACCAAATCCACCAATTAAAACAGATATATAAATTAATCCATAAAAAAATCCACGTAAACGTAAACGTTGAGTGTTATTTCTACACTCCGCTGTATCTTTTGTATCTAGTGTTCTAGCTGTTGTTTGGTTATGCGTATTCAAGTCCTAGTGTTGTATTTCGTGTTTTTAAGAACGTTGTTGCGAATGCACTTTTGCGCATGTTTTTTTACATGTACGTTTGTGCATGTCCTTTTGAGCGAGTGACTGTGTGCATGTTGGTTGATTTGTATTAAAGCCCTAGGATTGTAGTTTGTGTTGTCATGAACCTTTTTGCGAATGCATTTTTGCGTGAGTACTTTTGTGCCTGATTTTGTACTTTTACTTATGGGCGTGTGTTTTGTAGCGAGTGTTTTTGTGCGCATTTCTTGATGCGCATTCGTGTCCTCGAACTGTAGCGGGTATTTTCATGATCGCTTTTGGAATCCAATTTTGACCATGTTCGAGTCCGAATTTGGAAATTTGACATTAGACAGGAATTGTAGCCAGCTGAAATTGCTTTCTAATGCCGCCGGAACCAGTTGATTTGGAGTCCGGATGAGAAAGTTATGCTCGACTTCGTGGACACTACCGAAGATCTTGAGGGATCCTCTCTTCTAATTTGAGCGAGTCTGTTTGTGCATGTTTGTTGATTTGAATTAATGTCCTAGGATTGTAGTTTGTGTTTTCATGAACCTTTTTGCGAATGGACTTTTGCGTGAGTAATTCTGTGCATGAGTTTGTACTTTTACTTATGTGCGTATCTTTTGTAGCGAGTGTTTTTGTGCACGTTTCTTGATGCGCATTCGTGTCCTCGAATTGTAGCGGGTATTTTCATGATCGCTTTTGGAATGCAATTTTGACCATGTTCGAGTCCGAATTTGGAAATTTGACATTAGACAGGAATTGTAGCCAGCTGAAATAGCTTTCTAATGCCGCCAGAACCAGTTGATTTGGAGTCTGGATGAGAAAGTTATGCTCGACTTCGTGGACACTACCGAAGATCTTGAGGGATCCTCTCTTCTAATTTTATTTTATTTTCCTAATTGCAACTCTTTTCTTACTCTTTGATCATTTTTGCTTCATGGACACATCATTATCAATTTGTACCTATAGAATACTAAATCCACCAATTAAAACAGATATATAAATTAATCCATAAAAAAATCCACGTAAACGTAAACGTTGAGTGTTATTTCTACACTCCGCTGTATCGTTTTTATCTAGTGTTCTTGCTGTTGTTTGGTTATGCGTATTCAAGTCCTAGTGTTATATTTCGTGTTTTTAAGAACGTTGTTGCGAATGCACTTTTGCGCATGTTTTTTTACATGTACGTTTGTGCATGTCCTTTTGAGCGAGTGTCTTTGTGCATGTTTGTTGATTTGTATTAATGTCCTAGGATTGTAGTTTGTGTTTTCATGAACCTTTTTGCGAATGCACTTTTGCGTGAGTACTTTTGTGCATGATTTTGTACTTTTACTTATGTGCGTGTCTTTTGTAGCGAGTGTTTTTGTGCGCATTTCTTGATGCGCATTCGTGTCCTCGAACTGTAGCGGGTATTTTCATGATCGCTTTTGGAATCCAATTTTGACCATGTGCGAGTCCGAATTTGGAAATTTGACATTAGACAGGAATTGTAGCCAGCTGAAATTGCTTTCTAATGCCGCCGGAACCAGTTGATTTGGAGTCCGGATGAGAAAGTTATGCTCGAATTCGTGGACACTACCGAAGATCTTGAGGGATCCTCTCTTCTAATTTGATTTTAATTTCCTAATTGCAACTCTTTTCTTACTCTTTGATCATTTTTGCTTCATTGACACCACATTATCAATTTGTACCTATAGAATACTAAATCCACCAATTAAAACAGAAATATAAATTTAATCCATAAAAAAAACCACGTAAACGTAAACGTTGAGTGTTATTTCTACACTCCCGGTGTATCTTTTGTATCTAGTGTTCTTGCTATTGTTTGGTTATGCGTATTCAAGTCCTAGTGTAGTATTTCGTGTTTTTAAGAACGTTGCTGCGAATGCACTTTTGCGCATGTTTTTTTACATGTACGTTTGTGCATGTCCATTTGAGCGAGTGTGTTTGTGCATGTTTCTTGATTTGTATTAATGTCCTAGGATTGTAGTTTGGGTTTTCATGAACCTTTTTGCGAATGGACTTTTGCGTGAGTAATTTTGTGCATGATTTTGTACTTTTACTTATGTGCGTATCTTTTGTAGCGAGTGTTTTTGTGCGCATTTTTTGATGCGCATTCGTGTCCTCGAACTGTAGCGGGTATTTTCATGATCGCTTTTGGAATCCAATTTTGACCATGTTCGAGTCCGAATTTGGAAATTTGACATTAGACAGGAATTGTAGCCTGCTGAAATAGCTTTCTAATTCTGCCAAAACCAGTTGATTTGGAGTCCGGATGAGAAAGTTATGCTCGACTTCGTGGACACTACCGAAGATCTTGAGGGATCCTCTCTTCTAATTTGATTTTATTTTCCTAATTGCAACTCTTTTCTCACTCTTTGATCATTTTTGCATCATGGACACCTCATTATCAATTTGTACCTATAGAATACTAAATCCACCAATTAAAACAAATATATAAATTTAATCCATTAAAAAATCCACGTAAACGTAAACGTTGAGTGTTATTTCTACACACCGCTGTATCTTTTGTATCTAGTGTTCTTGCTGTTGTTTGGTTATGCGTATTCAAGTCCTAGTGTTGTATTTCGTGTATTTAAGAACGTTGTTGCGAATGCACTTTTGCGCATGTTTTTTACATGTACGTTTGT
>NW_012193483.1:70971-89355 GCF_000504015.1 Erythranthe guttata | reverse complement strand
TCTTACTCTTTGATCATTTTTGCTTCATGGACACATCATTATCAATTTGTACCTATAGAATACTAAATCCACCAATTAAAAGAGAAATATAAATTAATCCATAAAAAAATCCACGTAAACGTAAACGTTGAGTGTTATTTCTACACTCCACTGTATATTTTGTATCTAGTGTTCTTGCTGTTGTTTGGTTATGCGTATTAAAGTCCTGGTGTTGTATTTCGTGTTTTTAAGAACGTTGTTGCGAATGCACTTTTGCGCATGTTTTTTTACATGTACGTTTGTGCATGTCCATTTGAGCGAGTGTGTTTGTGCATG
Organism: Erythranthe guttata; assembly: GCF_000504015.1. The sequence goes on along the minus strand of NW_012193483.1, from coordinate 89,040 downwards.
TTTGTTGATTTGTATTAATGTCCTAGGATTGTAGTTTGTGTTTTCATGAAGCTTTTTGCGAATGCACTTTTGCGTGAGTACTTATGTGCATGATTTTGTACTTAACTTATGTGCTTATCTTTTGTAGCGAGTGTTTTTGTGCACGTTTCTTGATGCGCATTCGTGTCCTCGAACTGTAGCGGGTATTTTCATGATCGCTTTTGGAATCCAATTTTGACCATGTTCGAGTCCGAATTTGGAAATTTGACATTAGACAGGAATTGTAGCCAGCTGAAATAGCTTTCTAATGCCGCCGGAACCAGTTTATTTGAAGTCCGGATGAGAAAGTTATGCTCGACTTGTGGACACTACCGAAGATGGTGAGGGATCCTCTCTTCTAATTTCATTTTATTTTCCTAATTGCAACTCTTTTCTTACTCTTTGATCATTTTTGCTTCATGGACACCTCATTATCAATTTGTACCTATAGAATACTAAATCCACCAATTAAAAGAGAAATATAAATTAATCCATAAAAAAATCCACGTAAACGTAAACGTTGAGTGTTATTTCTACACGCCACTGTATCTTTTGTATCTAGTGTTCTTGCTGTTGTTTGGTTATGCGTATTAAAGTCCTAGTGTTGTATTTCGTGTTTTTAAGAACGTTGTTGCGAATGCACCTTTGCGCATGTTTTTTTACATGTACGTTTGTGCATGTCCATTTGAGCGAGTGTGTTTGTGCATGTTTGTTGATTTGTATTAATGTCCTAGGAATGTAGTTTGTGTTTTCATGAACCTTTTTGCGAATGCAGTTTTGCGTTAGTACTTTTGTGCATGATTTTGTACTTAACTTATGTGCTTATCTTTTGTAGCGAGTGTTTTTGTGCACGTTTCTTGATGCGCATTCGTGTCCTCGAACTGTAGCGGGTATTTTCATGATCGCTTTTGGAATCCAATTTTGACCATGTTCGAGTCCGAATTTGGAAATTTGACATTAGACAGGAATTGTAGCCAGCTGAAATAGCTTTCTAATGCCGCCGGAACCAGTTTATTTGAAGTCCGGATGAGAAAGTTATGCTCGACTTGTGGACACTACCGAAGATGGTGTGGGATCCTCTCTTCTAATTTGATTTTATTTTCCTAATTGCAACTCTTTTCTTACTCTTTGATCATTTTTGCTTCATGGACACATCATTATCAATTTGTACCTATAGAATACTAAATCCACCAATTAAAAGAGAAATATAAATTAATCCATAAAAAAATCCACGTAAACGTAAACGTTGAGTGTTATTTCTACACTCCACTGTATCTTTTGTATGTAGTGTGTTCTTGCTGTTGTTTGGTTATGCGTATTAAAGTCCTGGTGTTGTATTTCGTGTTTTTAAGAACGTTGTTGCGAATGCACTTTTGCGCATGTTTTTTTACATGTACGTTTGTGCATGTCCATTTGAGCGTGTGTGTTTGTGCATGTTTGTTGATTTGTATTATTGTCCTAGGATTGTAGTTTGTGTTTTCATGAACCTTTTTGCGAATGCACTTTTGCGTGAGTACTTTTGTGCATGATTTTATACTTTTACTTATGTGCGTATCTTTTGTAGCGAGTGTTTTTGTGCACGTTTCTTGATGCGCATTCGTGTCCTCGAACTGTAGCGGGTATTTTCATGATCGCTTTTGGAATCCAATTTTGACCATGTTCGAGTCCGAATTTGGAAATTTGACATTAGACAAGAATTGTAGCCAGCTGAAATAGCTTTCTAATGCCGCCAGAACCAGATTATTTGGAGTCCGGATGAGAAAGTGATGCTCGACTTCGTGGACACTACCGAAGATGTTGAGGGATCCTCTCTTCTAATTTCATTTTATTTTCCTAATTGCAACTCTTTTCTTACTCTTTGATCATTTTTGCTTCATGGACACCTCATTATCAATTTGTACCTATAGAATACTAAATCCACCAATGAAAAGAGAAATATAAATAAATCCATAAAAAAATCCACGTAAACGTAAACGTTGAGTGTTATTTCTACACGCCACTGTATCTTTTGTATCTAGTGTTCTTGCTGTTGTTTGGTTATGCGTATTAAAGTCCTAGTGTTGTATTTCGTGTTTTTAAGAACGTTGTTGCGAATGCACTTTTGCGCATGTTTTTTTACATGTACGTTTGTGCATGTCCATTTGAGCGAGTGTGTTTGTGCATGTTTGTTGATTTGTATTAATGTCCTAGGATTGTAGTTTGTGTTTTCATGAACCTTTTTGCGAATGCACTTTTGCGTGAGTACTTTTGTGCATGATTTTGTACTTTTACTTATGTGCTTATCTTTTGTAGCGAGTGTTTTTGTGCACGTTTCTTGATGCGCATTCGTGTCCTCGAACTGTAGCGGGTATTTTCATGATCGCTTTTGGAATCCAATTTTGACCATGTTCGAGTCCGAATTTGGAAATTTGACATTAGAATGATATTGTAGCCAGCTGAAATAGCTTTCTATTGCCGCCGAAAACAGTTCATTTGGAGTCCGGATGAGAAAGTTATGCTCGACTTCGTGGACACTACCGAAGATGTTGAGGGATCCTCTCTTCTAATTTCATTTTATTTTCCTAATTGCAACTCTTTTCTTACTCTTTGATCAGTTTGCTTCATGGACACCTCATTATCAATTTGTACCTATAGAATACTAAATCCACCAATGAAAAGAGAAATATAAATTAATCCATAAAAAAATCCACGTAAACGTAAACGTTGAGTGTTATTTCTACACTACACTGTATCTTTTGTATCTAGTGTTCTTGCTGTTGTTTGGTTATGCGTATTAAAGTCCTAGTGTTGTATTTCGTGTTTTTAAGAACGTTGTTGCGAATGCACTTTTGCGCATGTTTTTTTACATGTACGTTTGTGCATGTCCATTTGAGCGAGTGTGTTTGTGCATGTTTGTTGATGTGTATTAATGTCCTAGGATTGTAGTTTGTGTTTTCATGAACCTTTTTGCGAATGCACTTTTGCGTGAGTACTTTTGTGCATGATTTTGTACTTAACTTATGTGCTTATCTTTTGTAGCGAGTGTTTTTGTGCACGTTTCTTGATGCGCATTCGTGTCCTCGAACTGTAGCGGGTATTTTCATGATCGCTTTTGGAATCAAATTTTGACCATGTTCGAGTCCGAATTTGGAAATTTGACATTAGACAGGAAATGTAGCCAGCTGAAATAGCTTTCTAATGCCGCCGGAACCAGTTGATTTGGAGTCCGGAAGAGAAAGTTATGCTCGACTTCGTGGACACTACCGAAGATGTTGAGGGATCCTCTCTTCTAATTTCATTTTATTTTGCTAATTGCAACTCTTTTCTTACTCTTTGATCATTTTTGCTTCATGGATACCTCATTATCAATTTGTACCTATAGAATACAAAATCCACTAATGAAAAGAGAAATATGAATTAATCCATAAAAAAATCCACGTAAACGTAAACGTTGAGTGTTATTTCTACACTCCACTGTATCTTTTGTATCTACTGTTCCTGCGGTTGTTTGGTTATGCGTATTAAAGTCCTAGTGTTGTATTTCGTGTTTTTAAGAACATTGTTGCGAATGCACTTTTGCGCATGTTTTTTTACATGTACGTTTGTGCATGTCCATTTGAGCGAGTGTGTTTGTGCATGTTTGTTGATTTGTATTAATGTCCTAGGATTGTAGTTTTTGTTTTCATGAACCTTTTTGCGAATGCACTTTTGCGTGAGTACTTTTGTGCATGATTTTGTACTTTTACTTATGTGCGTATCTTTTGTAGCGAGTGTTTTTGTGCACGTTTCTTGATGCGCATTCGTGTCCTCGAACTGTAGCGGGTATTTTCATGATCGCTTTTGGAATCCAATTTTGACCATGTTCGAGTCCGAAATTTGGAAATTTGACATTAGACAGGAATTGTAGCCAACTGAAATAGCTTTCTAATGCCGCCGGAACCAGTTCATTTGGAGTCCGGATGAGAAAGTTATGCTCGACTTCGTGGACACTACCGAAGATGTTGAGGGATCCTCTCTTCTAATTTCATTTTATTTTCCTAATTGCAACTCTTTTCTTACTCTTTGATCATTTTTGCTTCATGGACACCTCATTATCAATTTATACTTATAGAATACTAAATCCACCAATTAAAAGAGAAATATTAATTAATCCATAAAAAAATCCACGTAAACGTAAACGTTGAGTGTTATTTCTACACTCCACTGTATCTTTCGTATCTAGTGTGTTCTTGTTGTTGTTTGATTATGCGTATTAAAGTCCTGGTGTTGTATTACGTGTTTTTAAGAACGTTGTTGCGAATGCACTTTTGCGCATGTTTTTTTACATGTACGTTTGTGCATGTCCATTTGAGCGAGTGTGTTTGTGCATGTTTGTTGATTTGTATTAATGTCCTAGGATTGTAGTTAATGTTTTCATGAACCTTTTTGCGAATGCACTTTTGCGTGAGTACTTTTGTGCATGATTTTGTACTTTTACTTATGTGCGTATCTTTTGTAGCGAGTGTTTTTGTGCACGTTTCTTGATGCGCATTCGTGTCCTCGAACTGTAGCGGGTATTTTCATGATCGCTTTTGGAATCCAATTTTGACCATGTTCGAGTCCGAATTTCGAAATTTGACATTAGATAGGAATTGTAGCCAGCTGATATAGCTTTCTAATGCCGCCGGAACAAGTTTATTTGGAGTCCGGATGAGAAAGTTATGCTCGACTTCGTGGACACTACCGAAGATGTTGAGGGATCCTCTCTTCTAATTTCATTTTATTTTCCTAATTGCAACTCTTTTCTTACTCTTTGATCATTTTTGCTTCATGGACACCTCATTATCAATTTGTACCTATAGAATACAATATCCACCAATGAAAAGAGAAATATAAATTAATCCATAAAAAAATCCACGTAAACGTAAACGTTGAGTGTTATTTCTACACTCCACTTTATCTTTTGTATCTAGTGTGTTCTTGCTGTTGTTTGGTTATGCGTATAAAAATCTTGGTGTTGTATTTCGTGTTTTTAAGAACGTTGTTGCGAGAGCACTTTTGCGCATGTTTTTTTACATGTACGTTTGTGCATGTCCATTTGAGCGAGTGTGTTTGTGCATGTTTGTTGATTTGTATTATTGTCCTAGGATTGTAGTTTGTGTTTTCATGAACCTTTTTGCGAATGCACTTTTGCGTGAGTACTTTTGTGCATGATTTTGTACTTTTACTTATGTGCGTATCTTTTGTAGCGAGTGTTTTTGTGCACGTTTCTTGATGCGCATTCGTGTCCTCGAACTGTGGCGGGTATTTTCATGATCGCCTTTGGAATCCAATTTTGACCATGTTCGAGTCCGAATTTAGAAATTTGACATTAGACAGGAATTGTAGCCAGCTGAAATAGCTTTCTAATGCCGCCGGAACCAGTTTATTTGGAGTCCGGATGAGAAAGTTATGCTCGACTTCGTGGACACTACCGAAGATGTTGAGGATCCTCTCTTCTAATTTGATTTTATTTTCCTAATTGCAACTCTTTTCTTACTCTTTGATCATTTTTGCTTCATGGACACCTCATTATCAATTTGTACCTATAGAATACTAAATCCACCAATTAAAAGAGAAATATAAATTAATCCATAAAAAAATCTACGTAAACGTAAACGTAAACGTTGAGTGTTATTTCTACACTCCACTGTATCTTTTGTATCTAGTGTGTTCTTGTTGTTGTTTGGTTAAGCGTATTAAAGTCCTGGTGTTGTATTTCGTGTTTTTAACAACGTTGTTGCGAGAGCACTTTTGCGCATGTTTTTTTACATGTACGTTTGTGCATGTCCATTTGAGCGAGTGTGTTTGTGCATGTTTGTTGATTTGTATTATTGTCCTAGGATTGTAGTTTGTGTTTTCATGAACCTTTTTGCGAATGCACTTTTGCGTGAGTACTTTTGTGCATGATTTTGTACTTTTACTTATGTGCGTATCTTTTGTAGCGAGTGTTTTTGTGCACGTTTCTTGATGCGCATTCGTGTCCTCGAACTGTGGCGGGTATTTTCATGATCGCCTTTGGAATCCAATTTTGACCATGTTCGAGTCCGAATTTAGAAATTTGACATTAGACAGGAATTGTAGCCAGCTGAAATAGCTTTCTAATGCCGCCGGAACCAGTTTATTTGGAGTCCGGATGAGAAAGTTATGCTCGACTTCGTGGACACTACCGAAGATGTTGAGGGATCCTCTCTTCTAATTTCATTTTATTTTCCTAATTGCAACTCTTTTCTTACTCTTTGATCATTTTTGCTTCATGGACACCTCATTATCAATTTGTACCTATAGAATACTAAATCCACCAATGAAAAGAGAAATATAAATTAATCCATAAAAAAATCCACGTAAACGTAAACGTTGAGTGTTATTTCTACACTCCACTGTATCTTTTGAATCTAGTGTTCTTGCTGTTGTTTGGTTATGCGTATTAAAGTCCTAGTGTTGTATTTCGTGTTTTTAAGAACGTTGTTGCGAATGCACTTTTGCGCATGTTTTTTTACATGTACGTTTGTGCATATCCATTTGAGCGAGTGTGTTTGTGCATGTTTGTTGATTTGTATTAATGTCCTAGGATTGTAGTTAATGTTTTCATGAACCTTTTTGCGAATGCACTTTTGCGTGAGTACTTTTGTGCATGATTTTGTACTTTTACTTATGTGCGTATCTTTTGTAGCGAGTGTTTTTGTGCACGTTTCTTGATGCGCATTCGTGTCCTCGAACTGTAGCGGGTATTTTCATGATCGCTTTTGGAATCCAATTTTGACCATGTTCGAGTTCGAATTTGGAAATTTGCCATAGACAGGAATTGTAGCTAGCTGAAATAGCTTTCTAATGCCGCCTGAACCAGTTCATTTGGAGTCCGGATGACAAAGTTATGCTCAACTTCGTGGACACTACCGAAGATGTTGAGGGATCCTCTCTTCTAATTTCATTTTATTTTCCTAATTGCAACTCTTTTCTTACTCTTTGATCATTTTTGCTTCATGGACACCTCATTATCAATTTGTACCTATAGAATACTAAATCCACCAATGAAAAGAGAAATATAAATTAATCCATAAAAAAATCCACGTAAACGTAAACGTTGAGTGTTATTTCTACACTTCACTGTATCTTTTGTATCTAGTGTTCTTGCTGTTGTTTGGTTATGCGTATTAAAGTCCTAGTGTTGTATTTCGTGTTTTTAGGAACGTTGTTGCGAATGCACTTTTGCGCATGTTTTTTTACATGTACGTTTGTGCATGTCCATTTGAGCGAGTGTGTTTGTGCATGTTTGTTGATTTGTATTAATGTCCTAGGATTGTAGTTTGTGTTTTCATGAACCTTTTTGCGAATGCACTTTTGCGTGAGTACTTTTGTGCATGATTTTGTACTTTTACTTATGTGCGTATCTTTTGTAGCGAGTGTTTTTGTGCACGTTTCTTGATGCGCATTCGTGTCCTCGAACTGTAGCGGGTATTTTCATGATCGCTTTTGTTATCCAATTTTGACCATGTTCGAGTCCGAATTTGGAAATTTGACATTAGACAGGAATTGTATCCAGCTGAAATAGCTTTCTAATGCCGCCTGAACCAGTTTATTTGGAGTCTGGATGAGAAAGTTATGCTCGACTTCGTGGACACTACCGAAGATGTTGAGGGATCCTCTCTTCTAATTTCATTTTATTTTCCTAATTGCAACTCTTTTCTTACTCTTTGATCATTTTTGCTTCATGGACACCTCATTATCAATTTGTACCTATAGAATACTAAATCCACCAATGAAAAGAGAAATATAAATTAATCCATAAAAAAATCCACGTAAACGTAAACGTTGAGTGTTATTTCTACACTTACCTGTATCTTTTGTATCTAGTGTTCTTGCTGTTGTTTGGTTATGCGTATTAAAGTCCTAGTGTTGTATTTCGTGTTTTTAGGAACGTTGTTGCGAATGCACTTTTGCGCATGTTTTTTTACATGTACGTTTGTGCATGTCCATTTGAGCGAGTGTGTTTGTGCATGTTTGTTGATTTGTATTAATGTCCTAGGATTGTAGTTTGTGTTTTCATGAACCTTTTTGCGAATGCACTTTTGCGTGAGTACTTTTGTGCATGATTTTGTACTTTTACTTATGTGCGTATCTTTTGTAGCGAGTGTTTTTGTGCACGTTTCTTGATGCGCATTCGTGTCCTCGAACTGTAGCGGGTATTTTCATGATCGCTTTTGGAATCAAACTTTGACCATGTTCGAGTCCGAATTTGGAAATTTGACATTAGACAGGAATTGTAGCCAGCTGAAATAGCTTTCTAATGCCGCCGGAACCAGTTTATTTGGAGTCCGGATGAGAAAGTTATGCTCGACTTCGTGGACACTACCGAAGATGTTGAGGGATCCTCTCTTCTAATTTCATTTTATTTTCCTAATTGCAATTCTTTTCTTACTCTTTGATCATTTTTGCTTCATGGACACCTCATTATCAATTTGTACCTATAGAATACTAAATCCACCAATGAAAAGATAAATATAAATTAATCCATAAAAAAATCCACGTAAACGTAAACGTTGAGTGTTATTTCTACACTCCACTGTATCTTTTGTATCTAGTGTTCTTGCTGTTGTTTGGTCATGCGTATTAAAGTCCAAGTGTTGTATTTCGTGTTTTTAAGAACGTTGTTGGGAATGCATTTTTGCGCATGTTTTTTTACATGTACGTTTGTGCATGTCCACTTGAGCGAGTGTGTTTGTGCATGTTTGTTGATTTGTATTAATGTCCTAGGATTGTAGTTTGTTTTTTCATGAACCTTTTTGCGAATGCACTTTTGCGTGAGTACTTTTGTGCACGATTTTGTACTTTTACTTATGTGGTTATCTTTTGTAGGGAGTGTTTTTGTGCACGTTTCTTGATGCGCATTCGTGTCCTCGAACTGTAGCGGCTATTTTCATGATCGCTTTTGGAATCCAATTTTGACCATGTTCGAGTCCGAATTTGGAAATTTGACATTAGACAGGAATTGTAGCCAGCTGAAATAGCTTTCTAATGCCGCCGGAACGAGTTTATTTGGTGTTCGGAAGAGAATGTTGTGCTCGACTTCGTGGACACTACCGAAGATGTTGATGGATCCTCTCTTCTAATTTCATTTTATTTTCCTAATTGCAACTCTTTTCTTACTCTTTGATCATTTTTGCTTCATGGACACCTCATTATCAATTTATACCTATAGAATATTAAATCCACCAATGAAAAGAGAAATATAAATTAATCCATAAAAAAATCCACGTAATTGTAAACGTTGAGTGTTATTTCTACACTCCACTGTATCTTTTGTATCTAGTGTTCTTGCTGTTGTTTGGTTATGCGTATTAAAGTCCTAGTGTTGTATTTCGTGTTTTTAAGAACGTTGTCGCGAATGCACTTTTGCGCATGTTTTTTTACATGTACGTTTGTGCATGTCTATTTGAGCGAGTGTGTTTGTGCATGTTTGTTGATTTGTATTAATGTCCTAGGATTGTAGTTTGTGTTTTCATGAACCTTTATGCGAATTCACTTTTGCGTGAGTACTTTTGTGCATGATTTTGTACTTTTACTTATGTGCTTATCTTTTGTAGCGAGTGTTTTTGTGCACGTTTCTTGATGCGCATTCGTGTCCTCGAACTGTAGCGGGTATTTTCATGATCGCTTTTGGAATCCAATTTTGACCATGTTCGAGTCCGAATTTGGAAATTTCACATTAGACAGGAATTGTAGCCAGCTTAAATAGCTTTCTAATGCCGCCGGAACCAGTTTATTTGGAGTCCGGATGAGAAAGTTATGCTCGACTTCGTGGACACTACCGAAGATGTTGAGGGATCCTCTCTTCTAATTTGATTTTATTTTCCTAATTGCAACTCTTTTCTTACTCTTTGATCATTTTTGCTTCATGGACACCACATTATCAATTTGTACCTATAGAATACTAAATCCACCAATTAAAAGAAAAATATAAATTAATCCATAAAAAAATCCACGTAAACGTAAACGTTGAGTGTTATTTCTACACTCCACTGTATCTTTTGTATCTAGTGTGTTCTAGCTGTTGTTTGGTTATGCGTATTAAAGTCCTGGTGTTGTATTTCGTGTTTTTAAGAACGTTGTTGCGAATGCACTTTTGCGCATGTTTTTTTACATGTACGTTTGTGCATGTCCATTTGAGCGAGTGTGTTTGTGCATGTTTGTTGATTTGTGTTAATGTCCTAGGATTGTAGTTTGTGTTTTCATGAACCTTTTTGCGAATGCAGTTTTGCGTGAGTACTTTTGTGCATGATTTTGTACTTTTACTTATGTGCTTATCTTTTGTAGCGAGTGTTTTTGTGCACGTTTCTTGATGCGCATTCGTGTCCTCGAACTGTAGCGGGTATTTTCATGATCGCTTTTGGAATCCAATTTTGACCATGTTCGAGTCCAAATTTGGAAATTTGACATTAGACAGGAATTGTAGCCAGCTTAAATAGCTCTCTAATGCTGCCGGAACCAGTTTATTTGGAGTTCGGATGAGAAAGTTGTGCTCGACTTCGTGGACACTACCGAAGATGTTGAGGGATCCTCTCTTCTAATTTCATTTTATTTTCCTAATTGCAACTCTTTTCTTACTCTTTGATCATTTTTGCTTCATGGACACCTCATTATCAATTTGTACCTATAGAATACTAAATCCACCAATTAAAAGAAAAATATAAATTAATCCATAAAAAAATCCACGTAAACGTAAACGTTGAGTGTTATTTCTACACTCCACTGTATCTTTTGTATCTAGTGTGTTCTAGCTGTTGTTTGGTTATGCGTATTAAAGTCCTGGTGTTGTATTTCGTGTTTTTAAGAACGTTGTTGCGAATGCACTTTTGCGCATGTTTTTTTACATGTACGTTTGTGCATGTCCATTTGAGCGAGTGTGTTTGTGCATGTTTGTTGATTTGTGTTAATGTCCTAGGATTGTAGTTTGTGTTTTCATGAACCTTTTTGCGAATGCAGTTTTGCGTGAGTACTTTTGTGCATGATTTTGTACTTTTACTTATGTGCTTATCTTTTGTAGCGAGTGTTTTTGTGCACGTTTCTTGATGCGCATTCGTGTCCTCGAACTGTAGCGGGTATTTTCATGATCGCTTTAGGAATCCAATTTTGACCATGTTCGAGTCCAAATTTGGAAATTTGACATTAGACAGGAATTGTAGCCAGCTTAAATAGCTCTCTAATGCTGCCGGAACCAGTTTATTTGGAGTTCGGATGAGAAAGTTGTGCTCGACTTCGTGGACACTACCGAAGATGTTGAGGGATCCTCTCTTCTAATTTCATTTTATTTTCCTAATTGCAACTCTTTTCTTACTCTTTGATCATTTTTGCTTCATGGACACCTCATTATCAATTTGTACCTATGGAATACTAAATCCACCAATGAAAAGAGAAATATAAATTAATCCATAAAAAAATCCACGTAAACATAAACGTTGAGTGTTATTTCTACACTCCACTGTATCTGTTGTATCTAGTGTTCTTGCTGTTGTTTGGTTATGCGTTAAAGTCCTAGTGTTGTATTTCGTGTTTTTAAGAACGTTGTTGCGAATGCACTTTTGCGCATGTTTTTTTACATGTACGTTTGTGCATGTCCATTTGAGCGAGTGTGTTTGTGCATGTTTGTTGATTTGTGTTAATGTCCTAGGATTGTAGTTTGTGTTTTCTTGAACCTTTTTGCGAATGCAGTTTTGCGTGAGTACTTTTGTGCATGATTTTGTACTTTTACTTATGTGCTTATCTTTTGTAGCGAGTGTTTCTGTGCACGTTTCTTGATGTGCATTCGTGTCCTCGAACTGTAGCGGGTATTTTCATGATCGCTTTTGGAATCCAATTTTGACCATGTTCGAGTCCAAATTTGGAAATTTGACATTAGACAGGAATTGTAGCCAGCTTAAATAGCTTTCTAATGCCGCCGGAACCAGTTATTTGGAGTTCGGATGAGAACGTTGTGCTCGACTTCGTGGACACTACCGAAGATGTTGAGGGATCCTCTCTTTTAATTTCATTTTATTTTCCTAATTGCAACTCTTTTCTTACTGTTTTATCATTTTTGCTTCATGGACACCTCATTATCAATTTGTACCTATAGAATACTAAATCCACCAATGAAAAGAGAAATATAAATTAATCCATAAAAAACTCCACGTAAACGTAAACGTTGAGTGTTATTTCTACACTCCACTGTATCTTTTGTATCTAGTGTTCTTGCTGTTGTTTGGTTATGCGTATTAAAGTCCTAGTGTTGTATTTCGTTTTTTTAAGAACGTTGTCGCGAATGCACTTTTGCGCATGTTTTTTTACATGTACGTTTGTGCATGTCCATTTGAGCGAGTGTGTTTGTGCATGTTTGTTGATTTGTATTAATGTCCTAGGATTGTAGTTTGTGTTTTCATGAACCTTTTTGCGAATGCACTTTTGCGTGAGTACTTTTGTGCATGATTTTGTACTTTTACTTATGTGCTTATCTTTTGTAGCGAGTGTTTTTGTGCACGTTTCTTGATGCGCATTCGTGTCCTCGAACTGTAGCGGGTATTTTCATGATCGCTTTTGGAATCCAATTTTGACCATGTTCGAGTCCGAATTTGGAAATTTGACATTAGACAGGAATTGTAGCCAGCTTAAATAGCTTTCTAATGCCGCCGGAACCAGTTTATTTGGAGTTCGGAAGAGAACGTTGTGCTCGACTTCGTGGACACTACCGAAGATGTTGAGGGATCCTCTCTTTTAATTTCATTTTATTTTCCTAATTGCAACTCTTTTCTTACTGTTTTATCATTTTTGCTTCATGGACACCTCATTATCAATTTGTACCTATAGAATACTAAATCCACCAATGAAAAGAGAAATATAAATTAATCCATAAAAAACTCCACGTAAACGTAAACGTTGAGTGTTATTTCTACACTCCACTGTATCTTTTGTATCTAGTGTTCTTGCTGTTGTTTGGTTATGCGTATTAAAGTCCTAGTGTTGTATTTCGTTTTTTTAAGAACGTTGTCGCGAATGCACTTTTGCGCATGTTTTTTTACATGTACGTTTGTGCATGTCCATTTGAGCGAGTGTGTTTGTGCATGTTTGTTGATTTGTATTAATGTCCTAGGATTGTAGTTTGTGTTTTCATGAACCTTTTTGCGAATGCAGTTTTGTGTGAGTACTTTTGTGCATGATTTTGTACTTTTACTTATGTGCTTATCTTTTGTAGCGAGTGTTTTTGTGCACGTTTCTTGATGCGCATTCGTGTCCTCGAACTGTAGCGGGTATTTACATGATCGAATTTGGAATCCAATTTTGACCATGTACGAGTCCGAATCTGGAAATTTGACATTAGACAGGAATCGTAGCCAGCTTAAATAGCTTTCTAATGCCGCCGGAACCAGTTTATTTGGAGTTCCGAAGAGAAAGTTGTGCTCGACTTCGTGGACACTACCGAAGATGTTGAGGGATCCTCTCTTCTAATTTCATTTTATTTTCCTAATTGCAACTCTTTTCTTACTCTTTGATCATTATTGCTTCATGGACACCACATTATCAATTTGTACCTATAGAATACTAAATCCACCAATTAAAAGAAAAATATAAATTAATCCATAAAAAAATCCACGTAAACGTAAACGTTGAGTGTTATTTCTACACTCCACTGTATCTTTTGTATCTAGTGTGTTCTAGCTATTGTTTGGTTATGCGTATTAAAGTCCTGGTGTTGTATTTCGTGTTTTTAAGAACGTTGTTGCGAATGCACTTTTGCGCATGTTTTTTTACATGTACGTTTGTGCATGTCCATTTGAGCGAGTGTGTTTGTGCATGTTTGTTGATTTGTGTTAATGTCCTAGGATTGTAGTTTGTGTTTTCATGAACCTTTTTGCGAATGCAGTTTTGCGTGAGTACTTTTGTGCATGATTTTGTACTTTTACTTATGTGCTTATCTTTTGTAGCGAGTGTTTTTGTGCACGTTTCTTGATGCGCATTCGTGTCCTCGAACTGTAGCGGGTATTTTCATGATCGCTTTTGGAATCCAATTTTGACCATGTTCGAGTCCAAATTTGGAAATTTGACATTAGACAGGAATTGTAGCCAGCTTAAATAGCTCTCTAATGCTGCCGGAACCAGTTTATTTGGAGTTCGGATGAGAACGTTATGCTCGACTTCGTGGACACTACCGAAGATGTTGAGGGATCCTCTCTTCTAATTTCATTTTATTTTCCTAATTGCAACTCTTTTCTTACTCTTTGATCATTTTTGCTTCATGGACACCTCATTATCAATTTATACCTATAGAATACTAAATCCACCAATTAAAAGAGAAATATAAATTAATCCATAAAAAAATCCACGTAATTGTAAACGTTGAGTGTTATTTCTACACTCCACTGTATCTTTTGTATCTAGTGTTCTTGCTGTTGTTTGGTTATGCGTATTAAAGTCCTAGTGTTGTATTTCGTGTTTTTAAGAACGTTGTCGCGAATGCACTTTTGCGCATGTTTTTTTACATGTACGTTTGTGCATGTCTATTTGAGCGAGTGTGTTTGTGCATGTTTGTTGATTTGTATTAATGTCCTAGGATTGTAGTTTGTGTTTTCATGAACCTTTATGCGAATTCACTTTTGCGTGAGTACTTTTGTGCATGATTTTGTACTTTTACTTATGTGCTTATCTTTTGTAGCGAGTGTTTTTGTGCACGTTTCTTGATGCGCATTCGTGTCCTCGAACTGTAGCGGGTATTTTCATGATCGCTTTTGGAATCCAATTTTGACCATGTTCGAGTCCGAATTTGGAAATTTGACATTAGACAGGAATTGTAGCCAGCTTAAATAGCTTTCTAATGCCGCCGGAACCAGTTTATTTGGTGTTCGGAAGAGAATGTTGTGCTCGACTTCGTGGACACTACCGAAGATGTTGAGGGATCCTCTCTTCTAATTTCATTTTATTTTCCTAATTGCAATTCTTTTCTTACTCTTTGATCATTTTTGCTTCATGGACACCTCATTATCAATTTGTGCCTATAGAATACTAAATCCACCAATGAAAAGAGAAATATAAATTAATCCATAAAAAAATCGACGTAAACGTAAACGTTGAGTGTTATTTCTACACTCCACTGTATCTTTTGTATCTAGTGTTCTTGCTGTTGTTTGGTTATGCGTATTAAAGTCCTAGTGTTGTATTTCGTGTTTTTAAGAACGTTGTTGCGAACGCACTTTTGCGCATGTTTTTTTACATGTACGTTTGTGCATGTCCATTTGAGCGAGTGTGTTTATGCATGTTTGTTGATTTGTATTAATGTCCTAGGATTGTATTTTGTGTTTTCATGAACCTTTTTGCGAATGCAGTTTTGCGTGAGTACTTTTGTGCATGATTTTGTACTTTTACTTATGTGCTTATCTTTTGTAGCGAGTGTTTTTGTGCACGTTTCTTGATGCGCATTCGTGTCCTCGAACTGTAGCGGGTATTTTCATGATCGCTTTTGGAATCCAATTTTGACCATGTTCGAGTCCGAATTTGGAAATTTGACATTAGACAGGAATTGTAGCCAGCTTAAATAGCTTTCTAATGCCGCCGGAACCAGTTTATTTGGAGTTCGGAAGAGAACGTTGTGCTCGACTTCGTGGACACTACCGAAGATGTTGAGGGATCCTCTCTTCTAATTTCATTTTATTTTCCTAATTGCAATTCTTTTCTTACTCTTTGATCATTTTTGCTTCATGGACACCTCATTATCAATTTGTGCCTATAGAATACTAAATCCACCAATGAAAAGAGAAATATAAATTAATCCATAAAAAAATCCACGTAAACGTAAACGTTGAGTGTTATTTCTACACTCCACTGTATCTTTTGTATCTAGTGTTCTTGCTGTTGTTTGGTTATGCGTATTAAAGTCCTAGTGTTGTATTTCGTGTTTTTAAGAACGTTGTTGCGAACGCACTTTTGCGCATGTTTTTTTACATGTACGTTTGTGCATGTCCATTTGAGCGAGTGTGTTTATGCATGTTTGTTGATTTGTATTAATGTCCTAGGATTGTATTTTGTGTTTTCATGAACCTTTTTGCGAATGCAGTTTTGCGTGAGTACTTTTGTGCATGATTTTGTACTTTTACTTATGTGCTTATCTTTTGTAGCGAGTGTTTTTGTGCACGTTTCTTGATGCGCATTCGTGTCCTCGAACTGTAGCGGGTATTTTCATGATCGCTTTTGGAATCCAATTTTGACCATGTTCGAGTCCGAATTTGGAAATTTGACATTAGACAGGAATTGTAGCCAGCTTAAATAGCTTTCTAATGCCGCCGGAACCAGTTTATTTGGAGTTCCGAAGAGAACGTTGTGCTCGACTTCGTGGACACTACCGAAGATGTTGAGGGATCCTCTCTTCTAATTTCATTTTATTTTCCTAATTGCAATTCTTTTCTTACTCTTTGATCATTTTTGCTTCATGGACACCTCATTATCAATTTGTGCCTATAGAATACTAAATCCACCAATGAAAAGAGAAATATAAATTAATCCATAAAAAAATCGACGTAAACGTAAACGTTGAGTGTTATTTCTACACTCCACTGTATCTTTTGTATCTAGTGTTCTTGCTGTTGTTTGGTTATGCGTATTAAAGTCCTAGTGTTGTATTTCGTGTTTTTAAGAACGTTGTTGCGAATGCACTTTTGCGCATGTTTTTTTACACGTACGTTCGTGCATGTCCATTTGAGCGAGTGTGTTTGTGCATGTTTGTTGATTTGTATTATTGTCCTAGGATTGTAGTTTGTGTTTTTATGAACCTTTTTGCGAATGCACTTTTGCGTGAGTACTTTTGTGCATGATTTTGTACTTTTACTTATGTGCGTATCTTTTGTAGCGAGTGTTTTTGTGCACGTTTCTGCATGCGCATTCGTGTCCTCGAACTGTAGCGGGTATTTTCATGATCGCTTTTGGAATCCAAATTTGACCATGTTCGAGTCCGAATTTGGAAATTTGACATTAGACAGGAATTGTAGCCAGCTGAAATAGCTTTCTAATGCCGCCTGAACCAGTTTATTTGGAGTCCGGATGAGAAAGTTATGCTCGAATTCGTGGATGATTTCCGAAGATGTTGAGGGATCCTCTCTTCTAATTTCATTTTATTTTCCTAATTGCAACTCTTTTCTTACTCTTTGATCATTTTTGCTTCATGGACACCTCATTATCAATTTGTACCTATAGAATACTAAATCCACCAATTAAAAGAGAAATATAAATTAATCCATAAAAAGATTAAGGAAAAACCAACGAGTGAGTGTTATTTCTACACTCCACTGTATCTTTTGTATCTAGTGTGTTCTTGCTGTTGTTTGGTTATGCGTAATAAAGTCCTGGTGTTGTATTTCGTGTTTTTAAGAACGTTGTTGCGAATGCACTTTTGCGCATGTTTTTTTACACGTACGTTCGTGCATGTCCATTTGAGCGAGTGTGTTTGTGCATGTTTGTTGATTTGTATTATTGTCCTAGGATTGTAGTTTGTGTTTTTATGAACCTTTTTGCGAATGCACTTTTGCGTGAGTACTTTTGTGCATGATTTTGTACTTTTACTTATGTGCGTATCTTTTGTAGCGAGTGTTTTTGTGCACGTTTCTGCATGCGCATTCGTGTCCTCGAACTGTAGCGGGTATTTTCATGATCGCTTTTGGAATCCAAATTTGACCATGTTCGAGTCCGAATTTGGAAATTTGACATTAGACAGGAATTGTAGCCAGCTGAAATAGCTTTCTAATGCCGCCGGAACCAGTTTATTTGGAGTCCGGATGAGAAAGTTATGCTCGAATTCGTGGACACTACCGAAGATGTTGAGGGATCCTCTCTTCTAATTTCATTTTATTTTCCTAATTGCAACTCTTTTCTTACTCTTTGATCATTTTTCCTTCATGGACACCTCATTATCAATTTGTACCTATAGAATACTAAATCCACCAATGAAAAGAGAAATATAAATTAATCCATAAAAAAATCCACGTAAACGTAAACGTTGAGTGTTATTTCTACACTCCACTGTATCTTTTGTATCTAGTG
>NW_012193483.1:28499-47132 GCF_000504015.1 Erythranthe guttata | reverse complement strand
AAATTTATATTTCTGTTTTACTGGTGGATTTAGTATTCTATAGATACAAATTGATAATGACGTGTCCATGATGCAAAAATGATCAAAGAGTAAGAAAAGAGTTGCAATTAGGAAAATAAAATCAAATTAGAAGAGAGGATCCCTCAAGATCTTCGGTAGTGTCCACGAAGTCGAGCATAACTTTCTCATCCGGACGCCAAATCAACTGGTTCCGGCGGCATTAGAAAGCTATTTCAGCTGGCTACAATTCCTGTCTAATGTCAAATTTCCGAATTCGGACTCGAACATGGTCAAAATTGGATTCCAAAAGCGATCATGAAAATACCCGCTACAGTTCGAGGACACAAATGCGCATCAAGAAACGTGCACAAAAACACTCGCTACAAAAGATACGCACATAAGTAAAAGTACAAAATCATGCACAAAAGTACTCACGCAAAAGTGCATTCGCAAAAAGGTTCATGAAAACACAAACTACAATCCTAGGACATTAATACAAATCAACAAACATGCACAAACACACTCGCTCAAATGGACATGCACAAACGTACATGTAAAAAAACATGCGCAAAAGTGCTTTCGCAACAATGTTCTTAAAAACACGAAATACAACACTACGACTTTAATACGCATAACCAAACAACAGCAAGAACACTAGATACAAAAGATACAGTGGAGTGTAGAAATAACACTCAACGTTTACGTTTACGTGGATTTTTTTATGGATTAAATTTATATATCTGTTTTAATTGGTGGATTTAGTATTCTATAGGTACAAATTGATAATGAGGTGTCCATGATGCAAAAATGATCAAAGAGTAAGAAAAGAGTTGCAATTAGGAAAATAATATCAAATTAGAAGAGAGGATCCCTCAAGATCTTCGGTAGTGTCCACGAAGTCGAGCATAACTTTCTCATCCGGACGCCAAATCAACTGGTTCCGGCGGCATGAGAAACCTATTTCAGCTGGCTACAATTCCTGTCTAATGTCAAATTTCCAAATTCGGACTCGAACATGGTCAAAATTGGATTCCAAAAGCGATCATGAAAATACCCGCTACATTTTAAGGACACGAATGGGCATCAAGAAACGTTTACAAAAAACACTCGCTACAAAAGACACGCACATAAGTAAAAGTACAAAATCATGCACAAAATTACTCACGCAAAAGTGCATTCGCAAAAAGGTTCATGAAAACACAAGCTACAATCCTAGGACATTAATACAAATCAACAAACATGCACAAACACACTCGCTCAAATGGACATGCACAAACGTACATGTAAAAAAACATGCGCAAAAGTGCATTCGCAACAACGTTCTTAAAAACACGAAATACAACACTAGGACTTTAATACGCATAACCAAACAACAGCAAGAACACTAGATACAAAAGATACAGTGGAGTGTAGAAATAACACTCAACGTTTACGTTTACGTGGATTTTTTTATGGATTAAATTTATATTTCTGTTGTAATTGGTGGATTTAGTATTCTATAGGTACATATTGATAATGAGGTGTCCATGATGCAAAAATGATCAAAGAGTAAGAAAAGAGTTGCAATTAGGAAAATAAAATCAAATTAGAAGAGTGGATTCCTCAAGATCTTCGGTAGTGTCCACGAAGTCGAGCATAACTTTCTCATCCGGACGCCAAATCAACTAGTTCCGGCGGCATTAGAAACCTATTTCAGCTGGCAACAATTCCTGTCTAATGTCAAATTTCTAAATTCGGACTCGATCATGGTCAAAATTAGATTCCAAAAGCGATCATGAAAATACCCACTATAGTTCGTGGACACGAATGCGCATCAAGAAACGTTTACAAAAAACACTCGCTACAAATGACACGCACATAAGTAAAAGTACAAAATCATGCACAAAATTACTCACGCAAAAGTGCATTCGCAAAAAGGTTCATGAAAACACAAACTACAATCCTAGGACATTAATACAAATCAACAAACATGCACAAACACACTCGCTCAAATGGACATACACAAACGTACATGTAAAAAAACATGCGCAAAAGTGCATTCGCAACAACGTTCTTAAAAACACGAAATACAACACTAGGACTTTAATACGCATACCCAAACAACAACAAGAACACTAGATACAAAAGATACAGTGGAGTGTAGAAATAACACTCAACGTTTACGTTTACGTGGATTTTTTTATGGATTAAATTTATATTTCTGATGTAATTGGTGGATTTAGTATTCTATAGGTACAAATTGATAATGAGGTGTCCATGATGCAAAAATGATCAAAGAGTAAGAAAAGAGTTGCAATTAGAAAAATAAAATAAAATTAGAAGAGAGGATCCCTCAAGATCTGTAGTGTCCACGAAGTCGAGCATAACTTTCTCATCCGGATGCCAAATCAACTGGTTCCGGCGGCATTAGAAACCTATTTCAGCTGGCTTCAATTCCTGTCTAATGTCAAATTTCCAAATTCGGACTCGAACATGGTCAAAATTGGATTCCAAAAGCGATCATGAAAATACCCGCTACAGTTCGAGGACACGAATGCGCATTAAGAAACATTTACAAAAAACACTCGCTACAAAAGACACGCACATAAGTAAAAGTAAAAAATCATGCACAAAAGTACTCACGCAAAAGTGCATTCGCAAAAAGGTTCATGAAAACACAAACTACAATCCTAGGACATTAATACAAATCAACAAACATGCACAAACACACTCGCTCAAAAGGACATGCACAAACGTACATGTAAAAAAACATGCGCAAAAGTGCATTCGCAACAACGTTCTTAAAAACACGAAATACAACACTAGGACTTTAATACGCATAACCAAACAACAGCAAGAACACTAGATACAAAAGATACAGTGGAGTGTAGAAATAACACTCAACGTTTACGTTTACGTGGATTTTTTTATGTATTAAATTTATATTTCTGTTTTAATTGGTGGATTAAGTATTCTATAGGTACAAATTGATAATGAGGTGTCCATGATCCAAAAATGATCAAAGAGTCAGAAAAGAGTTGCAATTAGGAAAATAAAATCAAATTAGAAGAGAGGATCCCCCAACATCTTCGGTAGTGTCCACGTAGTCGAGCATAACTTTCTCATCCGGACTCCAAATCAACTGGTTCCGGCGGCATTAGAAAGCTATTTCAGCTGGGTACAATTCCTGTCTAATGTCAAATTTCCAAATTCGGACTCGAACATGGTCAAAATTGGATTCCAGAAGCGATCATGAAAACACCCGCTACAGTTCGAGGACACGAATGCGCATCATGAAACGTGCACAAAAACACTCGCTACAACAGATACGCACATAAGTAAAAGTACAAAATCATGCACAAAAGTACTCACGCAAAAGTGCATTCGCAAAAAGGTTCATGAAAACACAAACTACAATCCTAGGACATTAATACAAATCAACAAACATGCACAAACACACTCGCTCAAATGGACATGCACAAACGTACATGTAAAAAAACATGCGCAAAAGTGCATTCGCTACAACGTTCTTAAAAACACGAAATACAACACTAGGACTTTAATACGCATAACCAAACAACAGCAAGAACACTAGATACAAAAGATACAGTGGAGTGTAGAAATAACACTCAACGTTTACGTTTACGTGGATTTTTTTATGGATTAAATTTATATTTTCTGTTGTAATTGGTGGATTTAGTATTCTATAGGTACAAATTGATAATGAGGTGTCCATGATGCAAAAATGATCAAAGAGTAAGAAAAGAGTTGCAATTAGGAAAATAAAATAAAATTAGAAGAGAGGATCCCTCAAGATCTTCGGTGGTGTCCACGAAGTCGAGCATAACTTTCTCATCCGGATGCCAAATCAACTGGTTACGGCGGCATTAGAAACCTATTTCAGCTGGCTTCAATTCATGTCTAATGTCAAATTTCCAAATTCGGACTCGAACATGGTCAAAATTGGATTCCAAAAGCGATCATGAAAACACCCGCTACAGTTCGAGGACACGAATGCGCATCAAGAAACGTTTACAAAAAACACTCGCTACAAAAGACACGCACATAAGTAAACGTACAAAATCATGCACAAAAGTACTCACGCAAAAGTGCATTCGCAAAAAGGTTCATGAAAACACAAACTACATTCCTAGGACATTAATACAAATCAACAAACATGCACAAACACACTCGCTCAAAAGGACATGCACAAACGTACATGTAAAAAAACATGCGCAAAAGTGCATTCGCAACAACGTTCTTAAAAACACGAAATACAACACTAGGACTTTAATACGCATAACCAAACAACAGCAAGAACACTAGATACAAAAGATACAGTGGAGTGTACAA
This sequence comes from Erythranthe guttata, assembly GCF_000504015.1. Next base: position 42,800 of record NW_012193483.1, on the reverse strand, counting down.
ATAACACTCAACGTTTACGTTTACGTGGATTTTTTTATGGATTAAATTTATATTTCTTTTTTAATTGGTGGAATAAGTATTCTATAGGTCAAAATTTATAATGAGGTGTCCATGATCCAAAAATGATCAAAGAGTAAGAAAAGAGTTGCAATTAGGAAAATAAAATCAAATTAGAAGAGAGGATCCCTCAACATCTTCGGTAGTGTCCACGAAGTCGAGCATAACTTTCTCATCCGGACTCCAAATCAACTGGTTCCGGCGGCATTAGAAACCTATTTCAGCTGGCTTCAATTCCTGTCTAATGTCAAATTTCAAAATTCGGACTCGAACATGGTCAAAATTGGATTCCAAAAGCGATCATGAAAACACCCGCTACAGTTCGAGGACACGAATGCGCATCATGAAACGTGCACACAAACACTCGCTACAACAGATACGCACATACGTAAAAGTACAAAATCATGCACAAACGTACTCACGCAAAAGTGCATTCGCAAAAAGGTTCATGAAAACACAACCTACAATCCTAGGACATTAATACAAATCAACAAACATGCACAAACACACTCGCTCAAATGGACATGCACAAACGTACATGTAAAAAAACATGCGCAAAAGTGCATTCGCAACAACGTTCTTAAAAACACGAAATACAACACTAGGACTTTAATACGCATAACCAAACAACAGCAAGAACACTAGATACAAAAGATACAGTGGAGTGTAGAAATAACACTCAACGTTTACGTTTACGTGGATTTTTTTATTGATTAAATTTATATTTCTATTGTAATTGGTGGATTTAGTATTCTATAGGTACAAATTGATAATGAGGTGTCCATGATGCAAAAATGATCAAAGAGTAAGAAAAGAGTTGCAATTAGGAAAATAAAATCAAATTAGAAGAGAGGATCCCTCAAGATCTTCGGTAGTGTCCTCGAAGTCGAGCATAACTTTCTCATCCGGATGCCAAATCAACTGGGTCCGGCGGCATTAGAAACCGATTTCAGCTGGCTTCAATTCCTGTCTAATGTCAAATTTCCAAATTCGGACTCGAACATGGTAAAAATTGGATTCCAAAAGCGATCATGAAAATACCCGCTACAGTTCGAGGTCACGAATGCGCATCAAGAAACGTTTACAAACAACACTCGCTACAAAAGACACGCACATAAGTAAAAGTACAAAATCATGCACAAAAGTACTCACGCAAAAGTGCATTCGCAAAAAGGTTCATGTAAACACAAACTACAATCCTAGGACATTAATACAAATCAACAAACATGCACAAACACACTCGCTCAAAAGGACATGCACAAACGTACATGTAAAAAAACATGCGCAAAAGTGCATTCGCAACAACGTTCTTAAAAACACGAAATACAACACTACGACTTTAATACGCATAACCAAATAACACCAAGAACACTAGATACAAAAGATACAGTGGAGTGTACAAATAACACTCAACGTTTATGTTTACGTGGATTTTTTTATGGATTAAATTTATATTTCTGTTTTAATTGGTGGATTAAGTATTCTATAGGTACAAATTGATAATGAGGTGTCCATGATCCAAAAATGATCAAAGAGTAAGAAAAGAGTTGCAATTAGGAAAATAAAATCAAATTAGAAGAGAGGATCCCTCAACATCTTCGGTAGTGTCCACGAAGTCGAGCATAACTTTCTCATCCGGACTCCAAATCAACTGGTTCCGGAGGCATTAGAAACCTATTTCAGCTGGCTTCAATTCCTGCCTAATGTCAAATTTCCAAATTCGGACTCGAACATGGTCAAAATTGGATTCCAAAAGCGATCATGAAAATACCCGCTACAGTTCGAGGACACGAATGCGCATTAAGAAACGTTTACAAAAAACACTCGCTACAAAAGACACGCACATAAGTAAAAGTAAAAAATCATGCACAAAAGTACTCACGCAAAAGTGCATTCGCAAAAAGGTTCATGAAAACACAAACTACAATCCTAGGACATTAATACAAATCAACAAACATGCACAAACACACTCGCTCAAAAGGACATGCACAAACGTACATGTAAAAAAACATGCGCAAAAGTGCATTCGCAACAACGTTCTTAAAAACACAAAATACAACACTAGGACTTTAATACGCATAACCAAACAACAGCAAGAACACTAGATACAAAAGATACAGTGGAGTGTAGAAATAACACTCAACGTTTACGTTTACGTGGATTTTTTTATGTATTAAATTTATATTTCTGTTGTAATTGGTGGATTAAGTATTCTACAGGTACAAATTGATAATGAGGTGTCCATGATCCAAAAATGATCAAAGAGTCAGAAAAGAGTTGCAATTAGGAAAATAAAATCAAATTAGAAGAGAGGATCCCCCAACATCTTCGGTAGTGTCCACGTAGTCGAGCATAACTTTCTCATCCGGATGCCAAATCAACTGGTTCCGGCGGCATTAGAAAGCTATTTCAGCTGGGTACAATTCCTGTCTAATGTCAAATTTCCAAATTCGGACTCGAACATGGTCAAAATTGGATTCCAAAAGCGATCATGAAAACACCCGCTACAGTTCGAGGACACGAATGCGCATCATGAAACGTGGACAAAAACACTCGCTACAACAGATACCCACATAAGTAAAAGTACAAAATCATGCACAAAAGTACTCACGCAAAAGTGCATTCGCAAAAAGGTTCATGAAAACACAAACTACAATCACTAGGACATTAATACAAATCAACAAACATGCACAAACACACTCGCTCAAATGGACATGCACAAACGTACATGTAAAAAAACATGCGCAAAAGTGCATTCGCTACAACGTTCTTAAAAACACGAAATACAACACTAGGACTTTAATACGCATAACCAAACAACAGCAAGAACACTAGATACAAAAGATACAGTGGAGTGTAGAAATAACACTCAACGTTTACGTTTACGTGGATTTTTTTATGGATTAAATTTATATTTTCTGTTGTAATTGGTGGATTTAGTATTCTATAGGTACAAATTGATAATGAGGTGTCCATGATGCAAAAATGATCAAAGAGTAAGAAAAGAGTTGCAATTAGGAAAATAAAATCAAATTAGAAGAGAGGATCCCTCAAGATCTTCGGTGGTGTCCACGAAGTCGAGCATAACTTTCTCATCCGGACTCCAAATCAACTGGTTCCGGCGGCATTAGAAAGCTATTTCAGCTGGCTTCAATTCCTGTCTAATGTCAAATTTCAAAATTCGGACTCGAACATGGTCAAAATTGGATTCCAAAAGCGATCATGAAAACACCCGCTACAGTTCGAGGACACGAATGCGCATCATGAAACGTGCACAAAAACACTCGCTACAACAGATACGCACATAAGTAAAACTACAAAATCATGCACAAACGTACTCACGCAAAAGTGCATTCGCAAAAAGGTTCATGAAAACACAAACTACAATCCTAGGACATTAATACAAATCAACAAACATGCACAAACACACTCGCTCAAATGGACATGCACAAACGTACATGTAAAAAAACATGCGCAAAAGTGCATTCGCAACAACGTTCTTAAAAACACGAAATACAACACTAGGACTTTAATACGCATAACCAAACAACAACAAGAACACTAGATACAAAAGATACAGTGGAGTGTAGAAATAACACTCAACGTTTACGTTTACGTGGATTTTTTTATGGATTAAATTTATATTTCTGATGTAATTGGTGGATTTAGTATTCTATAGGTACAAATTGATAATGAGGTGTCCATGATGCAAAAATGATCAAAGAGTAAGAAAAGAGTTGCAATTAGGAAAATAAAATCAAATTAGAAGAGAGGATCCCTCAAGATCTTCGGTAGTGTCCACGAAGTCGAGCATAACTTTCTCATCCGGATGCCAAATCAAGTGGTTCCGGCGGCATTAGAAACCGATTTCAGCTGGCTACAATTCCTGTCTAATGTCAAATTTCCAAATTCGGACTCGAACATGGTCAAAATTGGATTCCAAAAGCGATCATGAAAATACCCGCTACAGTTCGAGGACACGAATGCGCATCAAGAAACGTTTACAAAAAACACTCGCTACAAAAGACACGCACATAAGTAAAAGTACAAAATCAAGCACAAAAGTACTCACGCAAAAGTGCATTCGCAAAAAGGTTCATGAAAACACAAACTACAATCCTAGGACATTAATACAAATCAACAAACATGCACAAACACACTCGCTCAAAAGGACATGCACAAACGTACATGTAAAAAAACATGCGCAAAAGTGCATTCGCAACAACGTTCTTAAACACACGAAATACAACACTAGGACTTTAATTCGCATAACCAAACAACAGCAAGAAACTAGATACAAAAGATACAGTGGAGTGTAGAAATAACACTCAACGTTTACGTTTACATGGATTTTTTTATGTATTTAATTTATATTTCTGTTTTAATTGGTGGATTTAGTATTCTATAGGTACAAATTGATAATGAGGTGTCCATGATGCAAAAATGATCAAAGAGTAAGAAAAGAGTTGCAATTTGGAAAATAAAATCAAATTAGAAGAGAGGATCCCTCAACATCTTCGGTAGTGTCCACGAAGTCGAGCATAACTTTCTCATCCGGACTCCAAATCAACTGGTTCTGGCGGCATTAGGAAGCTATTTCAGCTGGCTACAATTCCTGTCTAATGTCAAATTTCTAAATTCGGACTCGAACATGGTCAAAATTGGATTGCAAAAGCGATCATGAAAATACCCGCTACAGTTCGAGGACACGAATGCGCATCAAGAAACGTGCACAAAAACACTCGCTACAAAACACACGCACATAAGTAAAAGTACAAAATCATGCACAAAAGTACTCACGCAAAAGTGCATTCGCAAAAAGGTTCATGAAAACACAAACTACAATCCTAGGACATTAATACAAATCAACAAACATGCACAAACACACTCGCTCAAATGGACATGCACAAACGTACATGTAAAAAAACATGCGTAAAAGTGCATTCGCAACAACGTTCTTAAAAACACGAAATACAACACTAGGACTTTAATTCGCATAACCAAACAACAGCAAGAACACTAGATACAAAAGATACAGTGGAGTTTAGAAATAACACTCAACGTTTACGTTTACGTGGATTTTTTTATGGATTAAATTTATATTTCTGTTTTAATTGGTGGATTTAGTATTCTATAGGTACAAAGTGATAATGAGGTGTCCATGAAGCAAAAATGATCAAAGAGTAAGAAAAGAGTTGCGATTAGGAAAACTAAATCAAATTAGAAGAGAGGATCCCTCAAGATCTTCGGTAGTGTCCACGAAGTCGATCATAACTTTCTCATCCGGATGCCAAATCAAGTGGTTCCGGCGGCATTAGAAACCTATTTCAGCTGGCTACAATTCCTGTCTAATGTCAAATTTCCAAATTCGGACTCAAACATGGTCAAAATTGGATTCCAAAAGAGATCATGAAAATACCCGCTACAGTTCGAGGAAACGAATGCGCATCAAGAAACGTGCACAAAAACACTCGCTACAAAAGACACGCACATAAGTAAAAGTACAAAATCATGCACAAAAGTACTCACGCAAAAGTGCATTCGCAAAAAGGTTCATGAAAACACAAACTACAATCCTAGGACATTAATACAAATCAACAAACATGCACAAACACACTCGCTCAAATGGACATGCACAAACGTACATGTAAAAAAACATGCGTAAAAGTGCATTCGCAACAACGTTCTTAAAAACACGAAATACAACACTAGGACTTTAATACGCATAACAAAACAACAGCAAGAACACTAGATACAAAAGATACAGTGTAGTGTAGAAATAACACTCAACGTTTACGTTTACGTGGATTTTTTTATGGATTAAATTTATATTTCAGTTTGAATTGGTGGATTTAGTATTCTATAGGTACAAATTGATAATGAGGTGTCCATGATGCAAAAATGATCAAAGAGTAAGAAAAGAGTTGCGATTAGGAAAATAAAATCAAATTAGAAGAGAGGATCCCTCAACATCTTCGGTAGTGTCCACGATGTCGAGCATAACTTTCTCATCCGAACGCCAAATCAACTGGTTCTGGCGGCATTAGAAAGCTATTTCAGCTGGTTACAATTCCTATCTAATGTCAAATTTCCAAATTCGGACTCGAACATGGTCAAAATTGGATTCCAAAAGCGATCATGAAAATACCCGCTACAGTTCGAGGACACGAATGCGCATCAAGAAACGTTTACAAAAAACACTCGCTACAAAAGACACGCACATAAGTAAAAGTACAAAATCATGCACAAAAGTACTCACGCAAAAGTGCATTCGCAAAAAGGTTCATGAAAACACAAACTACAATCCTAGGACATTAATACAAATCAACAAACATGCACAAACACACTCGCTCAAATAGTCATGCACAAACGTACATGTAAAAAAACATGCGTAAAAGTGCATTCGCAACAACGTTCTTAAAAACACGAAATACAACACTAGGACTTTAATACGCATAACCAAACAACAGCAAGAACACTAGATACAAAAGATACAGTGCAGTTTAGAAATAACACTCAACGTTTACGTTTACGTGGATTTTTTTATGGATTAAATTTATATTTCTGTTTTAATTGCTGGATTTAGTATTTTATAGGTACAAATTGATAATGAGGTGTCCATGATGCAAAAATGATCAAAGAGTAAGAAAAGAGTTGCAATTAGGAAAATAAAATCAAATTAGAAGAGAGGATCCCTCAAGATCTTCGGTAGTGTCCACGAAGTCGAGCATAACTTTCTCATCCAGACTCCAACTCAACTGGCTCCGGCGGCATTAGAAAGCTATTTCAGCTGGCTACAATTCCTGTCTAATGTTAAATTTCCAAATTCGGACTCGAACATGGTCAAAATTGGATTCCAAAAGCGATCACGAAAATACCCGCTACAGTTCGAGGACACGAATGCGCATCAAGAAACGTTTACAAAAAACACTCGCTACAAAAGACACGCACATAAGTAAAAGTACAAAATCATGCACAAAAGTACTCACGCAAAAGTGCATTCGCAAAATGGTTCATGAAAACACAAACTACAATCCTAGGACATTAATACAAATCAACAAACATGCACAAACACACTCGCTCAAATGGACATGCACAAACTGTTAGAGTAGGTGACCAACAAGCCAACATGTGGCTGTGGTCTTTCGTATTTATTATTGTAATAAACGAACCTTTATTCGTATTAATGATAAAACACCTTGGCATTCTATATCTTTGTCCCTTTGTCACAAGCATAGATATAGTCCTTACAGTTATTACAAGTACTAGTAATTGATCGTTAGGATCGTGAGATATTTACTTAAGTATTATAACTGTTAAACGTGTTCCTAGTCGAAGGGTTACGCCACTAATGAGGATATCGGCCTTTCCCATTAAGACTAGCACTTAGTGTATGTGTACTGCATCTCATCAGTAAACGGTATTGTGATATCGGCATGCATAAGTGGGTGCTCGTAAGTTGACGAGTTCATCGAACTCCCTCACCCTAGAAATCTCTAAGTGGTTCCCAATAATCGAGTAGAGATATCTATGGTATAGTTGTACACCATTAGTCCTTATGACCTAGACATCACCGTGACTTCACTAGAGGACCAGCTGTATCGTGACCTGTCCCTGAGTTCCACCGAGGACCATCCCAAGGGCCAGTGTTCGTGCAGTCCGAAATCTAGTGGGAGGTCTGTGCATTGTAGTCGGGGATTCGATCGCTAGAATATTCTTGGATGTCCTTGTGTTCTGAAAGTTTGTAATCATTCTAAGTCTCTGGCCAGAGCTGACTAAGTGATGATTAGAGAATTCGATTCTCTAAGTCATGCACGTGACGATTACAACACTTGGAACGATCGCACCGTCATCGAACATATAAAGAGGTCTCGATGAACCAATGCCTCTAGTTCGATCGGGACATATGTATCGAAGGGACCGTACTGTACGTTAACTATATCTGAAGGTTCTTGCAGGCACTTCATTTGTATCTAGGGAATCATGACGCGTAGTTGCTAGACGCCAATCTTGATTCGTTGGGTGATTAAGGTGAAACGAGCTTCATCTTAATCGTAACTCGAAGGGGACGAGTTTTGACCACAAAGGGTTGTGGGCCCACGGCTAGCTTACACCTGAACCATCGAGGGTCACACTGCTCGTGCACATGAGATCTTTGAATAAACGGTCAGAGATAAAATAGTTTATCTTTGCATGATTGGAAGTCAATACGATTGGGTCCAACATTCGTAATTTGGAATTATGAATGAGAATAAGAAAAGGAAAAGAGTAGGCGAACGTATTAGTGAACTTTCTAAATCGGGAAGTTTCCAAATTTAGAAAGTGCACTGAACTAGGGTTTCCACTTTTGGAAAGTTGGAAAACGAGAGTTGGCACTCGTAATGACGAGGACATTATAATGATTCCGAAAATGTAATCGTTACAATTTTCCGATCATTGAATTGAGAGAGACGAGCAAGTAAAGGAACTAACGAGCTTAAGCTGTTGGGCCCAGTCCAACTTAAGCCCGTTAGGGTTTTATGCAATGGACTATAAATACATGATTTATAGACCTTGCACAAAACACTACAACCAACCCTAACCCTAAGCGGCCGACCCCTCTCTCTCTCGCTCTCTCTCTCGCGCGGCCACCTCCGCCGTTGACGCCGCCCCGTCGCCGGAATCGGCCATCCCTTGGCCGATCCCTTTCGGTATTCTTTTCTTCTTTCTTTTCTTCCGTTAATTCTAACTACTTCGTGTCTAGTGCCAAGTTTTAGTAGATCGAAGTATACGAGGTGAAATCCGAGAGGAGGAAGACTGTAGATCGAAGAATCGAGGAGCAACGCACGAGCCGAAGCCGCACGCTGCCCCACGCGCCGCCCCGGAAGTCCGCGCGTGAAGTTCACGCGCCGCCGTGGTCAATCCGCCGCTGTTGCCGCTGCTGCCGCTGCACTCCATTGCTGCCCCGATTGTACGGATTGGTTTCCGTAGCAATCTCGACGTACTATACGCTCCTACCTCACGCTTCAAGAGGTAAACACGCGAAACCCTAGTTTCGATTTGAGTTTTGTTTAAACTATGTATTCATGTTTGTTTCGTATGATTTATGTGATTATGTGTAATCGATTCAAATCAATGCAAGCATGTTATTTGGTTTAAACGCGAGCATGTTAATTGATTTAAATTCGGTTAAATTAATTAGCATGTATGTTGTTTTTAATTTCGCTGGAAGCGCAAAGGTACGCAATTAATTGATTTAATTTGTCGGGCATGTACTATGTGCGTTTTAAACTCGTTTAATTCGCATAAATTTTTGTTTTCCGCTGCGTATGCGTGCCTGAAACCCAACACAAACGTACATGTAAAAAAACATGCATAAAAGTGCATTCGCAACAACGTTCTTAAAAACACGAAATACAACACTAGGACTTTAATACGCATAACCAAACAACAGCAAGAACACTAGATACAAAAGATACAGTGGAGTGTAGAAATAACACTCAACGTTTACGTTTACGTGGATTTTTTTGTGGATTAAATTTGTATTTCTGTTTTAATTGGTGGATTTAGTATTCTATAGGTACAAATTGATAATGAGGTGTCCATGATGCAAAAATGATCAAAGAGTAAGAAAAGAGTTGCAATTAGGAAAATAAAATCAAATTAGAAGAGAGGATTCCTCAAGATCTTCGGTAGTGTCCACGAAGTCGAGCATATCTTTCTCATCCGGACGCCAAATCAACTGGTTCCGGCGGCATTAGACACCTATTTCAGCTGGCTACAATTCCTGTCTAATGTCAAATTTCCAAATTCAAACTCGAACATGGTCAAAATTTGATTCCAAAAGCGATCACGAAAATACCCGCTACAGTTCGAGGACACGAATGCGCATCAAGAAACGTTTACAAAAAACACTCGCTACAAAAGACACGCACATAAGTAAAAGTACAAAATCATGCACATAAGTACTCACGCAAAAGTGCATTCGCAAAAAGGTTCATGAAAACACAAACTACAATCCTAGGACATTAATACAAATCAACAAACATGCACAAACACACTCGCTCAAATGGACATGCACAAACCTACATGTAAAAAAACATGCGTAAAAGTGCATTCGCAACAACGTTCTTAAAAACACGAAATACAACACTAGGACTTTAATACGCATAACCAAACAACAGCAAGAACACTAGATACAAAAGATACAGTGGAGTGTAGAAATAACACTCAACGTTTACGTTTACGTGGATTTTTTTATGGATTAAATTTATATTTCTGTTTTAATTGCTGGATTTAGTATTCTATAGGTACAAATTGATAATGAGGTGTCCATGATGCAAAAATGATCAAAGAGTAAGAAAAGAGTTGCAATTAGGAAAATAAAATCCAATTAGAAGAGAGGATCCCTCAAGATCTTCGGTAGTGTCCACCAAGTCGAGCATAACTTTCTCATCCGGACTCCAAATCAACTAGTTCCGGCGGCATTAGAAAGCTATTTCAGCTGGCTACAATTCCTGTCTAATGTTAAATTTCCAAATTCGGACTCGAACATGGTCAAAATTTGATTCCAAAAGCGATCACGAAAATACCCGCTACAGTTCGAGGACACGAATGCGCATCAAGAAACGTTTACAAAAAACACTCGCTACAAAAGACACGCACATAAGTAAAAGTACAAAATCATGCACATAAGTACTCACGCAAAAGTGCATTCGCAAAAAGGTTCATGAAAACACAAACTACAATCCTAGGACATTAATACAAATCAACAAACATGCACAAACACACTCGCTCAAATGGACATGCACAAACGTACATGTAAAAAAACATGCGTAAAAGTGCATTCGCAACAACGTTCTTTAAAACACGAAATACAACACTAGGACTTTAATACGCATAACCAAACAACAGCAAGAACACTAGATACAAAAGATACAGTGGAGTGTAGAAATAACACTCAACGTTTACGTTTACGTGGATTTTTTTATGGATTAAATTTATATTTCTATTTTAATTGGTGGATTTAGTATTCTATAGGTACAAATTTATAATGAGCTGTTCATGATGCAAAAATGATCAAAGAGTAAGAAAAGAGTTGCAATTAGGAAAATAAAGAGTTAATTGCATAGACCCCCCTGTGTTATTTCTCGGAAGCAAAAAACCCCCTCGGAAAAAAAAATTAGCTTATAACCCCCTCTGTTGTGTTTTAGGCAGCCCACCGCCCCTTTGTGTGCACTGGCTCGTTGACTTAAGTGAAATGACAGAATTACCCTTAATAAAAAATAAAGAGAAAAAGAAAAATAATATCTAACAATTTTTAATAAATTTTCAATTTTAAACAAACAAATATAAATAAAATATGTGTTAAATATAATAACAATTAAAAAAGGAAAAGAAAAAAGAAAATAGTGTTCTTCCACCACCACAACTTCATCCACCATTTTCCCCAAGCCCGCATCCCTACACATACTGCACTGGGTCAACCGGGTGAGATCCCCATTGCAGACGGATTCGAGTTGGATGTACGGATCGACGATTCTGGTCCAATCGTCTACAGTACGGATCCCGGCGCAGCTGGTGACCGGATTATTGACGAAGAAGTTCGTGTCGTAGCAGGCGGGGTAAAACGGAACGGAAATCGACATTGACAGAAGCTTCTCCTGGAAATCAGACATGCAGGAAGACGAAGTGTTGGAATCGGGGAGGTAGAAGTTGGAGGTTCTGTTGAGGTAGATCGCCAAACCCATGCCGAAGACGCTGCGGAGCGTCTGGCAGCAGCCGGGACGGCGGAGCATAAGGCAGAGGCGGCAGATATGGTGGATTCTGGAGGAGCAGGATTGGTTGGTGGTGGCTGTTGGGGGTGGGTGGACGAGTGTTTCTTTTTAATTTCTTTTTTCTTTCTATTTTTGGAAAATTGCAAATCAGTCCCTGACTCAAGGAAGAAGAGGGCCTTTCTGAAAATTCAAGGGACTGAATTGAAAAAATTGAAAACTTTATTTGGGGCTTATTTTTGAAATTTATAATTTAAAGGGCAGTTGGGTCTTTTCACGTCAAAAAATCGAACCCCAGTCGCATATTCGGCGAGTGCAGCACACGATTCGCTCGGAGGGTCCTTATTGACATTGACTTCCTTTCATAGGGGGTTATTTGTTAATTTTTTTATCCGAGGGGTTTTTTTGCCAATTAGACATTTCACAGGGGAGCCGAGTGCAAATACCCCGGAAAATAAAATCAAATTAGAAGAGAGGATCCCTCAACATCTTCGGTAGTGTCCACGATGTCGAGCATAACTTTCTCATCCGAACGCCAAATCAACTGGTTCCGGCGGCATTTGAAAGCTATTTCAGCTGGCTACAATTCCTATCTAACGTCAAATTTCCTGAGGACACGAATGCGCATCAAGAAACGTTTACAAAAAACACTCGCTACAAAAGACACGCACATAAGTAAAAGTACAAAATCATGCACAAAAGTACTCACGCAAAAGTGCATTCGCAAAAAGGTTCATGAAAACACAAACTACAATCCTAGGACATTAATACAAACCAACAAACATGCACAAACACACTCGCTCAAATGGACATGCACAAACGTACATGTAAAAAAACATGCGTAAAAGTTCATTCGCAACAACGTTCTTAAAAACACGAAATACAACACTAGGACTTTAATACGCATAACCAAACAACAGCAAGAACACTAGATACAAAAGATACAGTGGAGTGTAGAAATAACACTCAACGTTTACGTTTACGTGGATTTTTTTATGGATTAAATTTATATTTCTGTTTTAATTGGTGGATTTAGTATTCTATAGGTACAAATTGATAATGAGGTCTCCATGATGCAAAAATGATCAAAGAGTAAGTAACGAGTTGCAATTAGGAAAATAAAATCAAATTAGAAGAGAGGATCCCTCAACATCTTCGGTAGTGTCCACGATGTCGAGCATAACTTTCTCATCCGAACGCCAAATCAACTGGTTCCGGCGGCATTAGAAACCTATTTCAGCTGGCTACAATTCCTGTCTAATGTCAAATTTCCAAATTCGGACTCGAACATGGTCAAAATTGGATTCCAAAAAGCGATCATGAAAATACCCGCTACAGTTCGAGGACACGAATGCGCATCAAGAAACGTGCACAAAAACACTCGCTACAAAAGACACGCACATAAATAAAAGTACAAAATCATGCACAAAAGTACTCACGCAAAAGTGCATTCGCATAAAGGTTCATGAAAACACAAACTACAATCCTAGGACATTAATACAAATCAACAAACATGCACAAACACACTCACTCAAATGGACATGCACAAACGTACATGTAAAAAAACATGCGTAAAAGTGCATTCGCAACAACGTTCTTAAAAACACGAAATACAACACCAGGACTTTAATACGCATAACCAAACAACAGCAAGAACACTAGATACAAAAGATACAGTGGAGTGTAGAAATAACACTCAACGTTTACGTTTACGTGGATTTTTTTATGGATCAAATTTATATTTCTGTTTTAATTGGTGGATTTAGTATTATATAGGTACAAACTGATAATGAGGTGTTCATGATGCAAAAATGATCAAAGAGTAAGAAAAGAGTTGCAATTAGGAAAATAAAATCAAATTAGAAGAGAGGATATCTCAACATCTTCGGTAGTGTCCACGATGTCGAGCATAACTTTCTCATCCGAACGCCAAATCAACTGGTTCCGGCGGCATTAGAAAGCTATTTCAGCTGGCTACAATTCCTATCTAATGTCAAATTTCCAAATTCGGACTCGAACATGGTCAAAATTGGATTCCAAAAGCGATCATGAAAATACCCGCTACAGTTTGAGGACACGAATGCGCATCAAGAAACGTTTACAAAAAACACTCGCTACAAAAGACACGCACATAAGTAAAAGTACAAAATCATGCACAAAAGTACTCACGCAAAAGTGCATTCGCAAAAAGGTTCATGAAAACACTAACTACAATCCTAGGACATTAATACAAATCAACAAACATGCACAAACACACTTGCTCAAATGGACATGCACAAACGTACATGTAAAAAAACATGCGTAAAAGTGCATTCGCAACAACGTTCTTAAAAACACGAAACACAACACTAGGACTTTAATACGCATAACCAAACAACAGCAAGAACACTAGATACAAAAGATACAGTGGAGTTTAGAAATAACACTCAACGTTTACGTTTACGTGGATTTTTTTATGGATTAAATTTATATATCTGTTTTAATTGGTGGA
>NW_012193483.1:0-11666 GCF_000504015.1 Erythranthe guttata | reverse complement strand
AATCCATAATAAAATCCACGTAAACGTAAACGTTGAGTGTTATTTCTACACTCCGCTGTATCTTTTGTATCTAGTGTTCTTGCTGTTGTTTGGTTATGCGTATTAAAGTCCTAGTGTTGTATTTCGTGTTTTTAAGAACGTTGTTGCGAATGCACTTTTGCGCATGTTTTTTTACATGTACGTTTGTACATGTCCATTTGAGCGAGTGTGTTTGTGCATGTTTGTTGGTTTGTATTAATGTCCTAGGATTGTAGTTTGTGTTTTCATGAACCTTTTTGCGAATGCACTTTTGCGTGAGTACTTTTGTGCATGATTTTGTACTTTTACTTATGTGCGTGTCTTTTGTAGCGAGTGTTTTTTTGCACGTTTCTTGGTGCGCATTCGTGTCCTCGAACTGTAGCGGGTATCTTCATGATCGCTTTTGGAATCCAATTTTGACCATGTTCGAGTCCGAATTTGGACTTTTGACATTAGACAGGAATTGTAGCCTGCTGAAATAGGTTTCTAATGCCGCCGGAGCCAGTTGATTTGGAGTCCGGATGTGAAATTTATGCTCGACTTCGTGGACACTACCGAAGATGTTGAGGGATCCTCTCTTCTAATTTGATTTTATTTTCCTAATTGCAACTCTTTTTCTTACTCTTTGATCATTTTTGCATCATGGACACCTCATTATCAATTTGTACCTATAGAATACTAAATCCACCAATTAAAACAGAAATATAAATTTAATCCATAAAAAAATCCACGTAAACGTAAACGTTGAGTGTTATTTCTACACTCGACTGTATCTTTTGTATCTAGTGTTCTTGCTGTTGTTTGGTTATGCGTATTAAAGTCCTAGTGTTGTATTTCCGTGTTTTTAAGAACGTTGTTGCGAATGCACTTTTGCGCATGTTTTTTTACATGTACGTTTGTGCATGACCATTTGAGCGAGTGTGTTTGTGCATGTTTGTTGATTTGTATTAATGTCCTAGGATTGTAGTTTGTGTTTTCATGAACCTTGTTGCGAATGCACTTTTGCGTGAGTACTTTTGTGCATGATTTTGTACTTTTACTTATGTGCGTGTTGTTTGTAGCCAGTGTTTTTTGTAAACGTTTCTTGATGCGCATTCGTGTCCTCGAACTGTAGCGGGTATTTTCATGATCGCTTTTGGAATCCAATTTTGACCATGTTCGAGTCCGAATTTGGAAATTTGACATTAGACAGGAATTGTAGCCAGCTGAAATAGGTTTCTAATGCCGCCGGAACCAGTTGATTTGGAGTCCGGATGAGAAAGTTATGCTCGACTTCGTGGACACTACCGAAGATGTTGAGGGATCCTCTCTTCTAATTTGATTTTATTTTCCTAATTGCAACTCTTTTCTTACTCTTTGATCATTTATGCTTCATGGACACCTCATTATCAATTTGTACCTATAGAATACTAAATCCACCAATTAAAACAGAAATATAAATTTAATCCGTAAAAAAATCCACGTAAACGTAAACGTTGAGTGTTATTTCTACACTCCGCTGTATCTTTTGTATCTAGTGTTCTTGCTGTTGTTTGGTTATGCGTATTAAAGTCCTAGTGTTGTATTTCGTGTTTTTAAGAACGTTGTTGCGAATGCACTTTTGCGCATGTTTTTTTACATGTACGTTTGTGCATGTCCATTTGAGCGAATGTGTTTGTGCATGTTTGTTGATTTGTATTAATTTCCTAGGATTGTAGTTTGTGTTTTCATGAACCTTTTTGCGAATGCACTTTTGCGTGAGTACTTTTGTGCATGATTTTGTACTTTTACTTATGTGCGTGCCTTTTGCAGCGAGTGTTTTTTGTAAACGTTTCTTGATGCCCATTCGTGTCCTCGAACTGTAGCGGGTATTTTCATGATCGCTTTTGGAATCCAATTTTTACCATGTTCGAGTCCGAATTTGGAAATTTGACATTAGACAGGAATTGTAGCCAGCTGAAATAGGTTGCTAATGCTGTTGGAACCAGTTGATTTGGCGTCCGGATGAGAAAGTTATGCTCGACTTCGTGGACACTACCGAAGATCTTGTGGGATCCTCTCTTCTAATTTGATTTTATTTTCCTAATTGCAACTCTTTTCTTACTCTTTGATCATTTTTGCATCATGGACACCTCATTATCAATTTGTACCTATAGAATACTAAATCCACCAATTAAAACAGAAATATAAATTTAATCCATAAAAAAATCCACGTAAACGTAAACTTTGAGTGTTATTTCTACACTCCGCTGTATCTTTTGTATCTAGTGTTCTTGCTGTTGTCTGGTTATGCGTATTAAAGTCCTAGTGTTGTATTTCGTGTTTTTAAGAACGTTGTTGCGAATGCACTTTTGCGCATGTTTTTTTACATGTACGTTTGTGCATGTCCATTTGAGCGAGTGTGTTTGTGCATGTTTGTTGATTTGTATTAATGTCCTAGGATTGTAGTTTGTGTTTTCATGAACCTTTTTGCGAAAGCACTTTTGCGTGAGTACTTTTGTGCATGATTTTGTACATTCGTGTCCTCGAACTGTAGCGGGTATTTTCATGATCGCTTTTGGAATCCAATTTTGACCATGTTCGAGTCCGAATTTTGAAATTTGACATTAGACAGGAATTGTAGCCAGCTGAAATAGGTTTCTAATGCCGCCGGAACCAGTTGATTTGGAGTCCGGATGAGAAAGTTATGCTCGACTTCGTGGACACTACCGAAGATGTTGAGGGATCCTCTCTTCTAATTTGATTTTATTTTCCTTATTGCAACTCTTTTCTTACTCTTTGATCATTTTTGCTTCATGGAGACCTCATTATCAATTTGTACCTATCGAATACTAAATGCACCAATTAAAACAGAAATATAAATTTAATCCATAAAAAAATCCACGTAAACGTAAACGTTGAGTGTTATTTCTACACTCCGCTGTATCTTTTGTATCTAGTGTTCTTGCTGTTGTTTGGTTATGCGTATTAAAGTCCTAGTGTTGTATTTCGTGTTTTTAAGAACGTTGTTGTGAATGCACTTTTGCGCATGTTTTTTTACATGTACGTTTGTGCATGTCCATTTGAGCGAGTGTGTTTGTGCATGTTTGTTGATTTGTATTAATGTCATAGGATTGTAGTTTGTGTTTTCATGAACCTTTTTGCGAATGCACTTTTGCGTGAGTACTTTTGTGCATGATTTTGGACTTTTACTTATGTGCGTGTCTTTTGTAGCGAGTGTTTTTTGTAAACGTTTCTTGATGCGCATTCGTGTCCTCGAACTGTAGCGGGTATTTTCATGATCGCTTTTGGAATCCAATTTTGACCATGTTCGAGTCCGAATTTGGAAATTTGACATTAGACAGGAATTGTAGCCAGCTGAAATACGTTTCTAATGCCGCCTGAACCAGTTGATTTGGAGTCCGGATGAGAAAGTTATGCTCGACTTCGTGGACACTACCGAAGATGTTGAGGGATCCTCTCTTCTAATTTGATTTTATTTTCCTAATTGCAACTCTTTTCTTACTCTTTGATCATTTTTGCTTCATGGACACCTCATTATCAATTTGTACCTATAGAATACTAAATCCACCAATTAAAACAGAAATATAAATTTAATCCATAAAAAAATCCACATAAACGTAAACGTTGAGTGTTATTTCGACACTCCGCTGTATCTTTTGTATCTAGTGTTCTTGATGTTGTCTGGTTATGCGTATTAAAGTCCTAGTGTTGTATTTCGTGTTTTTAAGAACGTTGTTGCGAATGCACTTTTGCGCATGTTTTTTTACATGTACGTTTGTGCATGTCCATTTGAGCGAGTGTGTTTGTGCATGTTTGTTGATTTGTATTAATGTCCTAGGATTGTAGTTTGTGTTTTCATGAACCTTTTTGCGAATGCACTTTTGCGTGAGTACTTTTGTGCATGATTTTGTACTTTTACTTATGTGCGTGTCTTTTGTAGCGAGTGTTTTTTGTGCACGTTTCTTGATGCGCATTCGTGTCCTCGAACTGTAGCGGGTATTTTCATGATCTCTTTTGGAATCAAATTTTGACCATGTTCGAGTCAGAATTTGGAAATTTGACATTAGACAGGAATTGTTGCCAGCTGAAATAGGTTTCTAATGCCGCCTGAACCAGTTGATTTGTAGTCCGGATGAGAAAGTTGTGCTCGACTTCGTGGACACTACCGAAGATGTTGAGGGATCCTCTCTTCTAATTTGATTTTATTTTCCTAATTGCAACTCTTTTCTTACTCTTTGATCATTTTTGCTTCATGGACACCTCATTATCAATTTGTACCTATAGAATACTAAATCCACCAATTAAAACAGAAATTTAAATTTAATCCATAAAAAAATCCACGTAAACGTAAACGTTGAGTGTTATTTCTACACTCCGCTGTATCTTTTGTATCTAGTGTTTTTGCTGTTGTCTGGTTATGCGTATTAAAGTCCTAGTGTTGTATTTCGTGTTTTTAAGAACGTTGTTGCGAATGCACTTTTGCGCATGTTTTTTTACATGTACGTTTGTGCATGTCCATTTGAGCGAGTGTGTTTGTGCATGTTTGTTGATTTGTATTAATGTCCTAGGATTGTAGTTTGTGTTTTCATGAACCTTTTTGCGAATGCACTTTTGCGTGAGTACTTTTGTGCATGATTTTTTACTTTTACTTATGTGCGTGTTGTTTGTAGCCAGTGTTTTTTGTAAACGTTTCTTGATGCGCATTCGTGTCCTCGAACTGTAGCGGGTATTTTCATGATCGCTTTTGGAATCCAATTTTTACCATGTTCGAGTCCGAATTTGGAAATTTGACATTAGACAGGAATTGTAGCCTGCTGAAATAGCTTTCTAATGCCGCCGGAGCCAGTTGATTTGGAGTCCGGATGAGAAATTTATGCTCGACTTCGTGGACACTACCGAAGATGTTGAGGGATCCTCTCTTCTAATTTGATTTTATTTTCCTAATTGCAACTCTTTTCTTACTCTTTGATCATTTTTGCTTCATGGACACCTCATTATCAATTTGTACCTATAGAATACTAAATCCACCAATTAAAACAGAAATATAAATTTAATCCAAAAAAAAATACACGTAAACGTAAACGTTGAGTGTTATTTCTACACTCCGCTGTATCTTTTGTATCTAGTGTTTTTGCTGTTGTCTGGTTATGCGTATTAAAGTCCTAGTGTTGTATTTCGTGTTTTTAAGATTGTTGTTGCGAATGCACTTTTCCGCATGTTTTTATACATGTACGTTTGTGCATGTCCATTTGAGCGAGTGTGTTTGTGCATGTTTGTTGATTTGTATTAATGTCCTAGGATTGTAGTTTGAGTTTTCATGAACCTTTTTGCGAATGCACTTTTGCGTGAGTACTTTTGTGCATGATTTTGTACTTTTACTTATGTGCGTGTCTTTTGTAGCGAGTGTTTTTTGTGCACGTTTCTTGATGCGCATTCGTGTCCTCGAACTGTAGCGGGTATTTTCATGATCGCTTTTGGAATCCAATTTTTACCATGTTCGAGTCCGAATTTGGAAATTTGACATTAGACAGGAATTGTAGCCTGCTGAAATAGCTTTCTAATGCCTCCGGAGCCAGTTGATTTGGAGTCCGGATGAGAAATTTATGCTCGACTTCGTGGACACTACCGAAGATGTTGAGGGATCCTCTCTTCTAATTTGATTTTATTTTCCTAATTGCAACTCTTTTCTTACTCTTTGATCATTTTTGCTTCATGGACACCTCATTATCAATTTGTACCTATAGAATACTAAATCCACCAATTAAAACAGAAATATAAATTTAATCCATAAAAAAATCCACGTAAACGTAAACGTTGAGTGTTATTTCTACACTCCGCTGTATCTTTTGTATCTACTGTTTTTGCTGTTGTTTGGTTATGCGTATTAAAGTCCTAGTGTTGTATTTCGTGTTTTTAAGAACGTTGTTGCGAATGCACTTTTGCGCATGTTTTTTTACATGTACGTTTGTGCATGTCCATTTGAGCGAGTGTGTTTGTGCATGTTTGTTGATTTGTATTATTGTCCTAGGATTGTAGTTTGTGTTTTCATGAACCTTTTTGCGAATGCACTTTTGCGTGAGTACTTTTGTGCATGATTTTGTACTTTTACTTATGTGCGTGCCTTTTGCAGCGAGTGTTTTTTGTAAACGTTTCTTGATGCGCATTCGTGTCCTCGAACTGTAGCGGGTATTTTCGTGATCGCTTTTGGAATCCAATTTTTACCATGTTCGAGTCCGAATTTGGAAATTTGACATTAGACAGGAATTGTAGCCAGCTGAAATAGGTTTCTAATGCCGTTGGAGCCTGTTGATTTGGCGTCCGGATGAGAAAGTTATTCTCGACTTCGTGGACACTACCGAAGATCTTGAGGGATCCTCTCTTCTAATTTGATTTTATTTTCCTAATTGCAACTCTTTTCTTACTCTTTGATCAGTTTTGCATCATGGACACCTCATTATCAATTTGTACCTATAGAATACTAAATCCACCTATTAAAACAGAAATATAAATTTAATCCATAAAAAAATCCACGTAAACGTAAACGTTGAGTGTTATTTCTACACTCCACTGTATCTTTTGTATCTAGTGTTCTTGCTGTTGTTTGGTTATAAGTATTAAAGTCCTAGTGTTGTATTTCGTGTTTTTAAGAACGTTGTTGCGAATACACTTTTGCGCATGTTTTTTTACATGTACGTTTGTGCATGTCCATTTGAGCGAGTGTGTTTGTGCATGTTTGTTGATTTGTATTAATGTCCTAGGATTGTAGTTTGTGTTTTCATGAACCTTTTTGCGAATGCACTTTTGCGTGAGTACTTTTGTGCATGATTTTGTACTTTTACTTATGTGCGTGCCTTTTGCAGCGAGTGTTTTTTGTAAACGTTTCTTGATGCGCATTCGGGTCCCCGAACTGTAGCGGGAATTTTCATGATCGCTTTTGGAATCCAATTTTTACCATGTTCGAGTCCGAATTTGGAAATTTGACATTAGACAGGAATTGTAGCCAGCTGAAATAGGTTTCTAATGCCGTTGGAACCAGTTGATTTGGCGTCCGGATGAGAAAGTTATTCTCGACTTCGTGGACACTACCGAAGATGTTGAGGGATCCTCTCTTCTAATTTGATTTTATTTTCCTAATTGCAACTCTTTTCTTACTCTTTGATCAGTTTTGCATCATGGACACCTCATTATCAATTTGTACCTATAGAATACTAAATCCACCTATTAAAACAGAAATATAAATTTAATCCATAAAAAAATCCACGTAAACGTAAACGTTGAGTGTTATTTCTACACTCCGCTGTATCTTTTGTATCTAGTGTTCTTGCTGTTGTTTGGTTATGTGTATTCAAGTCCTAGTGTTGTATTTCGTGTTTTTAAGAACGTTGTTGCGAATGCACTTTTGCGCATGTTTTTTTACATGTACGTTTGTGCATGTCCATTTGAGCGAGTGTGTTTGTGCATGTTTGTTGATTTGTATTAATGTCCTAGGATTGTAGTTTGTGTTTTCATGAACCTTTTTGCGAATGCACTTTTGCGTGAGTACTTTTGTGCATGATTTTGTACTTTTACTTATGTGCGTGCCTTTTGCAGCGAGTGTTTTTTGTAAACGTTTCTTGATGCGCATTCGTGTCCTCGAACTGTAGCGGGTATTTTCGTGATCGCTTTTGGAATCCAATTTTGACCATGTTCGAGTCCGAGTTTGGAAATTTGACATTAGACAGGAATTGTAGCCAGCTGAAATAGGTTTCTAATGCCGCCGGAGCCTGTTGATTTGGAGTCCGGATGAGAAAGTTATGCTCGACTTCGTGGACACTACCGAAGATGTTGAGGGATCCTCTCTTCTAATTTGATTTTATTTTCCTAATTGCAACTCTTTTCTTACTCTTTGATCATTTTTGCTTCATGGACACCTCATTATCAATTTGTACCTATAGAATACTAAATCCACCAATTAAAACAGAAATATAAATTTAATCCATAAAAAAATCCACGTAAACGTAAACGTTGAGTGTTATTTCTACACTCCGCTGTATCTTTTGTATCTAGTGTTCTTGCTGTTGTCTGGTTATGCGTATTAAAGTCTTAGTGTTGTATTTCGTGTTTTTAAGAACGTTGTTGCGAATGCACTTTTGCGCATGTTCTTTTTACATTTACGTTTGTGCATGTCCATTTGAGCGAGTGTGTTTGTGCATGTTTGTTGATTTGTATTAATGTCCTAGGATTGTAGTTTGTGTTTTCATGCCAGGGAGGACCTAGAGCACCTTTGGGAAGTACTTTTGTGCATGATTTTGTACTTTTACTTATGTGCGTGTCTTTTGTAGCGAGTGTTTTTTGTAAACGTTTCTTGATGCGCATTCGTGTCCTCGAACTGTAGCGGGTATTTTCATGATCGCTTTTGGAATCCAATTTTGACCATGTTCGAGTCCGAATTTGGAAATTTGACATTAGACAGGAATTGTAGCCAGCTGAAATAGGTTCCTAATGCAGCCGGAACCAGTTGATTTGGAGTCCGGATGAGAAAGTTATGCTCGACTTCGTGGACACTACCGAAGATGTTGAGGGATCCTCTCTTCTAATTTGATTTTATTTTCCTAATTCGAACTCTTTTCTTACTCTTTGATCATTTTTGCTTCATGGACACCTCATTATCAATTTGTACCTATAGAATACTAAATCCACCAATTAAAACAGAAATATAAATTAAATCCATAAAAAAATCCACGTAAACGTAAACGTTGAGTGTTATTTCTACACTCCGCTGTATCTTTTGTATCTACTGTTTTTGCTGTTGTCTGGTTATGCGTATTAAAGTCCTAGTGTTGTATTTCGTGTTTTTAAGAACGTTGTTGCGAATGCACTTTTGCGCATGTTTTTTTACTTGTACGTTTGTGCATGTCCATTTGAGCGAGTGTGTTTGTGCATGTTTGTTGATTTGTATTAATGTCCTAGGATTGTAGTTTGTGTTTTCATGAACCTTTTTGCGAATGCACTTTTGCGTGAGTACTTTTGTGCATGATTTTGTACTTTTACATATGTGCGTATCTTTTGTAGCGAGTGTTTTTGTGCACGTTTCTTGGTGCGCATTCGTGTTCTCGAACTGTAGCGGGTATTTTCATGATCGCTTTTGGAATCCACTTTTGACCATGTTCGAGTCCGAATTTGGAAATTAACATTAGTCAGGAATTGTAGCCTGCTGAAATAGCTTTCTAATGCCGCCGGAGCCAGTTGATTTGGAGTCCGGATGAGAAATTTATGCTCGACTTCGTGGACACTACCGAAGATGTTGAGGGATCCTCTCTTCTAATTTGATTTTATTTTCCTATTTGCAACTCTTTTTCTTACTCTTTGATCATTTTTGCATCATGGACACCTCATTATCACTTTGTACCTATAGAATACTAAATCCACCAATTAAAACAGAAATATAAATTTAATCCGTAAAAAAATCCACATAAACGTAAACGTTGAGTGTTATTTCTGCACTCCGCTGTATCTTTGGTATCTAGTGTTCTTGCTGTTGTTTGGTTATGCCTATTAAAGTCATAGTGTTGTATTTCGTGTTTTTAAGAACGTTGTTGCGAATGCACTTTTGCGCATGTTTTTTTACATGTACGTTTGTGCATGTCCATTTGAGCGAGTGTGTTTGTGCATGTTTGTTGATTTGTATTAATGTCCTAGGATTGTAGTTTGTGTTTTCATGAACCTTTTTGCGAATGCACTTTTGCGTGAGTACTTTTGTGCATGATTTTGTACTTTTACTTATGTGCGTGCCTTTTGCAGCGAGTGTTTTTTGTAAACGTTTCTTGATGCCCATTCGTGTCCTCGAACTGTAGCGGGTATTTTCATGATCGCTTTTGGAATCCAATTTTTACCATGTTCGAGTCCGAATTTGGAAATTTGACATTAGACATGAATTGTAGCCAGCTGAAATAGGTTTCTAATGCCGTTCGAACCAGTTGATTTGGCGTCCGGATGAGAAAGTTATGCTTGACTTCGTGGACACTACCGAAGATCTTGAGGGATCCTCTCTTCTAATTTGATTTTATTTTCCTAATTGCAACTCTTTTCTTACTCTTTGATCATTTTTGCATCATGGACACCTCATTATCAATTTGTACCTATAGAATATTAAATCTACCTATTAAAACAGAAATATAAATTTAATCCATAAAAAAATCCACGTAAACGTAAACGTTGAGTGTTATTTCTACACTCCACTGTATCTTTTGTATCTAGTGTTCTTGCTGTTGTTTGGTTATGTGTATTAAAGTCCTAATGTTGTATTTCGTGTTTTTAAGAACGTTGTTGCGAATGCACTTTTGCGCATGTTTTTTTACATGTACGTTTGTGCATGTCCATTTGAGCGAGTGTGTTTGTGCATGTTTGTTGATTTGTATTAATGTCCTAGGATTGTTATTTGTGTTTTCATGAACCTTTTTTGCGGAATGCAGTTGTGCGTGAGTACTTTTGTGCATGATTTTTGTACTTTTACTTATGTGCGTGTCTTTTGTAGCGAGTGTTTTTTGTAAACGTTTCTTGATGCGCATTCGTGTCCTCGAACTGTAGCGGGTATTTTCATGATCGCTTTTGGAATCCAATTTTGACCATGTTCGAGTCCGAATTTGGAAATTTGACATTAGACAGGAATTGTAGCCAGCTGAAATAGGTTCCTAATGCAGCCGGAACCAGTTGATTTGGAGTCCGGATGAGAAAGTTATGCTCGACTTCGTGGACACTACCGAAGATGTTGAGGGATCCTCTCTTCTAATTTGATTTTATTTTCCTAATTCGAACTCTTTTCTTACTCTTTGATCATTTTTGCTTCATGGACACCTCATTATCAATTTGTACCTATAGAATACTAAATCCACCAATTAAAACAGAAATATAAATTAAATCCATAAAAAAATCCACGTAAACGTAAACGTTGAGTGTTATTTCTACACTCCGCTGTATCTTTTGTATCTACTGTTTTTGCTGTTGTCTGGTTATGCGTATTAAAGTCCTAGTGTTGTATTTCATGTTTTTAAGAACGTTGTTGCGAATGCACTTTTGCGCATGTTTTTTTACTTGTACGTTTGTGCATGTCCATTTGAGCGAGTGTGTTTGTGCATGTTTGTTGATTTGTATTAATGTCCTAGGATTGTAGTTTGTGTTTTCATGAACCTTTTTGCGAATGCACTTTTGCGTGAGTACTTTTGTGCATGATTTTGTACTTTTACATATGTGCGTATCTTTTGTAGCGAGTGTTTTTGTGCACGTTTCTTGGTGCGCATTCGTGTTCTCGAACTGTAGCGGGTATTTTCATGATCGCTTTTGGAATCCAATTTTGACCATGTTCGAGTCCGAATTTGGAAATTTGACATTAGACAGGAATTGTAGCCTGCTGAAATAGCTTTCTAATGCCGCCGGAGCCAGTTGATTTGGAGTCCGGATGAGAAATTTATGCTCGACTTCGTGGACACTACCGAAGATGTTGAGGGATCCTCTCTTCTAATTTGATTTTATTTTCCTATTTGCAACTCTTTTTCTTACTCTTTGATCATTTTTGCATCATGGACACCTCATTATCACTTTGTACCTATAGAATACTAAATCCACCAATTAAAACAGAAATATAAATTTAATCCGTAAAAAAATCCACATAAACGTAAACGTTGAGTGTT
>NW_012193478.1:316227-328186 GCF_000504015.1 Erythranthe guttata | reverse complement strand
TCCTAGATGATATCCGATGAGGTAGGGTCGTCGTCCGAAGTAGCCTTTGATGAGTGGCTGGAGATGGAAGGAAGAGTGTGCTATCATGGGATGGGGGTCGTGCAGGAAACTGGAGTTTAAGAATTATTTTTTTAATACAGTTATTTATTAATTGTTTAATTATGTTTGTTAAATGTTTAATTAATATAAATAATCATCTAAGAAATATTAATTAATGTGTTAAAAAATATTTAATAATTAGAAATACTTAATAAATTGAATAAATAATTCATAGGTGTAAATAAATATTTAAGAAACTCATCTTTTGAATGAACTTGAAAATACTACCGAGAAAACTTGGTAAGAGAGTTTTTGTTTTCAATTTGTGTGCGGTATTTAATAAATTTTAGTACGAGATTTAGCGCACCAATACATTATTATAAATTGTTTCACCAATATTACCATTTTATTGTTAATTGTGACCAATACACATAAGACTAGATTATATTACTAATTAATTATGATACATTTTGGTATAAAGTATTAACTTTTATTTTTTGTCAACATAATAATTAATAAATTTTTTTAATATATAAAATGTGTAAGTAAACCTTAAACGAGGATTAAAAATTAGAAACCCATAGAGAAAAGGGGTTAGTAAAAATAAGTTACAAAACCCTATATTTATTTAATTTATTAAATAATATATTATTTCCGGGGGCGGTATAGATATAGAGTGTCTGTATCTATATATATATATATATACAAGATGAAGAAACGTTGAGGAGGGGAGGAGTGGAAAGCAGCAGCAGAGCAGATTACCTGAGGGTAACTACGAGGCGATATCACACCACCCCCCCCCCCCCCCCAAACCAACCCCAAAAACCCACCCCCCGGAAATTAAGGGAAAAATGGGGGTTGAAAATCCCCCCCCAAAAAACAACCGGAATGGTCTATTTGCTGATGCTGCTGCTCCGGCGCCGGTGATACTGGGTCTACAGCCTTCAGCCCTGGTTGACCACGTGGCGCGAGTTGATTGGTCCCTCCTCTCCCGGATTCCCGGGGAGGCCGGTGGCTCCTTCCCTGTACACCCTCCTCCTCATCCTCTGTTATATGTTGTTGCTAATTTTTAATTTAATTTTTTATTTTTTATTGATGGTGTTAATTGGATTTCCCATTTGAAATTTGGAATCATTATAAAGTTGGATTTTTTTTTTTTTTTTTTTTTTAATTTTAATTTATCTGGGATTTTGATTTTGAAATGTCTCGTTGGGATTTTGAATTTTGCAATTTCTATTTAGTGTTTTTGTGTTTGAAGTCTTATGAATGCCTGTATTTATTTTCGAATGAATTCTATTCGGAAAAATCGTGTCACCGCGTATTTCAAGATCCCGTGTTAAATCCATATCCAGCACATTGCACGATATCAATTACACCAAGCATCGTGTAAAGTGATGTCAATTTACGACCTTTTCTTGATTTTTTATTTCATTTCATTTTGAATGTATCGATTATCATTGGTTTTAATAGGTTGCATTCGACGAACTAAAGTCCATATTGACCGAGGTCAACGCACACAATGTAGCTTCTCCGGATAATTCATCCCCGTTGAAGACGATAGCAGGTGGGAGTGTTGCAAACACAATTAGAGGTCTCTCGGCTGGTTTCGGAATCACTTGTGGGATAATTGGGGCGTGTGGCAACGATGATCAAGGAAGCTTGTTTGTTGACAATATGAGCTCCTATAAAATTGATCTCTCGAGATTGAGGCTGAAAAACGGGCATACGGGACAGGTGGCGCTTTCTGCATTAGTTAGCCCTTGTTGTTGTTGTTGTTGTTGTTGTTGTTGTTGTTGTTGTGTAATAAGATGTTTAAATAGTGGGATTTAATTTCTTGGGATTTTATTTACGATGCAGTGCGTTTGCTTAGTTGATGAATTGGGAAATCGTACAATGCGTCCGTGTCTCTCTAGTGCCGTAAAAGTTCAGGTATTACTCAAAATTTCGATCTTTTTTTTTTTGGAGTTCTTGAAAATCGTAAATTGAATCTCACGAATTGTATACGATGGTCTTCATTTTCTTCTTACCAGGCAAATGATTTGACTTCAGCTGATTTGAGAGGTTCGAAGGTAATAAGATACATTTGTAATACGAATAATTTCTCGATTTTTTTTTTAAATTATTGGCATCGGAATCGATCGTGGTTCTAATTCGGTTTCAATGTAACAGTGGCTAGTGGTGAGATATGCAATATTTAACATAGAAGTAATTCAAGCAGCCATTAAGATTGCCAAGCAAGAAGGCGTTCGTGTTTCGCTCGATCTTGCCAGTTTCGAGGTTAATTAATACCGTTGGAAACCTTTAAATTTTCGAAGGGCCGGTTTTTAATATCATGCACTATTATATTTTCTTATTTTATATAATACCAATTAATAATAATACATATTAAAAACTCGGCAGATGGTGCGGAAGTTCAGGTCGCAACTTTTACAGTTACTAGAATCGGGGAGCATTGACCTTTGTTTGGCCAATGAGGATGAAGCTGCAGAACTCGTGAGGTAAAAAAAAAGCCGATTCTTTTTTTTTCTTTTGTCTACAGTTTCGTAAAGACAGAATCTTTATGTTATGTTTTGTAAATTGTCAGTTTGTGGATTATATAACTGCTACTGATTTTTTCGAGTTTGCAGTGGGGAAGAAAATGCGGATGCGGGGTCCGCTCTTGAATTCCTGTCGAAGCACTGCCAGTGGGCAGTGGTCACATTAGGCTCGAAGGGATGCATTGCGAAACACGGAAAAGAGGTGTGTTTAGTAATTAGCACTTCTTTGCTCAATCCTCTTTACTTTAGAATCGGTTATTCTTAATTGTGCTGAGCCTAAGGGTGGAAATCGAACGAATTGGATCGAAATTAGCACTTCCGAAAAGAAAAAATATTTTTTTTTCCGGAAGTGAAAAGCTAATACAAATTTTGTCCTAAACAAAATTGAAAAATTCGGAATTTCGGAAATTGTAATGGAAAAAAAATGGATCAGAATTTGCCCAATACATAATAAAATTGATATTATAAGTGTAATTTTTGGAAATTAAAATTGGATCGAAGATCAGAATTTAATGCGTGTTCCATTTATGTTTAAAAAAAAGTCAAAAAATTGGAAATCCAAACTCCCAGAATTCGGAATGAAAAATGATGTTCCAAGATTGGAAATATTCGGATTGCAATTCGGAATTTCCGTTCCAATTTCCACCCTAGTTGGGCCCAATTGTGGGCCTTATTTATTTTGGAGATCCGGTTGGGCCGTATTGGCCTGCCGATAGGGTCGTATGTTCATATCATTACATTGTCGTAAAAATCGTAATGTTAAAGAGGGCTGAAATTA
Organism: Erythranthe guttata; assembly: GCF_000504015.1. The sequence goes on along the minus strand of NW_012193478.1, from coordinate 324,832 downwards.
CCAACTCAAAAAATCATGTGATAAAAGAGAACGTCCAATCTAGCCCCACCGATTTTTATTTTTTTTTGTCTATGTATACATATATGTGTGTGTGTGTGTGTGTGTGTGTGTATCACGAAATATAATCTTTTGTATTACAGGTTGTTCGAATTCCAGCAATTGGGGAGGCGAAGGCAGTTGATGCAACTGGTGCAGGTGACCTATTTGCGAGCGGGTTTTTATACGGACTTGTGAAGGGACTATCTTTGGAGGAGTGCTGCAAAATCGGTTCTTGCAGCGGTGGTTCTGTGATACGGTCACTCGGCGGTGAGGTAACTCCCGATAACTGGCAGTGGATGTATAAGCAGCTGCAGACTAAAGGACTACCCATCCCCGAGTCGAACAATTTCTACCAAAGTTAAAACGGATTAGTGCTGATTTTCGACTGTCGTTACGGAGTTGCATTTTAGGGGCACTGGTTTTTTTAATAATGCCTTGCAACCAGTCATTTCTTTTTTAACCTACCTTTGCAGACAATTGTTGTTGAGAATTGATTTTTCAATTTATTCAAATTACCATTTATATCAAGCATTCTCAATGTTATAACATGAAGGCCTCCTTAGGTTGGGAAGATTAGCCATTATTAACTAAATATTATAACTTTGTTTGATGTTTGGTATCACTAATAACTTAACGGGTCGACCCGTAAATATTATGTAAATATTCACTATGTTGATAAAGATAATAATTAAGGGTAGATTACAACCACCCCTAGGTATGATAAATCTTCTTACATGTCCACCCTTGCGATTTCAAATTTAGTGGAATCTTCGATATTATATGGAATATTATCACTGTTGTACCAATTTTATCACATTCGAACTCCACATGTTAAAGCAAGATGATCATAATATGTGTTTTTTGACGTGTATATCAGATTGTGGTGCATCAAAAACTGTATTTTTACACATAAAAATACAAACTATAGCACATTCCACGAAATCTAGATGATTATGTTGACTTTGACACCATAAGGGTGGAGGTGTAAGAAAAAATCATAGTTGAGGGATGTAATTATCCAAAAAAGAGAAGTTTTTTCGTAAATTGACCATACCTCAGGGTGGTTGTAATTTACCCAATAATTAATCATACCATTATCTTACATAGCAAAGGAAATTAATCATAGTACCCCAATTCAAACATAAAAGCAAGGCATAATAAATACTCAAATTGTAGAAGTGAAGAAGCATACTGTCTGCTGCTCAACAAAATAAAAGAAAGGGTTAATCACAAATAACTAACCCTTAAATTATCCAGTCTAGATAACAATTTCTGTTCCAGGGTTTGAGAGGGGGGGTGGGGGTGGGGATGGGGGGTGATTAAGCAGCATTACACTCAATTTCTTGCATTATAGAATGCAAACCAAAGCAGAATGACATCATCAAATATCCATCGGAGCAACACCTTGGTCAGCCGGAGCGCCCTCGTCAGCAGCAGCCGCGGCTGGGGCAGCCGGAGCCAGAGCTGCCTCAGTGCCGGCGCCTTGCTCTGGAGGAGCAGCCTCATCAGCTGGCGGCTCTTCACCGACTACCTCAAACTCGTTGATCAGTCCTTGCACGGTTTCTTGATCCAACGTATGGAACGCCTCGCCCACTCCCACTATGGAAATTGTGCAAATTGAGCTGGTGAGCTTTTCGCCTTGTAGGGTCTCCCTCAGTGCGAAAAGTGCGTCCTTTATCAGATTTTCTCGTGAAGAGTCGACGAAACTCTCGAACTTGCGCTCCAAGTATGTTTTTGCAGCCTGTGATCGAGATCCGATAGCGAATGCTTGATACTCGAAGTAGTTACCGCTTGGGCAGTTGTAATAGAGGTGAGCTCCAGATTCATCTAGACCACCAACTAGCAGGCCAACACCATATGGTCGCTTCCATGAACGCTGTGTGCAGACCTACATTAAAATAATAATAATAAACCGGTTACTGAGTAACATATTTCAAAAGAAAAGAAAAAAAGAATTTTGCGACCAATAATAGATGCTATTTATCCTTTAACTATATTCACAAGAAACAAGAAAGCCCAGTCAAAAATCGAGTATAATAGTGCCAGCTCATAACACGACTTCTTATACCAATAAACATAAAACCTTTCGCACAAGCCACAGATAAACTTGTGACAAACACATTCACATGAATCTCCAAATCTTTTCTACAATATATCATAGCAATTCCTTAGAAACAGAAGCTATTTTACGAGACAGATTCAATAGTAACATCAAACAAACGAGATATAGGCATATAGCATTGGTTCATCAAGAAATGGAGAATACAATTTGAAGGCTGACTTGTATCGTTATCAATAATTGATATGCAATAACGATCACCAAGTTCAGGAAACAAATGTTAGGAGATGTTGCGTGTATAGGATTTAAATGAAGATCTACCCCTATCTAAACATCACGACCTGTTCTTTATATAAACAAAAGCCACAAAACTCATACAATTAAAGGAACAAGTTTGTTAATAACTATTTCCATGACATACATTTAGATATCAAACGAGTTTAGATCAAAACATCTGACTAGGTTGTGCGAACAAACATTCTTTAAAGTTTTACAGGTCAGACTGAAACACAAACTTTGACATGAGGCAAGAATTTCGTCTGCTAGATTAACTTAGTCGAAACTGAGACGCGAGTTTTGGCCATAAACTAGTACGCGACATTAAAAAATATTGCCAAAAAGTTTTATGAGCAGAGTTTCTATGTGCACAAGATTTATAAAGACATGCGCAGCGTGTCACGGAAACACAAGATTTCTCCTGTAAATTGAAGCATTTGAAATTAATCAGTTTTTAAGTAGCACAACCCCGAATCTTGACATCATTAAAACCAAAATTCAAATTATAGTTTCACTTCATTAATTTTCCTCTACCCGACATGCATTTTTCAAAAACATAAAAATAATAAATTCTCTCAATTCCTCAGTCCCCAACGTATGCATTCTTTAAAACCCTAAATGTCAATTCCGATTTCCAAGTGTACAGGAGAAACAAATTCCTACAGAGTCGAATAAATATATTATAGAAGTTGATTAGTGAATGTTCATTGCAAGTTCTCTTCACATCCATTTGTGAAATTCTCGTACTATTGTTCCCAGTCAAAAGCCCCACAAATACGATAAAATCACCACACAAATACGAGAAATGCAAAATGGAACAGTTAGGAGTTTCATCTGAATATCAAATTATTCTACTGCTTCAGATCCTTTCACGAATTGGACACACTAACATTCCCCAAAATTAAACCTAGCTCTCAATTATAGAACGGTATACACAAATTCACCCAAAAAAAAACCCCCAATAGTACAAATGAAAATTTAAATACTTAGGGTTTAACCAAAAAAAATTAAATTAAATTAAACCTGGGCCTTGTCGGCGAGCTGAACAACAAGGCGGCCAACGGGAAGCGGCGACTCGTACGTATAGGAATAATTGATACACTCATTCCGCATATATCGGGAGAGAACACGGCCGTCGGCGGTGAGTCCAGCGATGGCGACGCCGATGTGGTCGTCGACCTTGAAGATCTTCTTCTGGTGAGACGAAAGCTCGGAGTTGGCCTTGTTGACGCACGCGAGCACCACGTGAGTCTTCGATCTCAGCCCTATCGCCGCCGAGCCCTGCTTCACCGCCTCCATCGCGTACTCCACTTGGAACAGCCGCCCCGCCGGAGACCACGTCGTCACATCGGTGTCGTACTGGTTCCTGAACATTGTGAATTTGATTGTGCAGCAGAAATGTATAGATTCAACAAATTTGTATGTATCTCCTCTCTCTCTCTCTCTCTCTCTCTCTCTGTGTTCGTCTCTCACTCTCTGATTTAGTAGAGAGGAAAAGGGTGACTTTGATTTGCTTTTCTTTTTGTTCAAGGCAAGAGTAAAACGGATCGGGCCGGGTGGGCTTCTTTGAACCGGATCTTCGGCCCAATGTTTTGCATCTTGGCCCGTTTTAAAATCATTTGGGCTCATATTTTTATATATACTCTAAATTGATGTCCATTTGCACATCAATTTTGGATGCATATTTAATTTTTTTTATTTTTTTATTTTTAGGTCTCGGTCAAATTGTACCCGAAAATTTGGTACTTTTATCGAAAATTCGGCACTTTTATCTAAAATTATAATATATATATATATATTTCATAATTTGAGGTTTAAAGAAAAGTAATTAAACATTTAAACTTAATTTGTATCTGGAAAATCGAAGTTTATAACTGGCTCGGGTTTTCAGGTTTTAGCTAACTTAAAAGTTAAAACTATGACTGTTTAATTATTTTAAATAGATGATAAGCTTTTCCGTCTAACACACTATTTTAAGAGTTGTTACATTTTATTTTTATTATTAATTTTTAAAATGTTTGAATAATAAGCTAATAAACTACTTTTACTCGTTATAAGCTCTTAAATAAAAATATGATGTAAAGTTACTATTTAGAAAATATCTTAAAAGCTCACCAACAACTTTTTTTTTTCTTTTTTCTTTTTTTTTTTAATTTTGAAGATTTTTTTTTAAATATTGTCAAACATTTTGAAATAACTTATAAATGCTTAAACATCATATAATCTCTTTTTAACAGCTTATAATCTTAGTCAACACACTCTAAGGTCGTATTTGCAAAAGTTTTTTAAAAGTGATTATGAGCTTTTTTTTGTCCATAATTTGTTTTCCGGTATTTGCAAAATCAACTTTTGCTTTTGTTTCTCTTAAAATAATCTGCTTTAAGCTATTTTTTTAAAAGCACTCATACCCATGTCTTTTCTATTTAAGTTCATTTTCCGAAATATTTGCTAACACCCTCAACTTTAAAAAATAAGCATTTAAAACTGACTTAACTCACAATCACTAACTTCTACTTTTAAATAATTATTTGCAAACACCACGTAAGAGTGATTAGGATCCCTAATTTTATTTTTTATTTTTTTATTTTTTGTTAATTAACCAAACAAACGCACGGATAAAGTTTGATAAATGGGCCAATGCAATCTACTTTTTTTATGGTATTAGATCTTGTGAATTATTTCACCACATAATTGATATATACTTATATATAGACCCCCCTTTATCAACAAAAAAAAAATATATATAGACCCCCCAAAGCTGATTGCTTTAATCATACCTACATCTATATAGAGTTAACTCACATCAGCCTTTTTATTTATTTATATATTTATTTAAATCAATCCATGAATCTAAATCTCCCTTATAATTTATAAAACAAACACATAAATATACTAATTATTAAAAAAAAAAAACTCATATAGAATATTGACCAAATTCGAATAAAAATTGACCCGTAATATTTATTCCGCTGGATTATCCAATGTACCATGCATACAAAACTTCAAAAAAGTAAGTAATAATTACGAGAGTATAAATTTATACAGTACACTTATGTGGTTAGCTGCATGTTCCTTCGTAATCATACGTATTTGACAAATCCACGTGATTAAAATAATTGTGTATATTGTATGCAAGATTTATAAATGAATCCAAACCCATGATAATCAAGAACATTTGAAGTGGTCAACATTAAATTTAATTTGTGCAGAAGAAACAAAAGTTGGTGGTGCATGGTAAGATAGCATGGTCAACAACAACAAGATTGAACCCCTTTTTTTGGGCAGCATTGATAAGCCAATAATGGGGCAAGAGATAAATTAAAGACGATGATTTCTTTCTAGTAAAGAAGTAAGCTTTCAACCGTGGACACCACTTTCTTTATATTTTTGTTTTCTTTTGTTTGAATTGCAATTATTTATTTATTTATTTTAAAAGTTTGAATTGTTTGAACATGGGGTGTTTTTTGTGTTGAAGAATTCACTTTTCTGTGGGTCTATATTATGTATACATATATGTATTTCAGTATTTGTGTGAAGTTTGTTATCATTTTTTTTTTAATTTTTTTAGCATTACATTTAATTTATGACAAAATGCACTTCACCCCCTATAATTTTTTCTATTTCGGCACTTTCCCTCCTAAAAATACAAAAAAGAGATAATCCTCCTCGAAATATTGTTTTGGTTGCACTTTGCCACAAAAATTAATTTTCGGTGGGCACCGTGCAACAAAAATAACATTGTAAAGGGGCAGTGTGTAGAAAATAATATTTTTAAGGGACAATGTGCAACAAGTAACACATTTTGAAAAAAAAAACATTCACTTTTTAAAATTTTGAGGGGGTAAAATAAGAAATACAAAATTTATAGAGGGTGACATACAATTTATTCTTTAATTTATCATATCATCATTTACATAAATAATAATATAGCAAAAATATATAGTCGTTTTCATTAAAGTTGGTCGGTTTCAATTGAATAGATTCTAATTGGTTGATTAAACCGCTAATTCATAATAAGATCGATTTGCTCGTTGACCATGATGTGAAAATATTGGTTGCTTAAAAGACCAATTTCAACAAATAGTTACACTTTTAAGTTTTAAACATTTATCATTTAAAAGAGGGGCCCCTTCAAAATTGATTCAATTAAAGGGGTTAAATTGGAATTAAGTATTCGGTCCTTTTTATGAAAACTCCGTATAGCACGAACACAGAAACGACGATACAGGACCACACGGGGAAATAGACAATGGAAACGGCATTTCCCAAAAGCATGGATACGAGAATTTGGGAACAAAAATTCGTTATTCGAACATATTTCTAACTTTTCAAAAATTACAAAATGACCCGTAAAGTGTCCGACGGGTGTCCTCGAATATCGAGCACGTTACGTTAAGAACATAAAGTTTTCGTAATACGGAGATGGAGTAACTTTTTTTCTCATTAATCGAATTTGCTGTGGAAATACATTGTAAATTTAATGCAATATCATACCTAAATCTAAAGGTCTACACAAAATTGAAGATTGCTTGATTGCAAGATCTCTAGATTAGATAAATCTTATCTCTCATTAATTACAAAGTGAATTACATTAATTTCTAGCAAATCCACTCCTAACGAGTACTTGTTGCTTTATGCTTATTCAGATAGTGTGGTTTTTAATTGTTGACGTGAATAAATAACAATTCACTAAACATGCATATATAAAAGTTTATTGTGAATATGTGCAGATCGACGGTTAATAACCATGCAGTGTGTTTCATCGTGTGTAGGATCAAATCAATTGGATTTTCTCGTAATAAATGCAAGTCATACACTTTTCTTTGACCAATTTTGTAGCTGAAACAAATTCAAATTACATTTTGTCTCCCATAATGAGATTTTCGGACCTACCAAAATAATGACTATTTTATTTCCTTACCTTCAGTATTTTTTCCTTTAAATGAATATTAAATACCCAATTTTTTTTTTTTGTAGATATAATAATACTATACAAATGAACCGAAACCGAAAATCAAAAATCGAAATTTGAAAACTGAAATCGAAACCGTGTACACATACTTTATATTTTGCAAGTAAAGTTAAAGTCTTTATCAAACAAAACAAAATTGAACGTGTTACAAATTTTCATTAGCAAAATTGAATTAAATGAGACATACTTTCCAGTCAAGAATTTAAATTTATTCCCGTTTTCAGCATATTTTGAAATAAAATGTTTTGGTTTTGAATTTTTTTTCACTGCCTGAGTAAATATCCAGCAACAGTGTAAATACCATTTTTGCCCCTGGTTTTATTTTCCTTTTCCTTTTTGTCGCCTCTCAATCAATTACAGAAAATAAAAAAATATTTAAAATAAAATAATCGCCGCAAACAGAATAACACAACTTTCATAGCATATTGAGACGTAGCTTTCCACTGGATCTGGTCTATCTACACCAACACGCTCAATATTCTTTTTAGGGTAAATTACACACACCCCCTGCCTAAACTTAGATTAAATTACAAAACCACCTCCACCTATTCGTAATTTCCAAAACCCTCGAAATTTGTTTCCATCTTACACCAACCTCTTACAATATGACTTTTCATTGATTTTTTTGATTATAGGGAATAAACTTTACACAATTTAAGATATTTTCTTTTATTTCTCACCTATTTAACATAAGGTATCATAGACTGTACACACTTTCTGTTAAAAAACTCGATCAACAGTTAATAGAGAGAATTTTGGTTACTACAGATAGGTGTGTGTATTTTTCATTATTTAATATAAATTCAAGGGATTTTCATAATTTACCCAATAACATTCATACAAATGTAATTATGAATTTACTTTTTGAAGTATGATTTGATAAATAAAAAAAGAGAAAATTCTCCTATCCACTCTTTGTACTTTAGCTTGGTATCACTTTACGTTCTTCTACTCTCGATTGCATCGATTTCCCCCCATGCACTTGAAAAATTATCTCAATGTGGCCCTTGTTGTTAGTTGTCAGACATTTGACATTAACACCGTTTGGTTTAAACTCTAAAATTACAAAAATATGTCACCTCTCCCAATTTAAATAATTATTAAAAAATAAAATAAAAATTAAAAAACAAGATAATGAAAAAGCATAGTCCACGACGGCAACCATAATATATTTTTATTTTTTATAATTTTTTAATAATGGAAGGAGTGGTTTTTTTGTAATTTTCAAACCTTAGACCAAAACGATGTTAATGTCAAAT
>NW_012193478.1:277195-292453 GCF_000504015.1 Erythranthe guttata | reverse complement strand
TGTAGATACACCACATAATCATCGGATATGGCAGATTTCCTTTCCCTTTGAGATTTCCTCAAAGCTACCGGTTGTGGTGGTTCTACAATATTGCCAATGATGCCATCTTCATGAAGTGGTGAATGGAGTGGCGAATCATTTGTTTCAACCTGCTGTATAGGTTGAAGATTAACTTTATCTTGAGGGAAATAAGATGGTAAAATATCCACCCTAATTTCCTCAAGTTCTACCTTTCTTGATTCAACACTCCCACTAACTTCACCATTCTCTAAGAATTTGGCGTTTCCAGTTTCAACTATCCTCGTAGTATGGTTAGGACAATAAAATCTGTACCCTTTTGACTTTAGTGGATAACCAATAAAATATCCAGAAATTGTTCTAGGATCCAATTTCTTTTCATTTGGATTGTATATTCTAGCCTCTGCAGGACAACCCCAAACATGTAAATGTCTTAAACTAGGTTTCCTACCAATCCACAACTCGTATGGAGTTGTTGGGACTGCCTTACTGGGAACCCGATTTAAGATATACATAGCGGTTTTCAAGGCTTCATTCCAAAGTGAAATGGGTACAGTTGAATTACTTAACATACTCCTAACCATATCCATAAGAGTACGATTACGACGTTCAGCAACTCCATTCTGCTGTGGTGTTCCAGGCATTGTGTATTGAGCACAAATACCACGCTTTTCTAAGAATTTAGCAAATGGGCCAGGATTTTGTCCCGACTCATCATATCTACCATAGTATTCCCCACCCCGATCTGATCGTATAACTTTAATTTTTCTATCTAATTGTCTTTCGACTTCCGTAACAAACACCTCAAGCATGTCAACGGCTTGAGATTTTTCATGAATTAGATAGAGATAACCATAACGAGATAGATCATCAATGAAGGTGATAAAATACTTTTCTCCACTAAAACATGGAATAGGTAGTGAGCAGATATCTGTATGGATTAACTCAAGAAGCTCTTTACTTCTTGTGGCACCTCTTTTATTGTGTTTAGTTTGCTTGCCCTTAATGCAATCCACACACATTTGAAAATCAGTAAAATCTAGATTTTCCAAAATTCCAGTTTTTACCAATCTTTCGATTCTTTTCTTGGAGATATGCCCCAATCGTTTATGCCACAAGATAGAAGAATTTTCGTTATTTAGGCTTCGCTTTACGCCAACTTCCGAATGAGTGGTTAATAATGATTGTTCAAACTCATGATTCAAAGATATTTTATATAAACTATCACATAAAATACCGGAACCAATTATTATTGAATTAAACATAAAACTGAGTTTTCCACAACCAATTAAAGCTGAATAACCACAAACATCCAGTTTTGACAAAGAAACCAAATTCCTAGAAAACGAAGGTACATAAAAAGTGTTTTCAAGATCCATCTTGTGATCCGTCTCTAATATGAGGCGATAAGTGCCAACAAACGCCACTTTAGATTTGAGACGGTTCCCCATATAGATGTACTTTTCACTTTCATCCGGTTTCCGAGTTGTAAGGAATCCCTGTAATGAATTTGTGATATGAGTTGTAGCACCAGAATCAAGCCACCAAGTGTAAGAAGGAACTTCAATAAGATTTGATTCATAACATACAAAAGAAAGATGAATACCTTTCTTTCGAACCAAGCCTTTCGTTTCTCACAATCCTTCTTTACATGTCCCTTCTTGTTACAAAAGTAACAGGTGACAACAAAAGCCTTTCCATGACCCTGACTACTTTCACCAGGTTCATATCTTTTGTTTGGTGCGAATTTCTTTCCACTCTTCACAAATTTCCCTTTCTTCTTCATACTTCCATGAGTTACAGCCAATGCAAAGTGATTTCCTTCTTGCTTTAATCTCACTTCCTCTTGAATACACATACTAGTCAGCTCATTCAAATTCCACTTATCTTTTTGAGTATTATAGTGGATTTTGAATGGGCCGAACTTTGATGGAAGTGAGTTAAGGATAAATTGCACAAGGAAGGACTCTTCCACTTTCATGCCAAGAGCTCCAAGTTTGGCAGCCTTATCAGTCATATTCAGGATGTGTTCCTGAATTCCCTTATCACCACCATATTTCATGGTAGTCAATTCAGCCATGAGTGTCCCTGCTAACGACTTGTCCGCTGATTTAAAGCGTTCTTTAATAGCCGTTAACAGTTCCATAGCATTGTCAACCTCGGGAAGGGAAGTCTTAATGTTATTAGCAATTGTCATTCTAATAAGCATAAGACTAAGCCTATTGGACTTGGTCCAGGCTTCAATTAGGCTAACTTCTTCCTTACTGTTAGCATCCGTTATTTCCCCAGGTTTTTCAGTAAGCAATGCTAGGTCCAAATCCATAACACCCAAGGTGAATTGAATTTGTTCATACCATTCGGAGAAATTTGACCCACTGAGAGTCTTAATACCAGAAGCATGCGAGTACAATGAAGTGGGAATAGGAACTGAAATAAATATAGCAAATATATAAGGTAAAGATAAAAGGATGCTCAAATAAGACCTTGAGTCAAATAAGATGAACTATCGATATCACTACAAGTTCGCCTTTGGGTGAAATACAGCATACCTATTGTTCACTCTATGTTGGTGTAAATAATCTTTTATAACACCTAAGTAGGGTCTAACATAATTTGTCTCACTCGTCAATTATTCATGTTACCTTTAGGTAAACAATTCTAATTGCTAAGTAATACAAATTATGATACCCTACCCAGTTCATAATTAATTAAAATCGACTATCCTTTGAGCTAGTCTCAATTTCTTAATTATGACTGCAATTTGAGAATATTATAATCTTTAATATCATGTAAATGATTAAACTTTCATATAGTTCTTATATTTATTAGATTTTACTAATCTAGGTCACTTTAGCAACTACAAGATTAGTAAATTTTATAAATATAAAACTAATAATATTCTCATTATTTTATTTGAGTCATCGAATATACACAAACATGTATTTACTACACACATATCACATGATGTACTATATTAAACCCATCAAAAACATACAAAATGAGTACTGACATATTGTATCATACAGTTAAATATACAAAATTTCATGTGTACTATATAATCATATATGCCGATTACAATTAATCTCAAAGCATGTCAGTATGGTGCAGATGTTAATTTAATCATATGCACTATATAATTACATAATAGCAAAATATTAAAATAATCATTAGATATGTAATACTAAGGATCCAGACCATTCATACGATATGCAGAATTTTTTATTTTTTTTTAATAACGTGTGTGTATCAAATCACACGCACACACTGTATTTGAATACAGTACACACATATATAAATTCAATCAAAATCAACATGTACCAAGATATTATTATTTAATATCAAAACAAAATATTGTTATTATAATATCAGTACAGCACTCAAGATGTTCTTATTCATACGAAACACGGAGCAAGAGAATCGTTCCTCAAAATAATAAAATCATCTTAAATATTTTATTTCATGAAATCAAAAATCGTATAATTAACATATAACATATTTGAGTTCTAAGATGAATCGATTTCAAAACCCTGCTCTGATACCAATTGAAAGACTTTTATTTAATTTTATGCGGAAAACTTTAACCACAGAATCTTGAAATCAAATTCATCTTAAGAATATAATCACGTAATAGAGATTATCGACATACCGTTCGCCATGGCCACGATTGATTTGTAACGGCAGAAGACAAATCCCACCCATCATGGTCTTTTACTGCCTTCACCGTTACAAATCAATTACCATAAAATCACCTTAATACCATGATTTGAATTACCCACAATTAATAAATTTAATACAAAGGTTAATGGGCCATTAAAATAAAACGTTACAAAAATAAAACTAACACTCGATCGCCTAGTCTCGAATTTAACCTATCAATTCTACATACAATTTATATCACTAAAAAAAATACTAACTTATACAATTACAAAAAAATAAAAATAATATATTTTTTACGGGTATTTTTCGAACGGGTACGACACATGTTTTAATTCGGGTATGCGCAGATGTTAAAGTATAGTGTAACAAGAGAGCATGTTCGCAGCGAGTGGATTATATGAATTCATTATCATCACTAATTACATCTTAATTGCAAAAGTGTGGTTTTGCTATATATTTTGTTGATAATTAATTTAAAAGGAAAAAAAGGGCATACCCAAGTCAAAAAGGGGGTATTTAAATATGTATATATATGGTTGCATCAACAAATAAATCAAACTTTAAAATTGATGAGAGGCCAACACTTTATAGCCTTTTCAATTAATATTTTCTGGTTAATGTTTATTAGTGTATTCAATAGTGTTTGTAAGCATTTGGTTGTTTTGATTGAGAAAGAAGTATCCTATGATATAAATTTAATTTGCATATGCAAAGTGTTTATTTATTTATATTTCATTTCAATATGAACTCATCTTTGGGGCCATTTATTTATTCATACCCCATAAATAATAGCTACTTCATTTGCCACGATTAAGGGCGAAAATCGAACGGTTTGAATTGAAACCAACAGTGTTAAAAAACTTCAACTTTTTTTTTTTGGATTGAATTTTTTTTTTATTCCAATTTCATCCCAAAGGTTTGAAAAAATCGGAATTCCTAAAATTAGAATGAATTTTCTTTTTGTTTTTAAAATTGAAAATTTTCGCATCAGAATCGAAGTTATAATATAAATTACATAATAAAATTACTTTTTGAAATGTAATTTTCAGAATATAAAAAAATAAGATCAGGTTAAAAATCGATATCTAATATATACTATTTCAAAATTTGAAATTTTTAGGATTGGAATCGGCAAAAATCGAAAATTGCGTCCCACTTTAAGCACACGCACATATATGTTTTATTGGACAGTTAGTTTATTTGGATTAATCAAAACGAAATCCGTAATTATGTACCAAAATAAATCTCGAATGAAGAGAATTGCACTTTTAGTGGTGCCTAATTCTAATTAGTGAAGTGGTCCATAATCCATATTAGTTAACTTAAGTGGGTAGCAAAATGATTTCAAGAAAGCACGATTATAACTAGGGGTGTAAACGAGCCGAGCTCGAGCCGAGCTCGCCTCTTTTGGCTGGCTCGAGCTCGAGCTCGAGTTTATTTTGTCGAGCTCGAGCTCGAGCTCGAGCTCGCGAGCTCCTCTGTTTTTGGCTCGAGCTCGAGCTCGTGTCAATTTTGTCGAGCTCGAGCTCGAGCTCGAGCCCATTGTCTTTTTTTTTTTTTTTTTTTAATATTTTTTTAATTATTATTTTATTATTAAAAATTATTTAAAAAAATAAAAAATAAAAACAAAAAAATTGTAATTATATATATTTTTAATATTTGTATTTATTTCTATAATATTTTACATTGTTATACATTATTTAAATAAAAATAACATATAAAATATAAAAATAAAAATAAAAAAATAATAATAAATCCGGCTCGCGAGCTCATGAACAACTGAAAACCGGCTCGAGCTCGGCTCGTCAGAAAGCTCGAGCTCGCGAGCTCGAGCTCGAAAATCTCGAGTCCGAGTTCGAGCTTTTTACGAGCCGGCTCTTCGAGCTCACGAGTCGGCTCGGCTCGTTTACACCCCTAATTATAACTAAACACCCCATTTCCATTTGTTTTTTTGTTGAAAAAACGTTAATTCAATTTTTTTTAATTTTTTTTTTTGGAAAAAGGTAAATATATTGTGTATATTGTATGTGGTGGTGGGTTCTCCAAAATAAACCCCAGAGAACAACCACCTGTTTCTTTTTTCACCGAGGGTAATTAAATTTCATCTTCGTAACTAGTAAAGTTAAATTACGATTTTTTTTATTTTATTTTAACAAACAAACACTAAAGTAAAGTTGAATTACGAAAATCCTAAAATAAAGTTAAATTATGGAGAAACCATTCATATTCGGAATTTACAATCACTCCATCAACTATGAATCTTTTTAGATATACACACTTATGGTTTTAAATTCAACATAATCTTCTATATTTCGTGAAATGTTCTCTAGTTTGTACTCGTTTTGTGCAAAAATGCAGTTTTTGATGCACCACAATCTGATATTTATAAGCCGAAAAACACATCTTATGATCATCTTGTTTCAAAATGTAGAGCTCGAACGAGGTAAAACGGATATAAACTGGAGAATATTCCACACAATGTAGAAAATTCCACTAAATTTGACACCGCGAGAGTGGATGTGTAAGAAGATTCATTGGTGCGGGGATAGTTTTAATTAACGAAACATAAGAAATTTTATCGTAATTTGATTTATATTTTTTTTAATTTTTAATATTAATAGACTTTCTAAGAAAATTAAAAAGCTTTAACCCTCACGGAGGAAAAAGCAAAACCCAGCGTGTTCCATTTTGGAAAAAAAAAACTTTTAATTTGTGTAAAACGCGTGTCCAAACGGGTCCCCAAATTCTTTTTTTACAATTTCTCCTAAAAGTAAATAGCGTTTTTTAGTGGATAAGTTGGAATAAAATGCCATAAAAAAATACGAGAAATTTACTCGTTTAATTTTTTTTCAACAAACGAACCGGCAATTACATTATTCGAAAAAAAAAATCATTGCAAGAGATAGAAATCATGCTAAGCAAGTTCTGCGCCAAATTATCAAAAAAAAAAAAAAAAAGTTTTTCGCCAAAATCTCGATCGAGAAAGTGTTAACAAAACATCAAATTCGAGTTGTCAATTTGTCATGTTCAACACAATCCACTCATTATGCTATCCTCCTCTCATATTTAGCATAATTAGGACCAACAATTGAGCTGGGTTTACCCGAAGCCCGATAGTTCAGCCCGATTTTATTTGATCCGAGCTTGATAAATTGTGAGACGGACCGAATTTGAGCCTCCCGATTAAACTATGAGGCGACTTTGAGCTTACCATAGCTCAGCCCAAATAAAGTCCGAATATATATATATATAATACTACAAAAATTACAAGAATTGTAACTCAACCAATAGAAAATTAGTTACATATATAGTACCATTTATTTATACGTTCAAGTATTTGTTTTATGGTACAGTTGGTACAAAGGAACCCAGCCACGTGACAGGGGGCACCCCCCTTTGACGGGGCAATGTAATAGCTGCACGTGACTTGAGCGTGTTCCTTCCAAGTTTTGGCTCAGCCACACGAATTCACGTCTTTTGAATTACCTTTATTTTTCTTTTTCTTTTTTGAAAAAAAGATAAATTTATTTTTTAGGTTAATTCAATTTATCAGCCTTTAAAAAAAAAAAAAAAAAACCCCTCCCCTTTTCAACAAAAAATCATGACTTTTACATGCAAATAATTGAGGACTCAAGTTCTTGACGTTCACGTCGGGGCAGATTGAAAAGGTCTATGAATTTTAATTTTTGGTAAAAAAAAAAGCATGGCAATTTCTGCTTTATTATTATTATTATTATTTTATTTTATTTTATTTTATTTTGTTTTTGTTTTTCTCTTTGTAATTATGACCAAGAAAACATAATTATCAAAAGATTTGGCATAGTTTGAAAAATAAAAATCAGAGAGATATTCGTAAAAAAATTAACGAAAACGGTCGTGAATTAGTAGATTATAATTCAAATTATATGATATTTATTGTATGAGTTTATGCATAGACATTAAAGAACAATATAGAAGTTAAAATTTTATCCCGTTAAATAAATGTAGGCTCGACTCAAGTATGAACCCTGTAATATTCCTCACTGTTCCGTTCGTGTTACAACATAAATCAAGTAGGCAAAATCTATTTCCTATTTACATCGATTTTAAAACGAACTCGAGTAAGAAAAAATAAGTTAAACTAATTAATTAAACAAAATAAGATTCTCTGATTTGATCGCATTTTAACTCGATGCATTTGAGTAACTCGAATACGGCTATACATCTAAAACAATATTAATGTCCCTATCCAATAAGATTCCTTGATTTGATTTTTGATTGCTAATTAAATCCGTACTTAGGGGAAAAATCGCGTGTTTTAGCATGATCATGCCATGATTGCTGTTTGGTTCGTTGGATTTTCGGGTCGACCGACAATTCTATCTCGTATCGCTTCTTTTTTCACCGGATGATATTCGAAAAAAAATTTGGGCTCTTTAAAGTTTGCAGTCAATTATAATTTAGGAAATTCAGTTTAAGTACAGTACGGTGTTGTTCGATCTCCGTTATCACCTCCCGATTTTGTGGGTTTTCGTGATGGAATAAAAGGCTAAGGAGGAGTAGAGTTTTGCTTCATTATTCTCAGGAAAAAACACTAATCTCGTGAGTATTAGTTGCAACAATGTTACGTTTATCAGATCAAACAAATCCGACAAATGCTTAGTTGGCATTAATTTTTGGTTACTCAAAGATTGATATTTGAAGTACACAATAAATTACTTACTGATTAAAGAAGTACATAATAAATTTAATTTATTTTTAAACCGGGACAAAATTTAGGACCACGTTTAGTTACTATTAATCCGGTTCAAATGTAGATTAGAAGCCTAAAACAAACACATTTATTAAGAAGGGTGTTTGGCTAAACTTATAATCTGTTAAAAATAATTTTATGAAGTGTTTAAGAGGTTATAATGCTATTTCTAAGTATTTGATAAATTTAAAAAAAAAATCTTAAAAATTCAAAAAATAAACTACTGGAAAACAAATGAGATCTTTTTAAAAAAATGCATATAGCTCACTTTTTTTTAAAAGTTATTATAATAAGTAAAAGTAGTTTATAAGCTCATTATCCAAATATTTTAAAACTAAATTATAAAAATAAGACGAAACAACTTATCAACTCTTACAATAATTTATCAAACGTAAGAACTTGTCAATTATTTAAAATAAGCTTAAACAAACACAAACGAGTCCTAAGTATCCAAATATCCTCTTCTTCACTCTTTACCTCAATTCAAAATCAAACTATTTATTTACAATCAACATTTTTATTACATTCCTCAAATATAAATTTCAAAAATGTAATTGTCAAAAAAGTCTATTTATAGAGTTTACAAGACTTTAGAATTACCAAGTCATTGTTTGTAGTATTTAAATATATTAAAATAAAAAAAAAAAAAAAAAAAAGAAAGAAGAAAAATCTTGTTAGGTAATAATAAAAGCAATGATTCACAGATCCCACCCCCTTGCGATCTATTTAAACGGTACCATTGTACGCACAAACTCCCCCATTCGAAGACCCACTCAACTCTAAATCCGACCAAAATCTCACACTCTCTCTCTCTCTCTCTCTCTCTCTCTCTCTCTCTCTCTATATCTCACACACACTTTCTCTCTCCTCTCTCTCTCTCTCTCACACACACACATTAAAACGGAAAAAAAAAAAGGAAAAGAAACCGCCAATTGATCGGTTCAATTTCCCCTTGTTCAGTGTCTATGTATATGATCTGTGCGTATCAAATTCAAAACCCCACATGCCTTTTCATTTCAATTCCCCCCTTTCTTCTTCTCCATTTCTCCCCGGCTATTTCCTCTCCCTCTGATTTTTCCGACATTAATTGGATCAATTTTGAGAAATTGATGGAATCGGAGATGATCGATGTTGTGAGATTCGAGAAGGAGAACGCTCTCGCCAGTTTCAATCGATTCCGTGGAATCGCGAAATTCCGGCAGGTTCTCGAAGTTGTGGTGGTTCTAGGGCTGATTTCCTGGTCCACGCCGCGCGTTCCGGCGGCTCTGACGGCGGCGGCCGCCTCCGCCGTCGAGTTCTCCGCCTATCTCCTCAACCACCACGTCGTTTTCCTCATCGGAAACGCCATTATCGTCCTGCTGTTTGCGCTCTGCCGCCAAAACGACGCCGCCGTGAATTCCTCCGGCGACGGCGATTTCTACGATGACTACTTGAAACACAGTGAGGCTGTTCACCACCGGGAACCTAATCCGGCGGAGGCGCCACGCGATGAGGAGAAGCAGATTGTAGTACTATGCAAAGAGGAGACAGTCGCGGCGGCGTCGGCGGCGCCGCCGCAGTGCGATGACGTGGCGGCGGCGATAGATATGGCCACGAGGCAGATAAAACGGTTCCAGCGTACGCAGTCGGAGAGGCTGAGGAGAGATATCGCGGTGAGGCCGCAGCAGGAGCTCCGACGATCGGAGACACAGAATTTCCGGAAAAGCGAGAGCTCCGGCGAGGGGGTGGAGGCGGCGGATATGGAGAGCCTGAGCAGCGAAGAGTTCCGGCAGACGGTTGATGCGTTCATCGATAAGCACTGGGTGAGGAAGAAGACGAAACAACATCAGTTTGAGGAACATGAAAAATATCACTTAATGAAAATGGCTTATTAATTACTCCGTAATTACTGCAACTAAATATGTAAAAAATTCCGTTATGGATTAAATCTATCCTGAGTTTAGTTTAGTTTTTGTGGATAAATTGTTTTAATCCTCTGTTTCTCTGGAATTAATTCGCCAATTTAATCCACTTTTTTTTTCTGTTATTAATACGAACTTTATTTTTTTGTTAATGTATATTATGTATGTTCGTTTATTTCCCTTTTTAAAAAGAATAACGCCGCTATTTATAATTTGTTAATTTCAGATAATTTAACTCAAAAAATGTAGATGAACGAACATTCAGGTGAAGAATTAAAGTCGCTTTTCTTTTTGACATTTGAATTATTGTTGGATTTATTTGCCGGCTATGCAGCATGGACGCGGGAACAACGATACGGGAAAACGGAGAAACGGCATGTACAAAAAATGGAGATACGAGAGTAAATAGTAAAAGTATAGGGGTATATTTATAAATATGTTATAAACAAATATAAGTTTTTAAATCTTTTCATACAAACAATGTTCAAAATAAATTTTACTATCAACTATCAGTTTGCAATCAATCATTAAACCATGTAAATAACGAGGGAAGCAACAAAAATATTCGAAAATTCGCTATTCAAACATGTTTATAAGTTTTTATAAATTACAAAATGACTCATAAGATGTCGGACAAGTGTCGGACACAAAACGTATCTGAAACACATAAACGTTATGAAGTTGAAGTTTTCGTGCTACAAAGCTTATGAGTAAAGAAAATTATACAAACAATAGAATATTAGACTCAAACTTACCTAAAAAAAGAATATTAAAGTTTAAACACTCTACTAAATTACTTTGTAATTATGCAAATAATAGCATATTAAAGGTTAAACACTCCACTACTTCACTTCGAAAATTTCGGATTCTCTCATCAATTAAAAGGAACAATACAAATCTATAAAATGGATTTATTAATATTTCATTAAAAAAAGTCATAAATTATTTTGACAAACGAATTAATATATATAAAAAAAGTAAAGAATAGTTGATTACAATTTATAACTGAAACCAAAAAAATAAACAAATATTGGATGGGGACCAAAGGGGGAATAAAAACAGTCAGCTTCTACCTATATAAGTATTTTAATTTATTTTTCACAAGAAAGTTTGCGTAAAAAAGAATGGCTAACAAAATTCGGCACAATTGTAACTTTTTATGGTCCCATTTGACATTAAACCATTTTCTTAGTCTACCTTTTTTTTTAAGTTTCACTTCTCTCTATTTTGGATGTTGTGTTTTAATTTTAATTGGGCATTGTGAATCCAAAGGGAAGGATCCTAGTAAATGAGTAGGAAATAACTTGTTTATAATTAGAGTTCGACATGAGTCCGTCGGACAATTATCTCGGTAATTACTTACCTGACTCGATTCATCGATTTTGTTGAATACTGAAAATTATTATCGGCTCGATTATAATGAGTTGGATAATAGTTGGCAACCGACTTTGTTATTATTCGTAAACAATGGGTCAATTAGGTTATTACCGGTCATCTATTTATTGATTTCTTTTAAAATAATAAGATAATTTTAAAAGTTTTTTCAGAAGATATTTAAATTTTATGATCTTAAATTTTTTTTTATTAAACTTCTACAATACGTAATATATAATGAACAATATGAAATCAAAATTATAAAATAGAAATAACACTTAGATGTTTATATATTTGTGTTTCGAGTTTTTGAGTTTTGACTTCTTTTATATATTATTTTAATGTTAAGAAAAAAAAATTACTATTAAATTTCTCTAGTATTTTTTTAGTATTAAAAGTGTCGGTTAATTGATATTAGCTAACCAACCGATTTTTGAGTAAACTAAGAACCATCGACCAACTCAATGGTGGGACTCGGTAAAAATTACCAGCCCGACTATATGAGCCATATTTTCTTATCACTTTTTTTTTTTTTTTTTTTTTGAGTAAATTCAAATCCATTACAATGGGAGGTAGGAGAGAAGGACTTGAACACCAGACATTTACTCTATTGGTAAGACTAGGTACCAACTCTCCTAATGAGGATTGGTATAGTCTTATCACTTGATAATCCTAAAAAAAAATCTAATTATTAGTCAAATTCCATGATATTGTACTTATCTTAATGATGTTTTTAACTGCAAACATGACACGATTGTGTCGATAACAAAAGGATTGATTGCCCATGGATAATCCGGGATTAGTGGCTTTCAATACACACAATTTTACCTTTTGCCCCTCTAATTATGAAGCAATAATCCTTGAAAAAAAGCCAACTTTTATTTATTTTTCATTGCGTTAATGGGTCACAAAATTCAACTGTTTTGTGTTAACTTTGTCATTATTTTCTCAAAAAAATAAATAATAAAAAAATAAAAAAATAACTTTGTCATAATTAGCTAGCCTAAAGGGTAGTTTAGTGGGCGTTTGTTAGAATATTCTTTTCCATTTTCTATTTGATAAAAGAGTTCAATATCACTATCAAAAACCAGTTCGTGGGTAATTGAAATGATTGTTCATCCGTTAATAATTTTATTTAATTAACTGGCCCATCGAAATAATTATTACAATTTTGATTAAACATTATTATTATGTTTTTCTTTAAATAAATTAGGTGAATGTTTTAATTATTTATTCATTGTCAATAAATGTACTTTTTTGTTATTCTTTCACCCTAATTTGTAGTTTGTTGGGAATTTACATGCTTGGTGTTAGTCATTGTTGTTCGTTATGATTGCTAAGTATTATTTTTTTTGACTAAATTGCTAAGTATTTATTTACTCAAATTCGTTTTTCGAATATTTTGCTTGTTTAAAATCGCAAAAACTACATTTTTCATTCCTCAAGTTTGTACTGATTTCACATTTAGTTTCTCATATTGACAAATAAATCATTTGGTACCTCATATTTTAAAAAATCAACACTTTTAGTCATTTCTGTTAATTTTTCGTTAGTACTAACGGAATCATCACTGCCTTAACTGGCAGATTAAGGAAAAATTGACAAAAATGACCAAAAGTGTTAAATTATTCAAACATGAGGGATCAAAGTATTTTTTTTATGAATATGAGGGACCAAATATAAAAATAGTACAAACTTGAGGGATGAATTATGTAATTTTCCTTTTAATATCCAAACTCCAAAATAGCAAGTTGAAGGCGAGATTCGATTGCCTATTTCCACAACAGCCATAGAATGTTTTAAATTGTTAATCTTTTATATTAATTATTATAAAAATATATATGTAATTAAATTCATTTGTTTAAGAGAGGAAAATAGGACATACTTATTTAAATTTATTTTTCAGCCATAGCACCTAAAAGCCTTTTCATCGTCACTTATCCTCGAAACGAGAGATAAAAGATACTTTGATCAATTTGTTTTATAAGCTAATAAAAATGTCAAAGTAATTAATGATATAAAAGAACAATAATGTCAAAGTAATTAGTGATTAACTATGTCTTAAAATTTTAAAGTGATACATAATATGAGAAAAAAAGTTACCACTAAAGAGACATTTAAAAAGAAAAGCAGAGTGCGTATACAATAATATATAGTTCGTAGATATTATATCCAAGGATATAGGCTCATCCTTTTCTATGAGATGCTACATTTGATGTACACATCGAGTTGTTTTTTTTTTTTTTTTTATCGTAAATTTGTATAAATAACTACTCACAAAACACATACACACATGTGTGTATTATTATTTATTAAGTGTAGATTAATAGTTCAAAATCACCTCATGTATTTACTGGATATAGTGTTTACGAAAGCCTTTATCGAATGCAGCATAAAAATAACTAGAATATACAGTTACACCTCTATAAATTAATACAGACGGGACTGACAAAACTCTATTAATCTAGTGAAATATTAAATTATCGAACTAATAATTTAGTATAATTTTTTTGAGTTGAGATCGAAAGAAACAATTATTTAAGTGATGTTATTAATTTATCAAATATTAATTAATCGAGATTGTACTGTATATTTATATGTGTGACTTCATTGACCTATTTTGCCCCATAACTTCCAACAATTAGGTAAGCAAGCCGCTGGATTTTTGTTAGCCACTATTAAATATTATCAATTCATGTACTAAAGTGCCCACACCTTCACAACTCTGAAAAATAAAATAAAAATTATAGTAACATTTTCCAGCTGCTAACAACCATCATATTTATCAATAATTAAACTAATTAAATTACATGCCCTATGGTCGGAATGGACTTTCATAAGAGTAAGACCTTTCTTGAGTGGCATGGGAAATTATATATTTTAAAAATTGATAAAATGGAATAAAAGTATTATTAAATTTGATATTTTTTTTCCTTTTTATTTTTTCACTCAATAAAATTGAAGTGCCGAACGCATTAAAAAAAAACTAGAGGATGCCGTTAAGGCTATTATACATGAATTTTATTTATATTTCTATATATAATAATAGAGATTTGAAAAATATTCATGTAGTCATGACCCCTCGGTGCTATGCTGCTTTCGCCGTGTGTGTGTGTCTATATATATATAATAAATTTAATAAAAAATCGAAGATCTTTTCGAAACCAATCAATGAAAATATATCATTTTCAATGTTTCGTATCACTTTCTCAAACTAGTTCTTTTGGAACCCTAATTTTCCCCCCTATAAATTTAGTAATTTTTAATTAGTGTGATGTGTATTGGCCCTCACATGCTAAATATCTTATAGAGTGGTAAACTATTTTTATATTGCTAATTAAATCCAAGGGTAAATGTAAAACCTATGAACCAAAAAACCAACATAACTATTATTGGAACAAGTTGTATATATATATATATTCATCACCTAATTAAATAAATAGATATAATTTTGTTAGCAAAGTTATGAATGCACCTTAAATCCTGGTGAAGTTTGTTTTGGTACAGTTTCAGCTATATCTATATTTGTGTCTAGGCTCACGTATTTCCAACCTGGCAATTGCGGTGAAGCCACCA
>NW_012193478.1:226055-260977 GCF_000504015.1 Erythranthe guttata | reverse complement strand
CGTAGCATATGAGTTTTACGTTATCCGTGAATAACTCAAACAAACAAAATATCCAAACAAAAGAATAATATTGATGTGGTTGACAGGAATATTACTATAACAAACAGTAATATTACCGTCAACCACAGTAATATTATTGTGTTTACAGTAATATTACAATAATAGACAGTAATATTAATACAAACACCACAAAAAAATAATAATATTGATGTTGTTGACAGTAATATTATTGTGTTTACAGTTATTTTACTGTCAACGACAGTAATATAATTACGTTGACTTGTCAACAAATCAAAAAAAAATAGAAAAAAATAATAATAAATAAAAAAATATAATATTGCATTAATTTACTGTCAACGGCAACACAATTACATAAATGTAATGTCAACGGCAGTACAATTACGTTAATTAACTATCATTGACAGTATAATTACGTTAATTTACTGTCAGTGACAGCACAATTACGGTTAACGTTTAGCGGCGGACGTGGAAAAACAAAACAAACCAAACAAAACAAAACAAAAAACTTAAAAAAACACTAAAAAAAGAGACCGCCGGAAACCGGCGAAAAAATCCGGAAGAAAAGAAAAGAAAAAAAAAGAAAAAAGCAAAAAAAAAAAAAAAAAAAAAAAAAAAAAAAAGTCAACGCCGGAGACCGGCGTTGACCGCCGGTCAACGCTGGAAACCGGCGAAAAAATCCGGAAGAAAGAAAAAAAAAAAAAAAAAAAAAAAAAAAAATTAAAAAAGTCAACGCCGGAAACCGGCGTTGACCGCCGGTCAACGCCGGAATCCGGCGGAAAAAAAAAAGTTTTTGAAAAAAAAAATATTTTTTGAAAAAAAAAAATTTTTGGGTCAAAATTTAATAATTTGTGAAATTTGGGGTCAAATTGAGATTAAATTAAGTTAAGGATGAAATTGGAGCATATTAAATTATACTCCAAAAAAAAGTCAAAATTGAATTTTTGTGGTCAAAATTGAACTTTTATGGACAAAATTGATTAATTTGGATTACAATTAAGAATTGGGTATAAATGGTTGAGGGTAATATTGGGATATACATGAATGTTTCCTTTAGTTATAATAAATATTAAAGGGATGGGCTTATTGGTAAAAGAGATATGTCCCCTAAACCTAGAATAATAAACATGCTTGGTTGGGGACTTTTGCATAAAAATCCCTAAATATTATTTTTAAGAGTGTTTTTATTTGGAATTAAAAACTAAAAAACTCCTAATCAATTGTCAAATTAAATATTTACTTTTATATTTAAATAATAAGTATAAGGCCCCAAACTTTCTATTTTTGCCTAGGAAATTCCGATGTGGGCTTGGGCCGGGCCCTGGTTCTTCTCTCTGGCCCACCCAAAAAAATCTCTCGCCGTCATCATTACCTGTTGAAAAAAATAATAAATTATTCTTTTATTCGAAAGCTGTGGAGCATTGTATAGAATGTTTTTATGTGGCAGAAAAATATATATTTTTTTATTAATATATTAATGCAGGGAAATTACATCTGTCGGTTAACACACATGCATACCACCACATGTGAGCTTGAGTATGAACTTTGAAGTATCCATCATACTCTCTCTCTCTCTCTAAATCCTCAATCTCTCTCTCTCTCTCTAAACCCTAATTCTCCATGTTAAATTCGTTCAGTGCAAACTCACTAGAACCCATTGAATTTCGCGGGGGTTCTTCTCCACATTCGGAACGGATCGCCGGTTCAAACCGTTGCATCCGTCTACACACTGACCGGTGGAGGTCGCCGACGGTGCGGCGGCCGATCAGACTCTGACGGAGGCGCTTTCTCGAATCTCCGTTGAGTAACTTTCCTCTTCCTTTTTTTTCAGCATTTCACTGGTTATTTTACCGTATTCCGTGGGGGATTAATTTATTAGCTGAAGCCTGAATTTAATCTGTTGTGTGAAATTCTGATCATAGCGAAAATTCACCGCCACATCATGTGACAATCATGCTGAGATTTCACTAAAGGAAGGGGATTTGAAGCGACTAGATGTGAAATATTGCTTATTAGTTCTATTTTTTTTTTTTTCCGATTCAAAATTCTTATTCCTCAGAAAACAGTTCATATAATTGGTCCCTTATAAATTACCCCCTGCCATAAATCTTTCAGGTCTTTTTGTTTTTGGAATTTTTTTAGTGTTTTATTTGTTTTTATTTTTTGGTATGGGTAATGATCTAGTTGTATTTGATGAACTTTTTGTATTACAGTATGGTGAATGTGTCTTGGAAACTTATTTAGCCCTAGTGACCTAACCGATGGAGGTCGGTTGTGTAGTATTAGTTCTATAGGTGATTGCTGAACATGTGTTTTGTTTTTGTGAGTTGGGTGCATGTGTGAATTTGTGGAATCGAGGCTATGGCTGGACAGTTTGGTCTGGACAATCAATTTGGTTGTAACACACCAGATGGCAATATGATGAATTTTTTGAGTGGAACGGCCCAAAGGTGCACCAAGGTGTTAAGGTGCCCTGAAGCTACAAAACTACATATATATATTCTGTATATTTAAGTGTTCTTTTGTTTGTGTGCAGCGGATGGCGGAGGTTTTACAGGAAAAAGACGCGGATGAATGGGCTTATAGAGGAGAAGGAGCTGTGAACTTGGTTCTTGCCTATTGTGGAAGCTCTCCTCGTTTTGTAAATTCTCGTTCTCTGTTTCCTTAATGATTTTGTCCTAGACTTTGAAATTATTTTAAGATTGTTTCTTTGAGATAAGATTTCTTTTTGGCTGCAGAGCAGAAATATTCATAACCGACACAACTACACAAAAACAATTATTTTTTGGTTTTCCTTGCTTAGATTTACACAGCTAAGTTTAAGGGTCATTTTGTGAGATTTTTTTTTTTTACATCAGTGTTAGGGATATAGTAATTGAGACTGAAAAATGAATTTTGATAGTATTGCAAATTAGCCATCCATTTGGTTTTTATTGCTTCATTTATTTAGTTAGAAAGAAAATTGACAAAGTCGCTATAAATAATTTTTTGCCATTTTGCATTTCTTCAGAAAATTGGTTCTGAACCTAGGTTGGCATGTGGTTTTATTGGATTTGCCTCTTTGTAGATGACCGTCGTGCATCGTTCAATATTTTTTGTGAGAAAAAATAAAGTGAAGATAGTTGATACATGTTTCAAGTAATCAATGTATTAATTTCGAAAGTTGATTGATGAACCAAGTGCGTGAAAAACGGACAACTAAGATTTTTTGGAACTACTTAATATGTCCAAGAGTGACTATTTTTCAGTGTTGAAAATAGTAAATTTGGTATTTCAAGATTGAAGAGTGCCTTGAATTTGTCCACTAATTGTACAACTGGATAAATATATTTAACGAATTTCTTAAATTTCTCTATTGCATCTAGGTTGGAAAGGTGTTACGGATACAAAAAGTATCAAATAAAGTATCTAAATATGAGAATCATCATTCAGCTCTAACCAAGGATGAACGACTCTTATGGGGAAAATTTGAAGGCATTGTTGCTGCCCGCACAAGGGAAATTGCAGAGCAAATGTATGTGCAAAAAGTAATGTGCCCATTGTTGGGTTCTGAACATGTTGATGCAGGGGTAAGCTATTATTTCCTAGATTTTTTTTTTATTTGAAGTTCTATTGATTCCTTTTGTAACCAACCATTTTTTTCTGTCTATTTGTAACGTGTGAGCCTCGTGATCATTGATTTTCCTCAATTAAAAAACACTCATATGATACTGCACCATTTTGTTCTTGGCTACTACTGTTTCTGTTTGCCAACTTTTTTTTGTGTCTTCTAATTACAAACTGTAACTAGTTTTGTTGATACACTATTTCATCCTTTAATCGTACCTCCTATGTGGTGTTTTGTTTGTAAAATTATCCATCAGTCTCCAGAGCAATTGAGCTATTGGATCTTGTCTAATGACTTTTTACAGATCCGCATTCTTGTGTCAAGAGAGTTTTTAAAGGCAGTTGAACACAAAGTTCTTCTTCAGCGTCCTGCGTGGCGCGTTGATGCTGCCAAAGTCAATCCCCTGTGTGATTCAGTTCTTGTCATTGCTGATCATTCAATATTTCCTTCTGGTATGAGTTACTTACTGACATTGATTTAATCTTGCTAGTGCACTTGTTACTTACCAAATCTATGTTTTAAAATAATTTTAGATGCTTCAGGGTGTTTCCACTTTTCCCTCATTATCTATTTTTAACTAAGAGGGTGCAAGAGTTCTGGTTGTTGAGCTATTTGTTGCCGATGGCGGTGTTACACCCATTCTCGCCACCTCATATACGGACACGATTTTTGACAACCGTTTCCAAATTGGAGATATTAGCTGTTTGCTCGTGGAGTGACTTAAATATGTCTTGATTGTTTGGTTATTGAATCGTAGATGATTCATCTAGTTCCGGAGATGATCACTCGATTCATTAATTGGACTTCAAGACCTATTTTATTCATTCCACAAGCAGACAACTAATATCTCCATTTGAAAACTATTGTTCAGAAATCATGTCTGTTTATTTGGTACTGTGAATGGGTATAACTTTGCCACTGGCAACAAATAGCTCAACAACCAGATCTCTTGCACCCCCTTAGTACAAAATAGAACTGCCATAATGAGGGAAAAGTGAAAACATCTTGAAGCATCTAAAATAATGACAAAACATAGATTTGGTACGTAAGGAGATCAAAGATTAGCTGTGTATGCTTTCTTATTTTTAGATCTGCTAATTTTGGTCAATTTTACAGTTAGAGGTATTCTGAAAGAGGACTTTTGTCTTTCTGTTGAGATAAAGGTGCATCTCTTGAAACCCACACCACTTGTTTCTCTTCGCATATATGCTAATTCATATATGATATATCGGTAGAGATGTAATCCTTCAACAGTTTTCTGGCAGTATTTAACATCTTTCATTTTATTCTTGTCTTCTGCAAAAACAGCCCAAAGGTGGATTTCTTCCTACTTCAGACTTCATAGCTGAAGAAAATGCAGTCAAAAAGAGAATTACTCGCTTTAAAATGCACCAAGCTCTGAAATTGCGTGATGGAGTGGTAATACTTAAACCTTATCTAAGCTTTTTCTTGCATGGAAATAAGCATCATAATGGATGTCTGGTTGCAGCATTTCAGCTCTATCAATGAATTGAGATTGGTTGTCTATCATCTTATATCTAAATATTTATGGAATAAGTTATAGTTAGCTTGTAACTGATGGAGATTCTCTAAATGCAGATATCACAAATAAGTAAATATGACCCACTGGATTTATTTTCCGGTTCCAAGGATGGAGTACAAAATGCATTTAAGTCTCTGTTTCTTACACCCCAGAATAACTTCCGAGTTTTCTTAAATGGTTCACTTATTTTTGGAGGCATGGATGGTGCTGCAGACTGTGTGAGTTATACTGTTGATCAAGCATTCCAAGACGGTATTAAACGCGTTATTGTGGCAAAAGATGGGATGCACTCGAAATATTTTCTGGAGCTCGTTACTGAAACTGTTATTAAGTCTGGTTTATTAAATCTGCTTCTTGAAGTACAGAAGCTTGATGCTATTGATATTGAAGGGGCCATTCATGCCTATTACGACCTTGTTTCTCTCCCTTGTGTGATATGTCGCCAGAAAGGCGAAAACAAACTGTCAGGAAGATATTCACCAATACATTTAATGTCGAAGCATGAAAAATTAAAAGTTGTGAGGGATTACTTGATATCTGCCACCGGAAAGGATCTAAGTATGATGATTAGTTTTAGGCCCAGAAAAAGTATGGATGTTGAGTCTCCGCATAGGTCTGTACTCCTGAAATCAATCAACCAAACTTTTGATTACAAGGTGAAGACCTTATCTATCCTTCCAAGTATTATTATTAACTTCTGCATGTCAAAGATCTCGTTTCAGCATGAATTGTGAATTAGTATATATTTGGTTTATTAGTAACAAAGGGTCGATTCAAAGAAGATATAAAATTCATGAACATATATTTGTTTTTCCCTGCCATTTATTAGGTAAGAGTTTTATAAGACTCACACGTATTATTGAAATGTCGCACCATTAGATCTGTGTACTTGTTGCAATATTCACTTATGTTTCATCTTCTTGCCACCTTCTTCTGAAATTATTAGAGAATTATTCTAATCTACAGTAAATGTTTCCCGTTGTTCTACAATATCGTCGTTTGTTGTTTTGGCATGCTGGTCTAATTTCCTTTTGACAATAGTTCATTATCTGCACAATCTTGTAGGCATCTTTCATTGACCTGGACATGAAACCACTGAAGAAAATGGAGTATTACTACGAGTTAGATCAGAAGATAGTTAGCTGCTATGTCCAGATGGTAAAAGACGATGAAGAAATTCAAAATGGTGTGGGCATCGACGGTTCTTTAAACTCTTACATAGCCAAGTGGAAATAAATTTTCGTAAGTCTAGTATTTCTTGGTTTCTTTCATGTTATTTGTTATTTAAAATATGTATAATTCAATTTGGCATTGCATTTTTTAGAATAACTGTCTCAATCTATAGATCAGGAACCGGCTTTGATCATTCGTTGTGGGTTTTATAGCTGTCGAAAGAACTCGTAATGATTTTTAAGTTGCAACCTTAACTTAGGTGTGTGATTAACAAATCATTTGCCGTCATTTAAACATGTAGTTTTTCATGCTTGTGCAGAAATGGAACGTTAAATAAGGAGCTGAACGAAAAAGACATGCCAGCTTTTTTAATCCTATGAAGACAATGATGTATCTATTACTTTGGTGCGTTCTTTTCCAGCCCATACGAGGAGCAATGAATTATAAAGCTAGATTTTGGACTGAGCTTGTTGGAAACGGCATGCTGAGTGATGGGTTACCCTTCATCCATGAACTCTAAGACAAAAAGTTAGCTGAATCAGCGACGACTTAGTTGTCTATGGTTTTATGTATTTTGTATCAGTATCTATCTTGTATACTCTCCGTTTTTTCTCAATAAATTAAATGTTTGCTGTTGTAATCCCGTACATTTAGCTATACTGGAAACGAATTCCGTTCATGCATCGAGATGTTTTAAACCACCAACTAATCTGTGACCAGATATCTTGTGATCTATTGACATAAGGACGGCATTTTAGCAGCTGAGTTTACAAGTGTATCTGGTGTTTTCTTCTTCTTTGGATTAGTGCTTTCAATTTGCCGAAAGCCTTTCCACTTTTTGCTGAAACTAATATTTCTACTCTCTCTCGACGGTCGAAGAAATTCACATATTGCCGTACTTGGGGATGGCGGAAATGAACAAGACGACTAGAAAATAGTCAAGAGAGAGAATTCGAGAGAAGAGAGAGAATTCGAGAGAACGTATAGTAGGGTTTGATACATTCGGTTATATAGAGAATCATATATGACTATGTCCTAATCTAGGATCTCTTTCATTTGTCGGAGATTTACATCAATCAATCAGTCATTGATCTTAATTTACACACTTTCCTCATTCTTTCATGGAAATTCTCGTCGAATCTTCTCCGTACAAACAGCTATCTCCGAACCTCAACACCTACCCCTCTTCCTCTCTTGTGAACTGATATGTGCTTAGGGAACCTTGTCGGTGAGCCATTTAGTTTGCCAATTCCTTGCTAGGGTGTTCTTAGGCGAACTCGCGTATATTTGCGACCACTTCTGCCGCGCACTATCTTCTGACGACCGCTCCGATCCAACTCGTTTTCATGTAGCCCATCTTCAGTTGGCCAAAAATGAATATCTAAAAAGCAAGAACACTTTATAGCAGCTATAATTTAGCTGTATCTAATCTAATTTTATATAATTATATGAGTTATAAAAAAAAAAAAAAAAAAAAAAAAAAACTGGAATTTGAGACGAAAATAAACCATTGATGGATCAAAATGAAGAGCCCAAATTACACAATCAACGAGTCCCAGTAAACACCCTTCTCCAAGAAACCTCTACACACTATATATATATATATATATATATATATATATATATATATATATATATATATATAACACGCACTAAACACACAGTGACAGTGACAGAGGAAAACAAATGATGGCGTTCACATTCGAATCTCTCCCCTCTTCCAACAAAGTTCTGACGGCGGCGGCTTCCGTCACCGCCTCCGTAATCCTCTTCAAATCCATCGCCAGCGATCTCATCCCACAACAAATCCAAACCTACTTCTCCTCTTCCCTCCTCAAACTCTCCGGCCGCCTCTCCTCCCAGCTCACCGTCGTCGTCGAAGAATCCGAGGGCCTTACCTCCAACCAAATGTTCGCCGCCGCCGCCGTCTATCTCGGCACCAAAATCTCCTCCTCCACACAGAGAATCAAAGTGACCAAACCCGAAAAGGACGAGGAACTCTCCGTCACCGTCGACAAAAACCAGGAAATCGTCGACTTCCACGGCGGGATCAAGTACAAGTGGGTCCTCCAATCCTCCGCCGTCAAACAGGCGGCGCAAGTTGGCAAAAACACCACCCCCAAAACCGAGCTCCGCTTCTTCGAGCTGAGCTTCCACAAAAAACACAGAGACCACGCCCTAAAAACCTACCTCCCCTACATTCTCCAAAAATCGAAGGAGATCAAAGACGAAATCAGAACGGTGCGCCTCCACACCGTCGATTACAACGGCACCGATTACTGGAGCTCCGTCGTGCTGAACCACCCTGCAACATTCGAAACGATGGCGATGGATCCTGATACGAAGGACGATTTGATTGGGGATCTGGATAGATTTTCGAGGAGGAAGGATTATTACAGGAGAGTAGGGAAGGCTTGGAAAAGGGGGTACTTGTTTTACGGGCCGCCGGGGACCGGGAAATCGAGCTTGGTGGCGGCCATGGCTAATTATCTCAAGTTCGATGTTTATGATTTGGATTTGAGAGAGGTTCAGTGCAATTCAGATCTGAGGAGGCTGTTGATTGGTTCGGCGAATCGTTCTATACTGGTGATTGAAGACATTGATTGCAATGTTGGATTGCAGAACAGAGATATTGATACTAGTACACCTGAAGACGACAAGGTTTTGCCTCTCTCTCTCTCTCTCTCTCTCTCTCTCTCTCTCTCTCTATAGAACACACACACTTTCTCTCTCTAGAACACACACACTTTCTCTCACACACACTATCTCTCTCTCTCTCTCTCTCTATAGAAAAGTAAAAGTTGTTTGTTGATGTGAAACTCAGATAACACTATCGGGACTACTGAACTTCATCGATGGATTGTGGTCGAGCTGTGGAGACGAGAGAATAATAGTGTTCACAACGAATCACAAGAACCGGTTAGACCCGGCCCTGCTCAGACCGGGTCGGATGGACGTACAATTGGAAATGGGTTATTGCAAATTCAGTGGTTTCAAGATACTCGCCTCCACTTACCTCAGGATAGATGGGGAGGAGGAGGAGGGGCATCCGCTTTTTGCGGCGATTGACGAGCTTCTGGCGAAAGTTCAGGCGACTCCGGCGGAGGTCGCCGGAGAACTGATGAAGAGTGAGAATGCTGACGTTGCATTACTAAACCTCGTCAAATTCCTCGAGGCTAAGGAAATCAGGGCCTGATGATGATGATTACTTGAATAATTACGGTTGTTGAATAAAACCACTTCATTTTATTTTATGTGGTGATTTTGGCGTGTACTATTTATTTTTTAGGTAGATTTTTTTTATTCTTTTTTTGGTTTTATTATGATAAGATTTTAGGCATTATAGATTGACTAGTCCAATGGGTACCGTACGTTCTTGGTCTCTTATTACTAATTGCTTCATATCGCATTATTTTTTGAGTAAATTATGAAAAAATCTCTAAACTTATGCTACATTATCCAACTATCAATAATTATCAAAATTCACTCGATGTTTGTTTCTGTCTAATGGTAATATTAAAAAGTTGTTAATGTATTATTAAAGTAGAATAAAGATTCCGTGTAATTTAGTCTAAGTTTAGGGGAATCCATTTGGACCATTTCATTCCTGTTAAACTAGTAGTAGCTGCCATTTCCTTGTAATCAAAACTCAAATTCAGCCAAAGCAGGATATAAAGATGAACAAACATAAATGTATATAATATAACCATAGCAAAAGAAAATGAAGACAGAAACATCTTCAAGAAAAAACCATACGGGGCTTCGTTCGATGTTAAAAAGCTTCGTTTGTATCCGCTAGTTTCCGACACAACCCAATTGAAGTGCCAATACTTGTGAGTGATTCATTATCTCCAATATGTTATTACAACTTGTCGTCGGACACTTAGAAATATTCAAGTGTTCAAGAAACACCACCCTTGATTTTGTCAGCTTCAGATTCATTCCTCACCGTTCATCTGATGCAAAGATATAAACCAACGCATTAAAATTAGTCCCACCGAAAAGAAAAATTCGGGATAAGCAAATAAAAAATCAGGACTTGATGCCTCACCTAGACAAACTAACAATCCCCGCTATCTAAGATCGTATTTCCCTGGACGGTACTCACCTCTACATCTATACTCGTCTACACATCGAAAAATTTCAACAGTCAAATTTCACAGAGCTATATATATATTGATAAAAAAATAAATACTCAAAACAGTTAAATATAATCAATTCATCACCTTCGATAAATTTTGGTCTTTCCATGGTCCTTTATCGGACCTCAAACAGCCTCCCTCAATTGCACACAAACAGCTACCGCCAAGAAAATCTGGCAACTCACTGCCAACAAAATAATCCCGTAAGTTCTAAAACAACTAAAAAATACCAACTGATCGGTAAGCAAACGTAATAACAATTCACCTTCCGTCAATTGCTTCAAGCAAGTTTTCTTGATATTTGCTGCCAAGTACCTACATAATTTCACAAAAGAAATTAAAAAAATATATATATTATCCCGGTGGCTACGAGCTACATTATTATGTGCCATTTCATGAATCATCAGAAATACATGAATTTTTGAAGTAGTGTCGGGATCAAGTAAAGGCTTGACTGCGTTCCAGATCATTCTGAAGCCAGGACCAGCATTGATGATGAACATCCGGTAAAGTGTCTGTAATGTATTTTAAAAAACGAAGCTTCAATAGAAAGCATTTGGAAACAATCGAGAGAAGTAGTAGAGAAAAAACATACTTCAGGATAATTGTCGTTGTCAATCTTCTGAACCAACTTAATAAATTCTATAACAGGGCCAGTCAAACTCATTAATCCCTAATCATGTAACCAAGAACAAAATTAAAAAAAAAATTAAAAAAGAAAAAGTATAAATATATATATATTAATAATTATTACCAATCCTTGAACATCCAAAATTGTTGTACTAGAATCAATGTGCCTGTTTGCAGCAACAGAACAAGCAGGAAACCTAAACGCGAGACTTCTCTCAAACTCCTGTACTTGGTATTTCACAAATCGGTCCATATTCGTGACCTGGAGTAGCATGTCGGTATCAATCATACCCAATCTTTCGATGTATACCGGCCTTCCATCCTTGTCGACACCATGATAACCTTGCGGGTAATATTGTTGGACCTCGTTCAACTCTTTGAAGTCCAAGTCCTGAGTATAATATGAAGCGCACACACATTAAGATTTGAGAAACAAATGAAACAACGAGAAATTCATCGGAATTGAGAAGACGTCAAGTGAACAGATAACAACCTTCAATTTTCTAAAAGTTGATGAGCAAATTATAAAATAAAACTAGCCTAAAACTTGGGACTTCAGTATGGCTCATTATAACACGTACACGTCAACTATTCTGAGACGGGACTTCAGTATTTTAAATCTTGTAGTAGTCGGAATCTAATGTACAACGCACGAGCTTCAAAAATTCAAAACCCTTCATTTGTGGACGAGTCTAGAGACACTGCATGATTCTAGCTATCATTTTAGATACATAATACATACATATTATCTAAACACCTTTGCAGCAACAGAATGTATTGATCGATCGATCGATAAATACAACATAAAAGATAACCTCCATGATTGTATCAGCACCAAAGTCTTTCCTCCACTGAAGCATGTTTGCCCACATGACCTTTGCCTTTTCAATGTTAAACTTCCTCGCTTTCAGAAATCTGCAAGTTATTGATTAGCTTTTTTCATCCCAAATCATGATCATTGAGGTTTCGGTAAAACAGATGCAACAATGCAAAGAAATAAAAAATAAAATATATGAATTGTTAAGTTCAATTACACTAGTCCTAGCTATTCTCGGAAGCAGTAAGATGAGCACAAGCAACCAGGTATTATTGACTAAGCCGTTAAGCCAAAAGTTTTACTACTGTATTTTCTCACTCATTTTTTTTTGGCAAGCTGGAAATACATTAAGCAATCAGAAGAAAGAACAATTGGTTACGGAAACACTCTGTAGTCAGAAGTAAATACAGACAAAGTCACAAAGGTGTTTCGACATATTAGTCATTTCAACTCACTCCATTTTTTTGAATCACATAATTATTGACGATAATACAAGACATTTAATAAGCATGCGGATGAGATTTTTTTTTTTTACCTTAACATTATATGATAATCATCAAAGCTTGCAGGAAGCAGATTATCCAAGACAAGTGTTTCTCGAAAAGCATCAACAGCCTTTTGCTCCTCGACATGAATATCCTCGATTTTATGAACTCCAGCATCATTTATCCTTTTCACCTTGTTTTTTATAGAGTTCCGAAGTTTACTTGATACACTTTTTGCTTTTTTCAGGATACCAATTTTTTCCTCGGAGTTTTCAGCATCTGATTTATGTTTGTGTTTTTCATTTTTACAGCAACCTGAGCAAGAAAAAATATATTCTTCAATCGAAGTGTTAAATTCATAGCAGTGAGAGGTAAACCCCGTCAAATGGAATAAATGCTTCGATGAAAACTAACACCGCATAAAAACTTGAAACAGTACCAAACACGGGAAGAAAATCCCATTTGGTAAAGGCCACATTACGTACAAAACAACAAAGACGAAAAGGCAGTTCCGTAAATAGTAAACCTAAACCAGAAGAACTGAGTGATCTAAACCATAATTACGAGAAATCTTAATCCTGAAAAAAGTGATACCTATGTTCGAAACCTTAAAAACAGAAAATTAACATCTTTGTTCGACATCAATATTCAATGCAGACTGCGGAAAAAAAATCTCGAAAATACTTAATAAAAATTACTTACTCCACCCCATCCACCCTCTAATAGACACACACACACACACACACACACACACACACACAGGTAAAAATACTCTTCTTAAAAACATCAATATGGTACTTGGTGCACTAAAAAACTAACCCGGTTTACTAAACAATCGAAATAGAGTTCGATCAAAATATAGTAACAACTCTCTCAATTTGTAAACACAAATTTATTACTCTATAACATAGTAAAAACTCTATTGATTGTTGATGTTATGCAGTTACTAACTAACAAAATCTCATAATAAGCATCATGTACCATTAGAGTATATATGCTTGGCAACTAAGTTTCTAGTAAAACTCCATTTCCAAAAAAAATCTAGTTCTATCCCAACATAATCATTCACCCATCAAAATTCAAAACACTTCAAAATTACGCCTATACCAGAAATCATAAAAACTTTATTAAAAAAAAAAACTGAAATTGAAAATCAAAGATCAGCTGCATTTTTTTCACTAATGCATTTTCCTTAATCGCAAAATCATAATTGGAGAAAACCCTAATTTTCGATACTAAATCCAAAAAAAAAAAAAAAAAAAACGACGGCACGAACAATTAGAACAATCAACTGAATTTTGATACAGCAAACAGTATAAATATAAAAAATACGAGCACAAATGATTGTTCCGTTACTCACAAGGGCTGGAAATTCGATCGAGGGTTTTGGACATTTTTTTTGAAATTAAAAAAAAAAAAAGAAAAAAAGAAAAAAGAACAAAAAAAGATACGGAAAAGATCTTTTGCAGTATGGGGGGAGAGAAGAGAAAAGATAGAGAGCGCGTTGAGAGAGCAAATTAAAAGAGTTTGTACAAAGGGCGGTTAAATGTTAGCTGGTGGGTGTGGGCCCTAGCCACGTGGCCACACCTTGTGCTTCCCGTGTTTCTTTTGGCGGGGAATATGCGAATTATGTTAATTAATACCACTAACACTTGTATTTCAATAGTGTGTTTAATACGTAGAATAATAGTATATAATAAAGTGAATATTGATTGACATATAATTTCAATTTTCACATTTATTATATTTTATTGTCATAAATGGATTATGAATTAGTAAGATATCGTAGTTTATAAAAATAAAAAAATCTTGATTGTTTAAATTTTAGATTGGGTTTCTAATAATTAAGAAGCCAAGACTATAATTTGGGAAATTTTGTTATTATACAGTAGAACCTCGATAAATTTATAACTTCGCTTAAATAATAAATTTTCCCGGTCCCGACTTGGGGACAACGTGCTAAATTAATAATTCGTTAAATTTATAAGATAATACACATTCGAAAATTTTAAGAAGCCCCATATAGTATATAAATTAATAATGCATAAAAAATAATTCTTAAATTACATGATA
This sequence comes from Erythranthe guttata, assembly GCF_000504015.1. The sequence continues at coordinate 246,489 of NW_012193478.1, read as the reverse complement.
CAATACATATTTTATAGATCTATGAAGGCTTAATACAGTATAATTTAATTCTCGTTTGTTTCTTGTTGAAGTTCACATTACCATCAATCTCGTCCCTCACTTTTCTTAACATAGTTAGAATTTTTGGTATGGTTTTCTCATACTTCAACATAAATCGTTATATACCATTGCTGCTTTAAAAGCTTCCGTTCGTAAAAACGGGCTCTACAATGCATTAAATTAATGGTACACTGAATAATATACACGTAATTTTTTTGAAAAAAAATGTATTTATTGAAAATAATAATAGAAGTAATTTCATAAATTAATAAGTTATTAATTAATGTATAAATTAATAATTATTAATTTATTGATAAATTAATATTTCGCTAAATTAATGGAATTTTGATGGTCCCAACTGTTTTAATTTATAGAGATTTAACTGTATATACCTTATACCTTATTGGAGTTGAATTGTGAGGTTTAACTATGTAAATATGTTAATGAAGTACATTTTGTAGATTTAAGAAACTGTATTGGGTCCCACAAAGGTTGATCTAACGGTTGGAATAAGTGAGCATGTGTCAATTGACCCAAGTTTGAATCTCCTTGTCGTCCGTCGCTAGGTCGAGTTCGACACACATGGTTAGCCTAGTATGGTTTACGTCTATTGTATAGTTTGCAAGCTATTGTACAAGAGTGTAGATTTAACCAATATACTTATATGGTTGGCTGCAGATTCTTTCGTTAAAAAAAAATATACAAACAAACCTTATTGGAGTAGTTCTTTAAGAGCCAAAAAATTAAAATTAGGAGAGTGTGTGACTACGTTATTTTTTCTGACATAATTATTGAAGTGCATTTTTTTTATCGGGGGGATCGAATCGTGTTTTGGTTTACTCTTACAAGTTACAAGTAATAGGAGTATTTTCGGCAAAATGATGCGCAAATTTCGACAAAAATCGAAATTGGGTTGAATATATAAAATCGAAATCGAAATGGTTCGATAATGTTAACTTTAGACATCAATCATGCATTATTCGCTTGTAATTTTGGTAAATACCTTTGCTCGAAAAAGAAATATCAAATTTTCTTTTTCTGATAAACATCATACACAGCCAGGCATAATCAATCTGTACACTAGAAGACAATTAGTGTATGCCTAACAAAAAATTGAATAATTGATCATATAATCAAGGATGTGTATATTTACAGTCACATCTACAATATATTAAAAAAAAATTGATCAATTAATTCTTCCTAAAGCTTTGTTACTTAAACACAATTTCTGCAGTTTCACTGAGGTACAATATTACATTGATCCAATTTAAGGTTCTGATCAGCCACACATATGTCTTTCCATGGGCCTTTGTCTGACCTAAGACAACCTCCTTCACACTTACAGCTACACCTTCCACCAAGAAAATCCGGAAGCTCGCTAATAAATGCCAATCGCAAAAATATCAGCAAAATCGAACTTGCACCAAAAAAATAAAATAAAAAAAATAATCTTCGCAAACTCTACTTATTACCTTTCATCAATCATTTCGAGTAATTTGCTTTCGTACTTGCTGCCAATAACCTACGATTTACACATAGAGGAAAAATAAAAATAAAACCCTTCTATTAATGAACTTCGGTTTTTTTTTTTTGGATGCAGTTATTACGACATACCTGAATCTTGGAAACTGTATCAGGGTGAAGAAAACATTTGATAGTATTCCAAAGTAGCCTAAATCCCGGTCCAGCATTTACGATAACCATTTTGCTAAGGGTCTGTTTGGAAAAAGAAAATAGTGTAAGCAAAATTATCACGTACGAAAAAAAAGAGAGGATATGCTAAAATTAAGACATACTTCAGGATAGTTGTCCTCAAAAATCTTGCGAAGCTGCATAATAACTTTTTGGACAGGTCTAGTAAAGCTCTTGAAGTTCTGTCCATGAATTAAAAATCTTACGTAAAATTCTTCGAAATGATAAATTATTAATTCAACGGTGTAGTGATGAATAAAAAGATATTACTTACCACACCTTCGACATCAAGAATTGTTACACTTCGGTTGATGTTTCTTTTTGCAGCGACAGAGCATGCAGGAAACCTGATTGCGAGCGTCTTCTCGTACTCGTATATCTTGTATTTTACGTAACGATCCAATGTCGTGACGTTCAAAAGTTTTTCTACATTGATTTTCCCCAATCGTTCGATGTAAATAGGTCTACCCTCTTTGTCTACTCCGTGGTAGCCTTGCGGGTAGTGTTTCTGAATTTCATTTAACTCCTTGAAATCGAAGTCCTGAAGAATGATATATAATCAAGCATTTCAATGGCAGAAAATCAGAGAAATCGTCTTCCTTTATAATCCTTCGAACATCGAAACTAGTTTATCGCCTTGAACAAAATCAATTGGGAAACCAAGCTATTATTATATACCTCAAAATGTCGATCCCAAATTGCGAAATACTAATCGGTTTCAAAATCGAAAAAATCCCGATAAAGGCATTGTTCCCTTATTTTTAACCTTTTTTCGTAATTTACGCTACAACATATGGTAAAAACCAAAAAAAAAAAAGTAATTTTTAACCAGGGTAATAAAGGTAAATTCACCTTTATGATAGGGTTAGTGCTCATGTTTTTCTGACATTCAAGCATATCATCAAACACCTTCTGTTCCTCCATTTTTTTTTTACCTTTTTTCAGGCTTTCAAGAATCTGCAGAGTGCAGATCACAACCAAAATTTAGAATACAAATGCAGAGTAATTAGAAATAGGATCTCAATTCAAACCAATAACCAATCAAAAATGCTAATTTGCACCCCCAACATTTGAATTAATGTTCCCATTAATCCCATTCTCAATTTTTCAGCAACCCAATTTCACGGAAAATAAATAAATATAATATGAGGAAATAGATTCCATTACAATTTTGGGAATCGGAACCCAAAAAAAAAAAAAAAAAAAAAAACAGAGAGAAGCGAGAGGAAATTTTGAAGAAGAATCAGAATATATTAAATCAACAGAAAGTTTCGGCATTGTACGTACGTGGGAATCAGTGTGTGTAATAATATCGTATTGTTATTGTAGGGTTATGAATTGAAAATTTGAATAAAGGTGGCGGTGGGCCGTGGACGGCTGGGAATTTCCGGGCAGCCTACGGCGGCGGAATTGTGGTGGGTGGGGGAATAAGTTTCAGGCGGGAATATGCTTCGGAATTTGTTTGATTGATTGTTGGGTACGTAACTGCCCACCTGCAACTTTGTATTGCCGAAAGAAGGGCTTTATATATAGCCACTCATTGTTGCTTGCCTCCGCTCTACGCTATCTATGCATGGGGATTCATTTCCTCCAAATATTCCTTTTTTTTTTTTTGGGTAAATTAGGTCAACCCCCGAGGTAGGGTTAAATTACGAAAAAAAACCCGTCATATTTTGGTAATTACAATCATCTCTCAACTATAAATAATCTTACATGTCTATCCTTGCGGTGTCAATTTTAGTGAAATCTTCTAGATTATGTCATTATGTGAAATATTTTTCAGTCTGTACCGTTTTTATCCCATTTGAGATCCATATTTAGATGATACATAATAGATCTGTAAATATCAGATTATAGTGCATTCGAAACTGCATTTTTACTCGTATCTCTTTAGGTAGGGATGAAAATTGGATGGAATTGGTCGGAAATAATTTTTTCGGAAAATCAATTTTTTTGGGAACTACAAAATAGGTTCTAATTTTCGTTCCAAAAGAATTGAAGCGCAAAAATCAATTACAATTTCGAAACGCCTCGGAATTGACGGAATTTTGAAATTTCCAAAAATTATATTAGCTTATAACCTCTTGTTCCAAATTCGAATAAAATAAGAATTTTAACAACATTTTTCTGTCTTTTTCGAATTTTCGCAGGCACACCAACAACAGAGCAACAAAAGCATCTGTTTATTTACAGTGCACTTCCATCCATGTTAAAATTACAACAGTAAAATTACGAAGATTGTAACTGTATATATATATACACACACATATAGGTACACATGGTAGAAGCTTCTACACACTTATTTCCGGGGGCTGGAGGGGTTAATACAATTAATTACTTAAAACAGCCTCATCGATATATATACACAAAGCCATCCCACTTCAGTACCTGAAAACCGCAAAACGCAACACCGTCATTACCATAGCTCCGCCAAGGGTAATATGGGAAATTACATTTACCTAAATCACAAAAATTATCACCTACAATTTAATTAAATATAGAAACATTTGATTGTCGAATGTGTTATGTCCAGTTCCTCTTCGACCGGAGCTGAGTCAGCTTGTCCCGCCACAAAGCTGCAGAAAAACAGTCGTTACAAAACCTAGTATAAATAAATACAGTAGAACTTCGATAAATTAATAACCTCAATTAAACAATAGTTTCTCTCGGTCCCGACTCGGTGAAAACGTGTTAAATTATTAACTCAATAATTTAATAATTCGTTAAATTAATAGAATTTCCCTAGTCCCGACTATATTAATTTATAGAGGTATATATTTTATTTTTATATTTTTATCTTGCCTAGAATAGTAATTCAACGACGAATATAATTAATGAATGTACCGGCATCTGTGTATCGTTCTTCGTCGGCAGCAATTTGCATGTTCCGCACTAGATTGAATTCTTTCGTTTGAAAGCAAGGCTGTCCGGTAGGTCTGCGTCGAAGTTTCAAACAAACTTTAATTAGTTACAAACCATAAAATTCAAAATTTAAGACACGCGTGAAATAATTCTCGACATTAGTTCCGATTATTTATCAAAATAGTACCTGTCGAGTTCAGTGAAAAACGGGCCTTCGGAGACGGAGCTCTGCACCGTAACCTTTGCAGATTCAATAACCTTCATGCCGTCACTGTACGCAAGAAACTTGTTCACTTGTATCGGCACCTTCAGACAAATAAAACAACAAATCTTGTTTTAATAAAAACAATTCCGTCAAAATCGGAATTAATACATCGAAAGAAAGCAACCCCTAAAACTAGAATTACCTTACATCTGACAGCAATATTGATGGCATCCGAGGGTCGAAGATCGAAGCTTACGCTCTCTCCTTCATTATCCGGCTTCAATCAACAACCAACATACATAATTTATTTTTTTAATCAGTGAACAAATATCGAGCAAAAATCTTTCTTTTATATCTATAATTTCATTCGACATAGGAACCACAACTAATGAGTCGACTTTACCTTTGCGAGAAGTAACTCTGCAAAATATGCCTCGTGCACCCTCTTTGTCACACGTACATGTTTCACCTGCCAAAAAAAATAAAAAATTAAAAAGAATTTAAAAACTAAATAAATAAATACATGAGTAACCTTAAACTCGTGCTGCACAAGAGAATAAATATATGTACAAACTTACTGTATATCCCATTTTCTCAATCATATCCTTCACTACTTGATACATGGTCGGCCGAGCCTGAAACATAATAAATCAAATAATTAGCTTTACGAACTATTTTTTTTTTTTAAATTAATCATTTCCCAAGTTCGGTAACTTAAAATAGAATTAGAAATGGGACGACATACAATTTGGACATTACGCACAGCTGCCATGAGAAGCACACTCGGCATCTCCACTATAACAAAAAAAAAAAGCCACAATTAGAAAGAATTAATAAAAAAAAACTCGTAGTAAATAAATAAATAACTAGAAGAGAGTGATAATTTAATTTAATTGCACATACAAACAATAATGGGAAGAAGAAGGCCAGTCCCATCTTCCATCTTCAATACAATAGCAGGATGAGGAGCGTAATCGGGTAGATGAGCGGCCTTCGGGTTATTATGGGCGCATCTCAAATGGCCGCCGTCTCTCATCTTTATCATGAAACCCTCGGGCCCACTTCGAACCTCGACTAATTCAAATAATTGCATAAACACATAATGAGTTGCATAAATCGAATGATTTTATCCAAGAGAAAAAAAAAAGGAGAATAATAATTTACCAGCTTCAAGAACAGTTGAATTGACGTAATCGGCATCATTCTCGTTGGAATTCCCGGCCATGCTACCGTTACCATTCGACGAGGAACTGAAACTGCCTCGGATAGTTCTGCATTTCCTCGAACGGTGTTGATTACCCAAACTACCCCGGCTAATCTTGATCCCTCTAACACCATTTCTAATGAATCTACCTTTCATCAGAGGTGAATCGACGGGGACAAAGTACGATCCGGTTTTTTCCGCACGAATCACAGGGCAAACGACAGGGCCTTGTAATGAAGCCATCTAAAAAAATTCCTACAAAATTCGATCATCGAAAAATCGAAAAAAATTTCAATCCCAATGCACATATACAGATTATAGATGAAGCTCAAACCATTCACAAATGAATAATTAATTTCTTTTGACAAATTAAAATTTGTTAGCCGATCATTTAATTAATACCTAATTTTTATTTTTTTATTTTTTCTAAATGAAGAAATAATTTCGTCATAAAAACCAGATATTTAAAAACCCAGATACCACTAATCAAATATACGCTCACAGATTATACAAGAGAGAACTGATCAGCTAATTAGTCAACTATGAAAGTGGGACTCGATTTCAGACAACAGAAGAAATCTCTGATCGGAAACATGGGTTCGATTTATTGTTAAATTGTTGTCCAAGAAACGACTGATCGGTGTTCTAAAAGACCATAAATCGCAATAAAAAATTGTTCTTTTGTGTATATAAAAGGATCAAACCTGGTAAGAAGAGAACGTTGATCTCCGTAAAAAATCTTCAAGAACCGATTTTGATGAAGAGGATCGGAATTAAGAAAATAAATTATCTGGGGGGTTCGAAAAGAGGAAAGACAGAGGAATTGGGGGGAGTAATAACAGATGTTTAATGACCGACAAGAGGAGAATGGATAAAGGAAAGACGAATTGGTGTGATAGAGAGAGAGAGAGAGAGAGAGGAACAAGATAAGAGATTCTTGTTTTTAGAGAGAGAGAGAGGAAGAGAGAGATTAGTGTTGGCGTGCTGTAAGAGATAGATTAGAAAGAAGTAGTTTTGTTTGTTCAGATTGAGTTTTCAGAGCATGTGATTATGACCTTCACAAATCACACCATAGCCAATATAGGCTCTGCCTTAAATTCAATTTCTTTTTCTTTTCTTTTTCTTTTTTTTAATAAAAAGACGTATGTACCCCTGAAAGAATGCCCCTTTTGCATAAAGAGTCAACATTTTTTTGTCAATTTCTCATTTTGGATAAAGTATCATTGGTAGGAATAGGATCAGGATGCAAGAACTTGGTAAATATCGGTTCTTTTTTTTTTTTTTTTTTTTTTTTTGGTTTTTTTTAAAAGAAGATGAAAGATTCCAAGTACAGATAAAAAAATCGTTGACTAAAAGGGCATTTAAGACATTACACACGACATTAGAAAGAGATCAGGACATGCAAGAGCACCGGACACTAAACCGCACCGGCGGCGATCAACCATATCAAGACTCACGTATGATTGCCACGTGTGTAGCTATTACCAAGAAAAATATGGATAAGGAGGGCTTCCCTTGCAAATACAAGAAAGTTGAAGTCCTCTTCCATCAAATTCCACATTCCCACTCTAGAAATGCAAATATGGAAAAGAATATCTATCTTGATTCTTGATAGAACCTACAATGATTCCAAGGATATGTCCACATCTGCTGTCTGAATTATTTAATTTGGCCCTTCTCTTATCTACAATGTTCCTTAGAATTTTTTAATTCTCTAAACTGATGAGCTGTAAATCTAGGAACAATTCAACTGGTTAAATGAGTCGAGTTCGAACTGAACACGCTCGAGCTCAAATTATATACGAGCTCAAGCTCGGCTAAGGGGGTGACAAAAATTTTAGGGGGGCCAAAACTCATATTTACAAAACTTGGGATGTAACCAAAACCCATATTTATAAAAACTTTATCAGAAATTTACTTTTTTTTTTTGTTTAATCTTGGGGGGGTTTATCGGCTAGTCGGAAAGCTCTAGCTCATGAGCTCGAGCTTAAGTTTTTCGAACTTTTATCGACTGGCTCAACTAACCTCTATTCAATTCGTAAAAGCGTAGCGAAAGAGAAAATTTCGACATGCCAGTGGCACAAACAATCAGAACTTTTCTTCGAAAGAGAACAGAAATTTCGATTAAAAAAGCAGAGAGTCCAACTACGATATAAATCTAATAGTTTGTCCAAAGAATACAATTAGTAACTTCAACTAACAACAAACACATCCCCATAAGTACATTTTGGAGAATCGAATCGGGCACGAACAACTATTCATTGCCAAGTTTCTTAAAGAACACTTTTTTTTTTTTTTTATGAATAGAATTTTGAACCACAGAGATGAAATGCATTCACTATATGCAGGTATATATATATCCAGGAGGGACTTTGCCTTCACCGGATTAACTCCCGCCTTCATCTAGTCGAAACGGTGCGATTCAGTTGCTCGGGAGAAAAATTACCAGATTATCATTCACTTAGTTTGCAGTTGCGTATATAAGGGTGGTCGTATTTTATGTACTTTGTCCAATACGGTTTGTACTTTGTCATTGCCAACTCTAGCCAGGGCTTCATGTTCCCGTTGTAGTGTACAACAGCTGCATTCTCGATGTCTGACCGGTCAACGCTCGGATTGTAACCCAAACCAAGCACGTGCCATGTCTTTTCAAGCGGATGTGTAAGCCCGTAAAAGGTTATCAAACCTGGAGGTAGTGTTCCAAGCTTCCACAGCACCCTATCTTCATTCTAATACCAATAGCAAAACGAAAAATAAATTAAAATCTTCGTATATTTCCCAGTTATGCTTCTTCTATAAGCTAATAATAGCTGTATTTTTCAGGGAAAAAAAAAAAGAGAATACGAGCAAAGAAAAAAGATGCATATGTGGAATCCATAACCAGTTCTTTCATTTTCCTATTTATTTTCTCCCCCTTTGTTATAAAATTTGACATTTTCACCAAAAATAACAAAATAAAAATAAAAACGTACCATATTCTGCCATTTGTGGTATATGCCAGTTATATCCTGCTTCTTCCACTCCACGAGATCGAACATGTTCATGCCATATGCCCACCCACAGGCATTTGGATCGAAGTTTTTAGCAATATGAGGATTGGAGAAATTTAGGTACTTATCGAACCGATGAAAGCTCTCACCACAGGTTTCAACTGCACCGTTTACTTTTCCATGGAGATCAACTGACCATAGCCCAGTCAAGTCCTTCTGAACAACAATGTCGTCATCGAGGAAAAGAATTTTATCCAATTTGGGATAAACCTGTGGGAGATAAAACCTTAGATGGTTAAGCATCGAAAGATACTTTGGGTTTCTGTACTTGAGGTTGGAGGAGCCAGCAGAAAGTGTGGTGGGATGAGCCGCCTTGAAATAATATTCTTTCATTGCGGCAGATTCCAACTGGCGTAGAACAGGGCAATAGGATGAGTTGAGCCACTTGAATTCGTCGACATTTTCGACGTGGATTGTAGCTTTACCGGGAGGGTTCAAGAGAAACCACATATTCATTGCACCAAAGTTCAACTTATCGGTAACAAGATGGAACACGTGCTTCTCAGGCTCCTACAACATAACAAGCATTTGTATTAAGTAAGAAAAGCGTCACATTGGAAAATCATTTGTATTATATACACGTCAGGATGCAATGTAACAAGTATGTGCGTGTGTGTGTGAGCCTATACCTATGCATTTAGGTACAGTAATCCTATCCTAGATGAAATATGTATGTCCACGATGCATGTAATATGTATGTCCACGATGCATATATACATAAAACACCATATGTTATGTATTTCCTCATAAGATGAAGATTTGGAACTCATGGCCTAACTAGGCACTCACACCAAATAGGCAAAATATCACATAAATTGTTCAGCCACAAAAAAAATATGGGAAGTATAATATCTGAGATTTCACTTCACTTTAAAATGCATTTTATACAGTTTTGCCATTTCGTATGGCAAAGGACCCCACACTAATACTAATACAGCAGCAAAGAGCAAATTGAAATCCATAACAGAAAAATAAAAAGCAGAGAAAAAATTCCACACCTTGGCATTCATAACGGTTGAGTTAACCACGACTGAAGCAGCAAGAACGTTATCAGAGAAGAGGGCGTAATGATATAGCTTAGGATTTTCAAAGTTTTCACTCCGAGGGAACTTCCTTTTCTCTAATGGAAGGAGGTAATAATCAATTGTTAAGCGCATGGCTAAACAGTGAACCCCATTCGGAATTGTCTTTGCAGCCAATTGACTTAAGAACGTGCTCTGCTTTTTCAGACTCCTGACCTGCTCATCTGCAGATTGCAGCATAGCTCTAAGCTTTCCTGTGACCAGGTTGCAGTCATACAATTGCTCTTTCGCTTTAGACAGCACTTGGCCCATCAGCTTAATTTTTTCGGGTGCGCTGTTACAAGTATAATATGCCAACGTAAAATAATCTACTTAAGTAACAAGTTAGATTTTCAGCTGATTAAAACGGATAATGTTATGCACCCAATACCTGTGATTTAAATCAGAATCAGCGGTTGCCTCCCCTAAAGAACGCTGACTTTCTTTGAGCCGGTTTTGTAACTCAGTGGCCAAATCATGCTTGTTTTTCATCCTTGCAAGACTTGTATATACCCTTGCCATTATCATTTGATCCCGTATCAAGCGCACAGTTGAATCGGAGTTTTCATTGTCATTTTCTCTCCTCCAGATACTGTACTTCCCCAAAACTGCAGAATCAACTGATTTAGAACGTTCAATGGCTGCAGTTTCAAGCTTGACAGTGACTTCATCATCTTGCTTTACCAAATCTGCAGCACGCTTTTCACGTCTTTTTTCTCTCAGTTGCTGCAGAGTAATGCATAGATTAAATCCAGAAGTGGTACAAGATATATTTACAGATAGAAAATCAAGTTTAAAAGATTGCCGTTCTTTCGAATTTTTAGTAAATGGATCAGGCGAGGATCAAAAAAGGTTTCATACAACAACATTATCTGCGGAATTGTATTGGATTAATCGTGGCACTTACCCTTCTGACAAGTTTAGCTGGTGTCTCAAGAAATACAGAATGATCCTCTGCACAAAATACATATGCTAGTCAAACATTCATATTCAGAATCAAGGATTGTATCCAAAGGATTCCATAAAGGTATTACCATTTGAAGAATGTTCCTTCTTGCCTTTAGATGTTTCTGGCTTCGTATCTGATGCCACTCCACCGATCTTAAAATTTCCAAAAAGAGAGAAAAGATTCAGGTTACTTTAAATAATAATGCAGTTTTTCCACTGGCGAAAAAGTAACATTAGACACATCATTATAATCATGCTGACCTCAGCAGAAGTTGCATTATCAGAAGCAGTTTTGTCTCGAATTCTCCAGGATGCAGACAAATTATTGTTCCGGAAAAAATCGACACTTAAAGGTCCCAAATCATCTGTACTGGCTTTAATGACATCAATTACCTAGAGAATATTCAAATTTGTAAGGAACTATAAATTGCAGCAAATAAAAGTGTATTTCCAAACAGCTCAGCTGGTGCATCAATTGAAAAATACCTCTTTAGAGAATAAAGATTTAAGATGCTGCAATGCTAGCTTCTCTCGCCAATTTAGATCCTGTATAAATCAGTACTCTCTTATTATGATATACATCTTCTCCGAAATCAAAGTCCAAATGAAGAATATCTAAAAAAGGATACCTGTCTGCTAGAGTCAATTGATGGTTCATTTATATCTGCAGAAATATAAGTTTACATTTATGTAGTCAAATAAAAGAAAATTAATGTCAAAGCAATAAGTGAATATAACCATACATGCACACCAGTAATTCAAAACACGTACATAAACCTGTCTATGTCCTAGTACAAGAAAAGCAACGTAAAATAAATAATTGGCCATCGAAGTGCTTGTTTACATTTATTTGGAACCACAAGGTTCAGAGATGTACACAGTCAACCCAAGGAGCATTTTTCCCAGGTAAATACTTTCGTACCCCCCTTGCCCCAGTATTCAAATACGAGAGATGGATTAACTAGACTGAGAAATATGGAAAAAATAAATCAATACCAAATATCACAACATAAGAAATAGTGGGGCAGCACACCCTCTTGACACCCCTATCCTAGCTCCATTATAACACCTTTCGCAGAACTGCCAACGACCCCTGTTCTACGTCTTCCAATACCATCCGAATGGTATTTGTCTAACTTAAACAATGCAGATAACAAGTGCCCATAATATCCTTGATTATGGGTAGCTTTGTTTTTACTTCAAGAACTAAACTCAGCACAAATACAAGTACGATGCACCTGCCTTGGAAGTGGCCTGACAAGTGTTAGGTAGGTTCAAATACCATTTTCATTTGTTTTTCAAAACTTCGAGAACAGCTAACAATTTCAAATATCTAATCTGATCTGGTATGTCTTCAAATATTTTTCATCCTAATCCTCCAATAACTCACCTTTAGAACATCGAAAAAATATATATTTGCAGTTAGATGCAATTGAAGAAAATTTTACCACTCACACACTCAAATCAATTTTTTTACAGCACCAATCAACAAAAACAACAAATTGGAGACTTTCCAACTGATTGGGTGATATGGTTTCAGATGTAATTTCGGAAAACCATTTTCAGTTTCATATTAAGGATACATGAAACGAAACACAACGGACATAGACAGTATCATTATTTACATCACTCATTCAAATCTAAAAAAGGATCAACTCACAGATAATGTAAGCTCCATTTTCCACAATGTATAATCGTTTACAGAGGAACAGATTTCAGGTATAAACACTTTTTTTTAACAGAACTTCCGCCGATCTGCTCGCCCTAATTTCCACCTAAATCTATAAAATTCAAATTAAATCCCAACTCCAGACACTTCAATAACTAATTTCACGCACCCACACTCATAATGCAATAAAAGAAACCCAAAATTAAATTAAAAAAAAAAAGTCAATTTCACGGGAAACTGACCGGAGGAAGCAGCGGTGTAGAGTCCCCGGCCGAGGAAGAAAAAGGAGAAAGCGAGAAATGTGAGAAAGCAGAGAAGAACGTTAATGCAGAAGCGAGATCCAATGCCTTTGTTGTTGCGGACGCCGGCGCCAGATGATAATCCCCTCTTAATCGCCATAGGCCGTCATAGACCTTCAACAAAATTCACAGGCTGAATCGATGTATAACTGCATATACATACACACACATATATATATATCGATTAAAATCGGTGCCGGAGAAGAGGAAAACGGCGAAATGGTGACCTACGAAGGAGAGATATAATGAAGGAGATCTTGGGTTATCTATCAGTCAGGCTGGGTGGTGGTTCTTAATTATTAAAAGTTCTTAAATTAAAGTGCGAAATCAATAAAGTTCTGATTTATATATATATATATATATGTACACACACACACATATAAGAGCGTGTATCTATTGTTAGATTAGTGGTTACCGTGTGTGTGTGTGTGAGGGTAGGCCGTAGGGAAGAGATCTGGAAATTCGGATTTAGGTTTTTAATCTCCTATTTCTTTAATTTAATGCGAACGACGTCGTTTCGGTATCAGATTGAGAAATCAATTTCTTATCTTAATAATATAAAATAAACATTTACTTTGACAGCTGATTCTAGCATCTTTTTAAATGTGACAAATTATAGAATTCAAGACAAATAACCTTTAATATACAATTTAGGTGGAGCTGGTGCACCAGCCTCACCCTCACACATCATATATATATATATATATATATATATATATATATAAAAGAAAAAAGAAGAAATTACGGACACCAAATATCGATACGAAGCATTCGTGTTTAAACAGAATCCACATTATCCAAACGAACTAGTCTCGGACAATCATTAGCATACACGAAGATGTTTTTGTAGATCTTTCCCCTTGACTAATTAAAGATCATAGTACGGACGATATTACATGGTTAAAAACTCACTACATTCACGCCATGAAGCGAACAGAAGGTAACTAGCAATGAATTACTGGTTTAGAATTGCCACATCTAAGTAATCGCCTATCTGCAAACAGAAGGAACAAGTCAAATCCAATTTACTCGATATTATTTATGTAAAAAAGAAAGGGGAAAAAAAAGAGCAGGGTTTACCTGGAAGCTAAGATCACCCAAGGCTTTGCTTCCACTATCAGCTCGCCTCCCGTTCGGGTAAGAAAGAGTTCTCCCCACCTTCGATAAAAAATCGAGTCTATACAATTAGAACGTCATATAATTTTTTCCTTTGCATGTTAAAAAAATGTAGAGTAATTACTTCCATACTTCGTTGCCTACATACGAGTCTAAAACAGTGAACTGCTATTCTAATCATGCCTGATATGAGATATTTTACAGAAATCGAGGACACAAAATGCATATGCAGAGATGCATTCAGCTGCAGAACTGACCTCTCTAACCACAAAACGACCACGTTTGTCAGGGTACACAAAAGCAAATGATAGCATAGCATCTCTTCTTCTCGCTTCTGGAGCGACCTCTTTAACCTAAGAAAACAAACAAAAACACACAGTCAGTAGAATATACGAGTGAGAATTAATCATATGAGAATATTCCCACAAAGAACAAAACATATACGCCAACGTTGAAGCTAAAAAGTTTCAGCATGATGCATCCAACTGATGGTTAATGAAAAGGGCTCATTGATAAATTACCAGATTGGTGATGACAATAAATTAGGATCTAAAGTTGCTAACCCTAAAGAAACTAGATTCTTGATCATCCATCATTCCTTTTCATTGCCCCGTAAAAAGGGATTACAAAAACCATGCAACGTAAATTGTGAAAAATGGAAAGAAAGAAAGATATTTGGAGCAAGTTCCCGTACCAGATCAGTTAATTCGCGCAAAGTCGCATCCAGCCATGTATAAATTTGGACCTCATCCTTTGGTTCCTTGCCTCTCACTGCAAAATCTTCATCGGTATGATGACCTCCCACCTGTCAAAAGTTTAGAAGAAATTCAATGCATAGGCAAATTTGTTCCATGGAAGTCAATAAAGCTCGTTTTCAAATTGGAAGACACACATACCTTGGTGAAAACACGGAGCAACAATGGACAAGTCTGCACAACAACGAAAAATCAAACATAAAAATAAGTACACAATGAAAAAGAGCAATACGTAAGCCCAAAAATGATTTCAAAATAAAAAAAGTTTGATTCTCAAATGAATGTATTTTTATTCTTAAACACCATACAGAAACATTAAGGAACAGACAAAATCTATGTTTCCATATTGCATTCAAAAAGGCGACAAACTCAAAAGTTAGTTTCGAACAGACAACTATACCATTGTACCAGAGGATGTCTACCATCTAAATTATTTTCGAGACCGTTAATTTTTACAGTATTTTTCATTCTTAATTCACGAAGTTCGTGTAATAAAGCACAGATAGATCTCCTCTTGGAGGCCTTGTGCAAGACTATATAGTACTTCTTTCTTAGCTGCATTCATGTTGTCATGGGCAAGACGCAACACTAACATGTTTGCCCATTATTTTCTCGCTTTAAAAAAAGACATAATAACGAGATCAATTTGTCTGTCTTTAAGATGTAAGTGCTAGAATTTCTACTTCAAAAATTCACCTATACACACAAATACAAAGGACTAAAAAATTTCACAGAACCCAAAGAATCATAGTTCAAAAATGGCATCCACTTGTATATACTACTCAATACGGCAACTGATTTAAAACAATTACTCTACGAATTCATAAAATTTTAAACCCCGAGTTTCTCACAGTGCTGATATCACAACTCTGAGAGCAAAATTCCCCCAAGTTTAGAAATCTGTGAGTAGCAATTTGAGCAACTTCAATTAATTCGATATCTCAATCAGGCAATGTCCGACATACTGCGTTCCGTTATTCACGAAGAAATCGCAAACAAAAGTTCAGGTGCATTTTCAGATAAATTAAACATATTCTCTAAACCCTAAACCCTTGCTCACAAAAGCCTGAATGCTCTCAAACATGAATTTCTGACAAATTACCAATTTATGCTCAAAAGGAATAACTAATAATCAATTAAACTTTCACTTGAACACCCTAAATAGACGCAAAGTTAACACAAACCACGTTCTTATCATAATATTATACACATATATATATAGAGAGAGAGAAAGAGAGAGAAACGGTAGAAACCTTCTCGCGATCGACAGGTTCAGGACGATTCATCCCAGGCCTGGCGGCGGGAGGCGGTGGTGGGCCCCTCCCCGGCGGAGGCATCGGTCTTCCCGGTCTTCTCTGCATTTCCGCCATCGCTCGCTCACTCTCTTTCTTTCTCTCTACTGTGCGAGTTTTAATTTTTGGTTGCTGATTTGTTTCGTTAATTCATTTTAATTTATTTCCGCCCATATATATATATATATAGAGAGAGAGAGAGAGAGAGAGAGAGGTCTATTTGATATGGGCCGAATTATGACTCAGCAATGTTGGACTAACCCATTTTCAGTAATGGGTCTATTTTGGACCAAAGATTAAATGCAATTATTGCTAAATGAAAATAATTAATTTAAAATTTAATTTATTGATTTAAAATATTATAAACTGTGCTTTTATATTAGAAAAACTGATGTACATATGCTTTAGATGTTATAATTTTATATACAATATATTTAATTCAGTTGAAGATTTCACTCAAACAGTGATCAATCCGACGAGCTATAACAATGTACAAAAAACCCTAAAATTGCGAGATAAATGCATGAAATAAGAAGACAGAGTTTAGCAGTGGTTCAGTCTTGAAGAAGTGCCCTACATACACGGGAGAAAGCAACTATTTATTTTAAAAAGTGGGACTAGGTTAATATCTATTTAACTTATTGAGTGAAGACACGATTAATCCTTTTCTTTTTCTTTTTGATGTTTCTTAAAATTCTAATTAATAAAATTCTACATATTTCCAATTAAATTTCTAAAACTTGTTGCAATTGTTTACTTTTCGATTTTTTGAAATTTCGATAATCGGAATAAATTTTTGAATTCCAAACATTTCGAAATTGGAATCAGAGCCGTTATTTGATTCCCGATTTTTTTTTATCAATTTCTCGAAAGGTTGTCTTCCTGTCCAATCCATCCGACGACATTCAGCACTAGTTGCAAAACAACAAGCAATATTAATTATTTTCCAATTTTCGAGTTTGTTAGGAGAATTAAAACATTAGAAAGTATAATTAAAATACAAAATTAAATTAGCTTAACCGCAACATAAAGTACTAATTAACATGAAACTAGGGAAAAAAAATCACACTCGAGTCAAATATCACTTAAAATAAAATAAAAAAATGGATCAAACTTGGTCCATCCCAAAATTCATTTTACCCTTCTCCTTTTTTTAGGATGACCAAGTTTGCTCCACTCAAATAAATTAAAAAGCTTATAGAGAGAGAAACAAATTCTCAAGGCTAAGTTAAAAATTTAATGTCATTGATCAAATAGATATATATATATAACTAGGTGGCGCCGCCACCAAAGTGAGGCGGCGGCCATACAGCTGCGCCACCATCGCCATCAGTCATGTACGACAAGCACGACAACGGAACCAAACATAGTCCTCGGCTTTTCAAATCGCGCCTTTGCTCTTCGTTCTCGTTCTCCATTGGTACACCCTATGATCAATCAGTATTATATATTCTCATCAACTTATATATATCCAATATTCGATGGCGCGCACAAAAATAATACGTTATAAATAAAAATACTAAGGGTTTAATTTGTCGTATAATCATTGGTTTCTTACCACTTTCAATACTCGACTGGACTTGTTACGTGACGATTTCATGTAAGGGACGCTTAGAGTCTGCAAAGAAAACGTACACACTATAAGAATCATATATCTACATTCGATCGTACGTAAAATGCTGGAGTTATTATAAATGTTAAGCATTGCATTAAATATTATTCAATTAGGGTTTATTTTACGCTACACGGATAAATTCTCATCGGGTTATTCTATTATACACTTGTATAAACTCGTAAATATTTTTATATGAACAAGGGATGATGGAACAAATACCAAGAAGAATGTTTTTTTTCAAGTGTAAGTATATATATATATATATATATATATATATATATATATATATATATATATATATCTATACCTCTACTTGGCTTTGAAGGAATTTGATGTATCCAATGGCCTCCATAAGTACGGACGCTGTATCTGTCTGCAATATTCTCCACACCCACATGTAATATTAATTAATATAAATTTTACACATTAATTAATTAATTAGCAATTCCTCAAAAAAAAAAAAAAAAGTAATTTTTTTTTTTTACTGATGCAGAAAAGAGAATATGTTCCCTTTACATTGAGATTCTAAGCATGAAACTTTTGACCACTCATTAATTCTGTAGCTGTTGTGTTTCCAAGTTTTATGTTCTAACTTTAAGAATCCAAAATATCAAACACAACTTTCTTGTTATAAGTACTATATATCGAACCTCGAATTATTTCCTATGTTTCTATAGTTTATTATATGTCGTCGTCTCGTATTTTCAACTTATACGGACATGAAAATCAAGAAACGAATACGGTTCATGCCTAGTCACATTAGTTCGCACTTATGTATTCGCATGCTTATAATCAACTCGATCGTATATTAATTTATAAGTTTACTTCGATTAAGGTTAAAATGTGGGATTAGTTATAGTTAGATGATCGACGAATTAAGAACATACGAAAAGTTGTTAGGGTTGTGAGATATATACTAATATATAATTAATTACGTACCTTTCCGAAAGGTGCTACTAACTGTTGAAGTGCAGCAATTCTATCTCCCAATTTCTCTTTTCTCACCTGATTAATTAATTCACAAAATTAGTTAATCAAATTAAATAATTTTCTGAAAAAAATTGCATGCTCAATTGTGAAATATCTTATAAATGTACCTTAAAAGGTGGGCAAGAAGCGCGTGCTTCTAAACGCGACTTTTTCGGTGCGTTTGGTGCCTTAGGCTCTATTCTGCTACCGCTTCGTTTCGCTTCCACCGCTCCATTACTCGAACCTGATGATACCTTTTCAAAATTCAAAAAAACAAAATTTAGAAATTAGAAATTAAAAAAAGGGAATAAAGTTGAGCAAAGAATTATTATAATGCATGGCCCTCTTGTCAAAATCCATCAGTAATAAATAAAGAGATGACTCAATTTTTCTGAAAAAATATAAAGGTGCTTAAATGTATAATGCAGAAAAGCTGAAGAAACCCCTTTGAATTGAGTAAAGAGAACACCCCTTTCTTGTAAAAGCAAAGAGAAAGATCAAAAATTAAGCATATATATACATATATATATATATATATATATATATATATATATACAGTATACACACACACATCATGTAAAGGGTAAAAAAGGAAAAGAAAAGAAAAAGAGGCATAGCTTTATCCTAGTAATTTACTCATACTTCATCAAGTGAATTTTTTTTTCCAAATAAAATAGAAACATATAATTTAAGGTGAAAAAATAAAATAAAATGAAATAAATAAACAAGATATAAACACATGCAATAAACTGCATTTTTAAGGTATTTTTGGAGTAACAAATTAAAATTAATGAATTACCTTACTAGTGGAATAAAACGGCGTCGTCGTTTGATGAACTTGCTGCTGCATATGATGATGATCAAATCCATAAGAAAATCCTCCATTCTGATTTTGATTCTGTGAAGACGCGCCGCCGAATTCGCCGCTAAATCTCGAAGAAGTGAGAAGATCCAAGGCCTCTAAATTCATATCCAAAGAGGTCGGATTCGTAAAGTTTTGATTACTACTCAAACTCGAGACGTTCACGCTCGGAAAAATCTGGCTGCTGCAGAACAACCCTCTTCCGTTTATGCTCGCACCACCACCACCACCGTTGTTGTTATAATAAAAATCGGGAGGCGAAATCGGATTCTTGGTCATGAGATTACCGGACGAGAAAGATTTGAGCAAGAGCTTAGTGCCGAGATAGTCATTCGACTGCTCGTCGGTTGCGGTGTTGTTATTATTCCTCGAAGAATTATTGTTAGGTGAAGCGGTGCTGCTCAAAATGTCGACGTAGTTACGGTAGTAATGTTCCGACGAGAGGTGATCTTCTTCCTTGATATTATTATTCCTCGGATTTTGCAAATTGTTGTTACCTTGTACGAAAGTATGTTCGTTATTCGACCAACTGTAGAAGCTCAAATCTGGAGGCATGGGAGAGCTGTATTGTGGGTACGATGAAATGAAGCCGTTGTTGTTGTTCCTGTGATTAATTAAATTAATTAGTTAATTAGCAGGGTAATAAGTGAGTTAGTAAGCATGTTTCTTGAAATTTGAAACCCTAATCTTGATGGAGAATGAGTAAGTTAAAAACCCTTGTAGGAGTTAGGTAAAAATGAAAAATAAATTTGGAAGCATGAATGTTTCACTCAAGAATAATGAGAGAGAGAGAGAG
>NW_012193478.1:197644-219000 GCF_000504015.1 Erythranthe guttata | reverse complement strand
GATCAGCACGTGAGGTTGGGAAGGGGGCAGCTCAAGGCAAAGCTCCCTCTCCCTTCTCCCCACCCATACCCAACCAACACCCACCCTCCTATTACCCACCTCCATTGGAGGTAGTTTTGTCTCCCCACCCCTACCCACCCCCATCTCCATTGGAGATGGTCTTAGGGTTGCCTTGAATCCCTAAAGTTTGCACAAATATCACATTTGATCCCTCATGTTTCAGTAGTTTAACATTTTTGGTCATTCCGTCAATTTACTGCTAGTCCGTCAGTTAAAGCAGTGATGGGGACACACTTGATTTCGTTAGTTTTAACAAAATTAACAGAATAGACTAAAAGTGTTGAATTTATGAAACATGAGAGATCAATGTGTTTTTTATTAAATAGATGACCAAATGTGAAATCTATACAAACTTGAGGGATGAAAACTGTATTTATGCGGTGAAAAATTAGTGAGAATAGATAGAAAAAAAACTTATATAGGGCACGTGTAAGAAGTCCTAAATGTATATATATGTGTATATAATTATATATATCCTCAAATAATGGCTTTGATTAAATAAACCTAAAAATTTCCACTGCTTTTAATACACTTTTTTACTAATAAAAAGCAATTAATCATAGAAGAATCATAGACCCACGGATGAATATAAATTGCTTAATCGCATAATTAAGACGAAAAGGTTATGATTACCAATATAACCATTGTTTTTATAACTAAAAAGGGCCTGCAACTTTAGCCTGAAATACAGTTTAACAAAAGGGATATATATATATATATATATATATATATATATATATATATATATATATATATATATATATATATATATATATATTTTTATACATATAAAATTCATTTAATAACTAATAAAAGTAGCTGTCGGAAGAGCATATTCTTTGAACCTTTGGGGAAAGACCAATTAATTTATTTAGAAAAAAGAAAAAAAAAACTCATCAATCTCTACTAATGCAATTTGATATCATAACTAAATTAGGACGCCATTTTATAGTTGATGGAGCAAGAAAGCACATTAAATAACTCAAAATTAAATCATCTGGCCAACTTTTTAGGTCGAGTTTATTTGTTTAGTCCTAGTGTGATTTATAACTCTCGAGTGGTTTACAAATTGTTGTACGAGAGTAGAAATTTACCTAATGTTACAACACGACAGAGTGAGACTTCATTCCTTACCAAAAAGAAAAAGAAAAGAAAAAAAAAAGAATATTAGGGACCATTTTATTTCGCTAATTTAACTTTCTTTATTGGTAAGACGACATAATCAGTCAACTTCGAAGTCAAACCCCCCACGGCACTTGCCACTTTACAGCATTGCCCTTTTTATTGATAGATGAATTAATTAAATTCAATTTTGAGCCACTTATTGTACACTTCTAAATCATTAGGTATCTTCACAAAAGTGAGTCTTTTGAAATTTCACCCCCTTTAATTTATAAGTTATGCATTTATTATGCTAAATCTGGTGAAATACACTGATTAGAAACGGTCAAGGTCAATGTTGTGGGGCGCTTACATAGATTTCGAAACGTGACACTAACAAATATAGATACAAAAACATGGCTTTATGAGGTCTATTTTGTGGTTGTGTAGATAAATATAAAGCTACAATCTTTAAAACATTATATTTCATTTTCATTTAGGTAAAAAGCAAATATTCTTTTATTCAGGTGAAAAGAATTTTTCCAGGCTAGCTATCATCCCCAATTTCTGTTCGTTCTCTGTCACTTAAATCAAAGGGGAACACAACCCACTCACTAAAACCAAAAATTAAAAAAAAAATAAAAAAAATAAATAAAAAAATTAAAATATATATAGATACATATATAATATAATTAAGAGGGTACTGAAGCAGTATTATTTGGTGGGATGAATATATATTAAAAAAAAAAAAAAAAAGAGGATTAAATTAAAGTAGCACACATATGGCAAAACCCTTAAAAGGAGGTCTTAAAGTATGAAGGATTTAAAAAGGTGTTTGAGAAGAAGACAAGAAGCCATTGGAGTATGAGATTTATAATAATATGCTTTCTTCAATCCATAACCCTAGCAAATCCAACACTAGGCCCATATCTCCCGACGTTCCACTCATCTCGACAATTTCGTAAATTGTGTAATATATAATACTCGTTTTGAACTCTTATCGAGCTTTCAAAGTTGTGTTTGAGCCTGGTTTGATAAGTATTCGAATCGATCTCTCTTATAATAGCTTGACTTGTACATATTTCATCGAGCATAAATATGGGTTCGAGATCAAACGAGTTTTTATTAAAAAAAAAATTGAAGTCGGGTGACGATTGTTCTAAATAAAACCCCACAATGCAATAATGTAAGCTAAATATGATCAAGAAAAGTAGACAATGAAATAACTTTAATATTTATGGGGGGATTGTTCTAATTGCAGCCTTGCTATTTATTACAAGTTTTTTGCCCAACAAAAAGTGATTCTATTAAGCTTTTATATATATATATGTGTATAGTTAATAGATTTATGGCAAAAACAAATTAAATGACAAATAAAATGATTCATTGCCTAACAAGAACATACTTTCTTTCCATCAAATGTCACGTATACACACTCCCAAAGGAAAGCACGTATTTACGGTGGTGCAGGAAATAAAAAAAAAGTATATCTACATATCATGTTTCAAGAAATAAACGACGGACCATTTTATTAAAGCGGAAAACAAAAAAGCAGATAGTATCGGTTCCGATAGAGATACTTGTCGTTAGATGGCTTTAGAAACCTATAGAGGTTGTCGAATTTCATACGTAAAATCTTTAAATGCAACATTTCGTTGAATCTGCAAACATTGTATGTATATATATATATATATATATATATATATATATATATATATATACATACATATATCTGCAGCAGCCATGTGTGGGAGTTAACCTATGTATAAAAAGCAAGGGGCAAAAGGGGAAAAAAAAATGTCTGAATCGGAAAAGAGCGATTCTCTCGTAAAAGGGAAGATAAGCTTATGTGCCCTTACAAAAGATAAATATATTAGGCATGCACTCTAATCCCTAGAAGCCCCAACTTTAAACATTAAAAAGCTTTCCCTAAAATTTGGCTCTTTTGCCCTTGTTCTTCTATTACAAGTTTTCGCATGAATGCACAACATGTTTTCTTTTCTAAAATAATAATAAAACAAGGCAAATTTTTCGGGACTTTGTTCTGTGACAACTGGTAGCGCCTGAAATTCTAGATTTTCTTGATTTTTCTAATATTTGTTTCATTAACTTTGACTTAAGTATCGGAGGATTTTAGTTCGTACCCACCTCAATACGTTTAATCACTTAATGTGTTAGCTACTATCTGATGATCGGCCTTAATACTCATATATATATTTATGTCTATAATTCGGGTACACTGAGAGGTCAGGAATTCGAGTTCTTCTTGGCCTGTATTTTTAAAAGGACAAAATATAAAAAATACTATAAAATAATTTTCAAACTTACTTGAGAAATACGAACACATGATTCCAACAATGACGAGAATAAACGACGACCGTTGCCGCCATTGACATTAGCATTGGAACCTACAAGAAATATGTGCATGAATTAATTAGTTGCATAATTATATAAAAGAAAAAAGAAAAAAGAATTAATTAGTTGCCAATGTAATAATTGTGACAAATATCATTTTAGTAGATTTTAAAGTCTGAACAAAAGGAGCTTTGGGCATTCATCAATAAAAGGGAAAATAAAAACATGGCGTCAGACTGAATTTTATATTTGACTGCAATTTGACCCACTTGGCCTCTGGAATAAAAAATAAAAAATAAAAAATTATTTATGAATTTCTTTATGGGCTTTTCCACGTGGCTATATGCATCGGGCAATTCCATGAATTTAGGCCCAACTTGTTAAATATTACGACAGTGCTACGCTGTAATATTTAGTGTGCATCATTATTCCAGCCCGGTAAATTACAACTGTCCCCCTGAAAGAAGATTTATTTACAAAAACCCCCCCTCATTTTTTCATAATTACATCTACCCTTGAAACATGTAAATTTCCTACATTAACACCCTTTTGTAGGGGGTGGATATAAGAAATTTACAAACTCCAGTAGGGCTGTATGTAAATTCTACAAAATGAGGGGTTTTTTTGTAAATTGACTTTACCTCAAGGAGGTGGTTGTAATTTACCCTATTCCAGAAACTACAACATATACAAAAAAAAAAAAAACCTGCAATATATTAAAAATAATAAAAGAAAATATTCAGATATTGTACTCACAACAAAACGAATGAAGTAGATCATATTTATCAATCATCAGCTCAAGGTTTCTCAAGCTGTGCAGTCACACGAGCCACGATTAATCCATGTTAATTCCGATTTCTTTTTCGAATTCCGATAAAATTAACAGATGCCGTTTTCTATCTCTCTTTCGATCCAAGCATCGCCGTTTATTTCATCAACTTTCGAGCTATCCCCTGATTCCAAATTTTCGACTCTATTCAATTTCCTCCTCTTCAATCTCTCTTTAATACTGCTAATATCAATTTTGTGACGTTTTTCTGTAACGGATATAATCTTGCAGCCCGATTTCTGATCCAAGTCCCCGTTTATCGGCTCAGCATCACAGTCCTCCACTCCACTATTTGCACTACACGATTCACTCGCGCAATTCTCGGTTGTTTGTGCGGTGTCGTTAGCATCGTATTTCGGTTGATTTTTGCTGCATTTGACAATAACTGCGGATTTCGAAGCGGTCTCCGTCGAACAATTGCTTGAATTTAGCACGGCCGTTGATCCACTGGAATTGCTAAATCCAGAGCCGATGGATTTTCTCTTTACAGGCACGGGTTTCGCTCTGCTATTCGCACTACCCTGTTCTAATACCCCAAGCATTTGTTGAATGACCACTGCACAAAGTTTCGAACAAGTGCCGATTTCAATGAGATTTTCTCCTTTTATATCAATTTGATTAGGATATTATAAATCTAATCAAGAAAACATGTAATTTATGAGCCAAGCAAGTCAAATATGGAAAGAAAAAAATGCAAATTGATCATATAAAAAACGAACCTTCTAATTGTTTCGGCGAAACATCAAACTGCATCCACCACGCTTTCCCATTTGAAGAAGGCAACTTTATTTTATTAAATTTGGCAGCAAGAAAAACGGAGCCAGCTGCTATATAATGCGGTTTGTATTGCAAGCACAGTGTTGTACGGAGCCTAAATATTAGGAAAGAAATCGACATAAGAGATATTATACTTATAATTATAATTATGATAATTTAGATAAGAAAATACAACTTACCAGTCATTCACGAAATTCCACGCAACCTTCGAGACTTCCTTTTGCGTAATTTCCAACGCCTTTAATGCGGCGACAAGTGGCTTGTAAGGGTGTTCGATATTGAGATCAAATGCAACGGTAACTAAAATCAGCTGCTCCCCCAGCAAAATCAATTCTTTCTGCCTATCGTAAATTTCCTATAGACATAGTAAGTAGTAAATAAGAAGCGATGAACAATACCAAATTAGTAAAAAGCCAAAATAATAAAAAGAAACCAAGTTTCTCGTACCCGTTGTTTGATCTTTTGCGGAGCTAACGGGTCCCAGCTGTACATTAATTCATAAGCGACAACAATTATGTCTCTGTCTTTTAGCCAACGTGGCGTATCTTCTGCTTTGCATGCCAAAAACATGCTAGCATTTGCAATTGTCTGCAATTTAACCGTCACAGTCAATATTTCATCACGTGCATGAAAAAAAAATTAAAAAAAAATAGAAATTCAAACTCTCTAGGGTTTTCGAACATAAGGGAGCCAACAATTTTATCGTCATTTATATAGTTCAATTCAAAAGAAAGCTCGTACAATTAGTGATATGACTTTATAAAATTTCGCATACACGACGAGACAAGAAACCCTACAGCCGAATAAAACATATGAAAGAAGCTATATTTTGTGAAACTGAAACATCAAAAAGAAACGAGTAAAGGATAATTATTTATACCTGCCAATGATTCTTTGCATGGGACTGGTGCATATAAAATCGATGGCACAGCATCATTGCAGTAGCTATTGTAACTTGAGGTCTGAAAATCAAAATCGCAAGCATTAATAAAAAGATTGATTTTTTTTTTTTTAAATATAAGGGGAAACGAGTATATGCAATCATTTAAGATTTTTTTTTCTCAGAAAGGACATTATTTTCATTTTTCGAAGACAAATACGAGAGTAGGAATAAAGATACGAAACCCGATATGTTTACAATAAACAAATAAGTGAGAGAAACTATTGAAGCTTACACTTTAAGCTGCATGCCAAGTTCTTGTAAATGGGAACAGTATAAGTGCCTCAACTTCGATTCAGATTCACGATCGATCCCGTCTTTTCTCGACGGCGAATGTTCGTCTATTTCTTCTTTAGTGAAGTACCATTTAGGTTTGAAAGAAATAGGTATGGTAGTTGCTTCTTCTAGAACATCACGACGAGAAGGAATATTCCCAGGAATATGCCTCGCCATGGTTAATGACGCTAACCACAACTCCGATGCGATTCTTTGCAATCTGAAGGTTTTCGACAAGTAAATCAACAATCAGATTCACATAACTCTTTCATAGTGGGACTCAACAGCAATAATAAGAGCTAATGTCACAAGTACAGGAAATTTTAAAAAAATAAAAATAAAAAAAATAAATTTGAAACCTAAATTCAGCAAAAACCCAACAGATTATCGATCAATTGGGGAAGATGCATAACCAATCAATACCCAAAAAAAAGTCGAATCTCTCAATCTTAATTCATCCATATCAAATCGAATATCCTTTTTTATTCCGAAAATCAAGTACAATTCAATCAGATAATTTCCCCCAAAATTAAAAATTCGCATAAACAACAAAAGATCTTCGACAAATACAAAAAAAAAAAAAAAAAAAAAAAAAAAAAAAAAAACAAACCTGGAAATTGATGTGCTCGAAATTGATAATTGCGCTTCAATTGATCCGAAAATACACCGAGGGATCGGGGTGAACGAAGTAGACGAAAGAAGTAGGACTATGTTCACAAATTAGGGTTGGGGAATTTGACGCTGTTCCTTGTTAATGAAGACTGTGTTCACAGATTGGGGTTTGGGGAATTTAACGTTAATGAAGGAACCTTCGCCTTCGTACAACAGGGAAACCTAATCAGACTTGAACTTATGTCATATGTGGCGTGGCTTTTTGAAATATATATTATTAATGAATTAGCTGTTGGTCATAAATATAAAAAATATATAAAATAGGGTAAATTACAATCACCCTGAGGTATGGTCAAATTCCGAAACCCCCCTTTTATTTGGATAATTACAACCACCCCTCAACTATAAATCTTCTTACACGTCCACCCTTGCGGTTTCAAATTTAGTAGAATCTTAGAGATTATATGGAATATTATCACTTTTGTATCCGTTTTATCCCATTCGAACTTTACATTTTGAAGCAAGATGATCATAATATGTATTTTTTGGCTTATAAATATGAGATTGTGGTGCATCAGAAACTGTATTTTTACACAAAACGAGTACAAACTAGAGCACATTCCCCGAAATCTAGATGGTTATGTTGAATTTAACACCATAAGGGTGGAAGTGTAAGAAAAAATCATAGTTGAGGGATAGATGTTATTATCCAAACAAGAGAAGTTTTTTCATAAATTGACCATACCTCAGGTTGGTGGTTGTAATTTATCCTATAAAATAAATAAACCAAATATTTATAATTAAGATTCTCTTATTAAAGAGTTATATTTTAGATTACGAGTTTTAGTGAGATTGTAACTAGACTTATATTTTAGATTACAAGTTTGTTGAGTTATTTTTTTTTTCTAGAGTTCGAGTTCAAGCCCAAGCTTATATTTATTTTAGTATTATTATTAATTTTAATTATAAAAAATATTTAGATTATAATAAAAAATTTACAAAATTAACTTAATTATATATAGATTTTCACGTTATATGTTTTTTTTATATTATTTCTATAATATTTTATATTATTTTAAAAAATAATATATAAAAATTAAAAAATAAGGTTTGCGAGTCGGCTCGTGAGCTCACGAACAACTAAATACAAGCTCGAGTCCGCGAGCTCGAAAACTCGAGTTCAAGTTCGAGCTTTTTTCAAGCCGGATCATCGAGCTCACGAGTCAACTCGGCTCGTTTACCGCCCCTAGATAGTCCTACGTGTAGTTGAAACAAAAGTTAATGCAATATCTAATTTCATTTAATCTCACTAAGTGCCACAAGAAAATAGATTATTAAGCCCCTAATCTGTGAAACTTGAACCACAAGAACAAATGAAAACAACGTTCACATTCTTCCTGGTTGTAAAAGAAACTTTTGCAGGCATAATTTGATGCACCGAATTGGGACGAATGTTGATTAATGGAAACGGAAACTGGGTTTTTGCCACTACTCCGGCTCATACCGAGCCCCAAAACGTCAACTTGGTTGTGGCCAATCAAACAATGGTGAAAAAAAGAAGGAAAAACACACGCACACCCTCTTCAAGCGAATAAAAATCATTACGAAAACGAAGTTTTTTTTCGGAACATGACGTACTATGTTCCTAGGTCTTGATTGTAGCCCACACAAATTCTAATTGCAATTTTCCAATAACTAGGTAAGACATGCAATAACTAGGTAAGATGTCGAAATAACTACACAACACATTACAAAAGAAAACTTGAAATAGTGAAAGTTAAATAACTCGAATCAATTCAATACATACAAGATATCGAAAGTTAGATAAATAAATGAAAAACTCGGCCGCTGGTAAATATATTAATTAATTAACTACTAAATGCAAATGTAATTAATAATTTTTTTTATTGTTATAAAAAAGGAAAAAAAATATATACACCAATTTGTAAAAATGTTCAAGAATTCCCTAGAACTTTTCGTCATAAATATCTACTAGATTATGTATTGTATATTTATGAATTACGACAAAGTTACTCTTCAGTTGTATTTATACTTGCTGTTCCCGATACATAAAACGGGTAGTGAATTTAGTAAATTGGTTGAACAAATTAATTAGTGAAAATACGAAAAGATTAGTCGAGGCGAGTTGACTCTGTCCTTAAGACGAAATTTCCCCGCAACGGTGCTAACGGATTAAATGGAAATCGTCTCCCAAGATACAACGACAAAACTTGGAATAGGAGCACTCCAAATCCCAAGTACGACGAACTGTACTTTGTGTAGAACTTTTCGAGAGAATTTGTGAAGGGTAGGCTTAATATGTAGTAGGCTTATTTTGGATTGAAGTGAGGAATTTTGGGAAAGTTATGATCTATTTATAAGGTTCGAAAAGTAGTGTCCTTTGGAGCAAAAAGGTACCTTTTGTTTGAATGGTTGCACCATTTCGAGTTGAGCCGAATGGTTTGCATTTGTTCGGCCGCACCAATTCAGACCAGTCAGACCAATCGAGATGGACTTTGAGTAATAAGGGCCCAATGGGTTAAAAGCCCATGACCTAATGTTTTTGGCCCAAAAAATTTATGTAGAGATTTGGGCTCGTGACTTGGGCTCGAGCCCAAATCCAAATCCGATTTGAAACACATAACATATAGGCCTTTCTCCCAAACAAAGTTGAATGCCCAAAGGGCATGACCCTTTGTCCCAATATTTTGATATATATACAACTCAGTACTTCTCTACTTTTCCAATGTGGGATAACTCAAAATCCCACTTTCCTTATATTTTGGACTAGTAATTTTTTCATTCATCATAAAATTGGTTCTAATCCAAAATTCATTTATATACTCAATTAGACCGTACAATAACATTGATAAAAAATTGTTCATGACTCAATTTTTAACCAATTTTCCCAACAATACTAACATTTTAAAGACTAGTTAAAAGCCTTTCACTGGTACACATTTCGCATGAATACTTTGAAAACTCTAGAGAAACTCTTCCAAACCTTAATCAAAACTATCACCATCGTTCATTAAAAGAGAGAAATAATATATATGTTAATATTCTTTCTCAGTATTTGTATTATCTCATACTACTCTGAACTAAAAAATAACATGCTAAAACTCTTAAAAATAATATTTGGCAAATGGCTTTAGTTAAATAATTCAACCTCACAAAAAATACTTTAATTTCTCATACCTTTGTCATACATTTAACAATTGGTTCTGTATAAGGATAACTTGGAGCAATTTTGATTGAGAAAATAAATCTCCCACTCCTGAATGTGACATAAAATAATGGAGACATTCAATCTATATATTATGCTCCTTAATTCATTAAAAAAAAGAAATATACTTACTCGTAATATGCAAATGACAAGTTCAAGGTCGGTAGGGTAATCCTTGCCTTTAGTAAACATTATTTTACACTTATGGGGAAGCTTAAGCATAGTCAACTCTACTCGTCATAATAATACTTGTCTTTAGGAAATATTATTTTACACTTATGGGGAAGCTTAAGCATAGTCAACTCTACGCGCCACAACAACAAGACATGTGTAATCCATTACAAGGTCAAAGACAAACAAACAAATTGAGTTATTTCGTGATGACTTTTCTTATTTGGTTCTTGATCATATTTCTTCTTGACAAAATGTTTCATGCAACTTCCCCTTATGCCTAAACAAAGAATATTAAATAAAGATATTTAACAATTAATCGAACCTGTTTCGACATTGACAAAAGGTTTCACTTTGTTGCAACTTCCCATTATATCTAAACAAACAATTTAAACTAAGATTAAATAAAAATATTTAACAAGTAATGATCGCAAGAAAAGAAAAAAGAACCTGTTTCGAACATTGACAAAAAGAAATAAGAACATGTTTCCATTAACTTATTAGATAATATTAAGTTGATTATACAAAACACTTGTTTCGATTAAACTTATTTAACTTTAGAATTATTTCGAGTACATTTTTTTTTAGTTTTGAGTGTTTTCACATAATATTTAGCTAAATTAATAAACCGCAACTAAAAAATCATAGCAAACAATTTATATTGGAGAAAGGCACAATTTTGATCAGTGGTTCTCATCCCAGTCGAAGTAAACGGCTCCTAACCAGGGGTTTTTTGTTGGGGCTAGAATATAGGGTGAATTAAGAGATGATTTTTTTTTTATTTTGTTTTTATAGACTAAAAGTGTATAAAATTGAAAATTTGGGGAAAAGTGAATTAACTAATACATAAATACATTATTAAAAAATAAAATAAAAATCCGGGGCCTAACATTATAACTAATGGGCTTGGGCTTAATATACTATTCTCTATGCTTATTTATTGTTTTATTCGTGTACCGCAGCAGTACTAAATATAGCTTATATACATAGAATTAATTATCAGTTAATTTAACTTTAGTTTGATACGTCCAAATTTTTGCAAGTTGGAACAAATAAAATCTCATAATTATACATTAGAGAGGACAAAAGAAAGCTTGAGATGTGAAAGTTTAATAACTCGATCTCGAATCAATTCAATACAAGGTATTGGAAAGTCGATAAATAAATGAGGAACTCGACTCGGGAAATTAATTACTATCAAATCGCAAACAGCACGAGGGGCACGAATTGCTCTTCGTCAACCATTGGACCATGCAATGGTTATGAAAAGCATGGCCGCAGGCGCAAGGAAGAACCGATAACAGAGCTCCAACGGCGGGATCAATCAAGCAAATATGACACGTCTCCATAAAACTCAACCCTCGATCGACATCTTCGACTCCAACCTTCCCCAAATTCATCAAGCACTCTGACCTATTCAATAGGTATTACATGAGGAGACAGTTAACTAGGATTATAATTCTTATTCGGGAAATTATTCTTTTTACCCCTCAGGTTTGCATCGGTTTCATATTTAGTCATTCATGTTCACAGAATCATGTTTCAATAATTTAACATTTTTTGTTATTTTCGTCATTCTACCGTTAACTCTCAGTGATGGATGGACACACGCTTGATTCCGTTAGTACTAACTGAAAATTGACTGAAAATATTGAATTTTTAAAATATGAGGAACTAAATGTATTTTTTGTAAACATAATGGGTCAAATGTGAAATCAATGTAAACTTGAGGAATAAAAACTGCATTTTTTCCATTCTTATTCATCTTTGCAAAAGGATTAAAGTACGTATATAATTCAATTTACTGTGTATGTGTATATAAAAATTATGTTATCACGGAATCGTTCTCCTAAGTTAATATGCATAGTAAATTCTTCTAAAAAAATATAGGCATAAAAGTATTATTCTATTAAATACTTTTTTTGGGGAAAGTGTTTCTACTTTCCAGCAATAATTTCAAATAGTCTTCATATTTTTATAATAAGTAGCTATAGGGGTGAATGTTGGAAGATAATTTTTAATTTCCATCAATTTTGTTCCGAAAAGTTTCAATCTTGGAACAACTTTTTTCGTTCTGATTTTTTTCGATATTTTTCGATTTTCTTGGATTGAAATTGGAATTATATAAAAATTATTTGGAGCTTCCAATTTCCGATCTAATTTGATTTTAGAAATGAATTTGGGCAATTCCGATTTTTTTCCAAAAATATATTCCAATAATGATATATATTATACCTTATTTAGTGTAAAATAATAAATATTAAAATTTGTTTTTACTTTATGCGCTATGTTGGAGTATCAATATCTTAAACTGTAGTGATGTAATTCATATTCCTCATAATTTGGCTATTAATGCCTAATGAAATTTTCTTTTCCCTAAAAAAAAAAAAATATATATCTTAAACTTCCTTTAGAGCATCTTCAACCACGAATGCTAAAAATGACTTATAAATGTTATTTTAGTTAATGAAATTAGTTTAGCAAGTCAATTTTAGCATATTCCTCCAACTATGTTATCTAAATTTTACTATTCAATAATAACTTATTGTTTTTTTTAATTATTTATCATCTACTTTTCACTTACTATCAATCATTGTTGATCTACTAGTTTAGTATATTTTCTATTACAATTTGTGAATAGTAAATGTTATACATAGCATTTTTCATTTTGATTTTGAACATGTGGACTAAATTTTACCTCTTCCATGGAGCAAGATTTGTTTCTTGAAAATGATAATTTAACTCGTAGCATTCCAAAATCAACATGTTTGGGATGTATTTAAGAGATTTTGTCGCACATAATTTATGTCTATTGTAGTTTACTCAATAGTGTGATTTGCAAAATATTGCACAAAAATAAAATTTACTAAATGCACATATATGATTAATTATAATTTTTTTATTGTTACAGAAAAGGAAAAAAAATATATATCCACCAATTTGTGGAAATGTTCAAGAATTCCCTAGAACTTTTTGCTATAAATATCTACTAGATTATGTATTGAATATTTATGAACTAGGACAAAATCACCTTTCAGTTGTATTTATACTAACATTCTAGAGACTGATTAAAAGCCTCTCACTTGTACACATTTTGCATGAATATTTTGAAAAATCTAGAGAAACTCTTCTAGACGTTAATCAAAATTATCACATTAAAAGAAAAAAATGATATATATATTAATATTCTTTCTCAGTATTTGTATTATCTGATAATAATCTGAACTAAAAAGTAACATGCTAGAGCTCTTTTATAAAATTTAAAGAAACCAAAAAGATGTGTACTAAGAATCACAAATGCTTACTAAAACTACCTAGTGCACAATTCATTTTGTCCATTGGTCTTTGATCTGGGCTAATTTGACCCGAACCCAAAACACCAAGAACACACACCAAGCACTAAAAACACGCAATACATTTAATACATTTCTATGATGCCAACGAACCCCATCAAATGAACGCCGTCTGTGGAAAGAAGCAATTAAGGGTTTATGAGGAGATTTATTATTATAGGAGATGTGAGAGAAGATTGAATAAGAGAAGAAACAACAAAAGCTTGCCCTCAAGATGAAACATTGACCAATTTAATTTATTTATAACAAAAAGGAATTATAATTGTGTTTGGAGAGAGTTGTGTGGACATGTTGATGTGATTTTTATTTTCTTACCTTTTTGATTCTTCTTGATTTTTATGTATTTTTAGTTTAGGTTTAGGTTTTGCACGCGGCAGATGGGTTTAAAAAAATTGAACCTATGTCTGCCTCAAATGCTATTCGGTACATCGGGAGTAAATTTTATCAACATCCCTTTAAACATGGAAGGTCTAAATGGTCTACCATCTTTCTGCTTTAGGTTGGGCCCGCCGACCAATTCAAATTCACCGACAAACACAACAAATGTATCTAATATTGGATAACCGACATTCGGAATGTTACTGGCTTACGGGGAACATGCTAAAAGGGCCTAGCCTGCAATGTTATATTGAGGAAGTACAAATTCCCAGAGTTGCCAAACCCGAGATAAAGTATCTCGAGCATCCAAAACAGGGATATTTGTCTTCCAAGAAGACTCATTATGATTTGCTTCAATTGTAGGACCATTTAAGTTACCATTTGCCATTTTCGAAATAGATTTTACGTCTATCTAGCTATTATTATTATTGCCCGATACATGCAATGCACTGGATTTACTTCCGTCCACAATCTTTTCGTCTCCACTGCACTTATTATCAAAGTTGTAGAGTTTTTCATTTTCTAACATTGTAGGCAAGATTTTGGTATCTGGTTTCTCACAGGAAACGAAGACCGCGGCCGTGATCGGCTGCGTTGCTGAAATGATGGAAACGAAGATCGCGGCCGGGATCGGGCGCATTACCGAAATGATGGAAACGAAGACCGCAGCCGGGATCGGCCGCGTTACCGAAATGATGGAAACGAAGACCGCGGCCGGTATCGGCCGCGTTACCAAAAAGATGGAAACGAAGACCGCGACCGGTATCGGCCGTGTTGATTAAAAGTCGGGGTAGGATCGACCCCAGACCAATCACAAACCTTCGTTTGAGATGGCCTCTCAACAAACAAAAGCCAGTATTGGCCTAGCGCAAAACAAAGACAAAACATATCTTAATATTCAAGTAACGAGCATTTCATGCGATTAGTTCGCCCAAACTAATTACTTCACACTACTCGCGACGAATTCGGGGGAGTAGGAGATTCATTTTTTTCACCACACCAAGCATTTAGAATACTCAACTCACCCCAACTACTAGTTTCACATCACTCGCAACGAACTCGGAGGAATAGTTGATCTGGGCTAATTTGACCCGAGCCCAAATCATAAAGCAAATGGGCCATAAATGAGGCCCAAGCCCACCAACCATCCCCATTTTCTCTTCCTTTCGGCCAGGCCCGAACCTTTCTCTCTCACGGACACACATTTCAAGACAAGAAAAAAAACGGATAAGGGGAAAGAAAGGGGACTCGAGAAAGAGGCCGGCCACAGAGAGAATAGAGGAAACACACTCTTTCTCGATAAGAAAAACGCACACACCAAAACACCAAGAATACACAATACATTCAATACATTTCTATGGTGAGCCA
This sequence comes from Erythranthe guttata, assembly GCF_000504015.1. The sequence goes on along the minus strand of NW_012193478.1, from coordinate 203,554 downwards.
ACAAACCCTCATCAGTCTTCGCTATCCATTTTAGTAATGACAAAAAATCACAAATGTAATTTCTATACTAAGATAACAAAGAATTAAGAACGTAAACATCAAAATGCGAACGAAACAACATAGGGCTAGGGTTCAATGGATGGTGTGGCGGAGGATAAGAAACCCATATGAACGATCTTAAATAGAGCCGGTGTGGCGCATGAAACAAAAACCTATATGAATGAAGTCGTGAATGATGAATGTAGACGAAAGTACTACTTCTCAAGACGAAGACGCGTTTAGGGCTGTTCGAGAAGCACTTGAGAGGTGTCGTGTCGAAACTAATGAACAAAATGGTTAATAATTGCAGTAAGAAATATTCGATTACTTGAATTCCTTCGTAGTGAAAAATGGTGCTCTTGATAGGCTAATGAGTGGTGAGCTAAAATAAAATATATATATGAAAACATGTATATATTCATTAAAATAAATATCAACTAGTCTGATAATTTATATGATTATTATTTGCTCAAATACTCAAAACTATCATCATTTAATATGCTTTATCTTTCCTTCTTATTATATCTGAGTGGAGTAAAGGGCACTAACCTGAAAAAAATATATTATCTATTTTGGTGCTAATGATAAGTTTTCCCAATTTGGTTTTGTTAAATTGCACATTTATGATTATATAAATATAAAAGAATATTAATTATTTTAAATAAAGTATATAAATTAATTGTTCTTTTATGGTGGCTATACTAAATAAATTAATAATAATCACCATTATTATTAATGTCCATTCTTTAATGTTATCCAAACATATCATTATGTAATACAGCTGATAAGATTTTTCTTTTATTAATATATAAAAAAAAACACTAATTCTCTATGCATGTCACATTTGGCATATCAACTAGGGATGAAAATTGAAATAAAAATCTCAAATTCCGACGATTTTAATCAGAATTTTTGTTTTCGTGATTTTTTTTTCCGAACGCCGAAGTTCTGCTTCCCGGTTTTTTTGTATTACATATGATAAAAAATGTATTTTTTTTAATCCCAGTGATTCGATTTAAAAAGTTTTAATTTTGGAACAACTTATTCGTTTCAATATTCAAAAATTGAAATTTTTTTCTAGAATTAGTTTTTTTTTTAAAGAGACAATCTTAATTAACTGTTTTATCAGCACCAATAATATTTTTCAAAAACCACAAATAAATAAAGCACAAATACTCAAATTAAACAGAAATAATTTTCAAATTATCCACCCCATAATGATTCTTCGCATCGCCGGCATTCTCAACAACTCCAGAAAACTCCGTCATGTAGAACTCAAATTTTCCGACGACGCTCTCCGGCATCGACACCAGCACCTTCACACCGTCGGAATCTCCGACCACCGGCAAGAACAAGCAATACACGTCGCTGGTCAACGGCCCCATATGAACTGGCTTCCCTCCCCCAAAATCCAATTCCTCAAGCCCTAATTTCGACCACTGCGAAATCACCAAACTCGCCGAGAGATCGGTCCTCACGCTCTCATCCTCCAACAAATCGACGACGGACTGGACATAACCGTCGATCGCCACCGTCGATTTCGCGCGCTGCACTAATCTCACGCCGTGGTGCAGGTTATGCGGCGGCGGCGCCGCCACCAGTTCCTTAACCTTCGCCTCGGCGCACGCTAGCACGAATCCGTTCCCGTAGTAGCCCTGCGGCAAAGGATTTAACGGCCGGCTTCTGAAACTGACGGAGAAGAGGAGTTTAACGGTGACGGAGAGCGGGAGGCCGAGGGACTTAACCCAGCAGCGCCACGTGTGCGAGGCCAGCGCCTCGAAGGTGGTGCATTTTAGCGAGGGGCCGCATTGTCTTTTCAGGTGGAGGATCTGGGTGGGCGAAAATGTAATCGACGAAGGGATTAGGGGCTGTGACTGCAAATAGCTGTAAATATTGGGGCCAGTTTGTGAATTACTATTTTCCGTCGTGGTGAATTCTGGGTGTGGGAAAGTCACTTGTGGTGGGATGCGGGGTCCCAACACGTGGCGAGAGTGGAATGGCTGGATTGGAATATTAGTGGAATTTGATTGGCATAGGTGGGCCCAAGCATGTAAAAATTGCGAGGAGCCAATCCCATCGCAAACACAGTGATTGATTGCGGTGCAGAGAATCATTCCTCCACATCGGAGATTTGTGACCTGTGAGTCAACAGTAAAAAGGGTGGGGGGTCAATATTCGTGATTGATAATAACTTTTAATTAAAATAATAAATAATAAATAATAAATAAATAAATAAAGGGGTGTAAAAAAGAAAAAGGTATGTTTGGGGAATATATAATTGTGGGTGGGAGGAGTAGATGCCAACGGTCAGAGGCCGGGGGAACCAACACATGTTGTCTATGTAATGTCACCACCCGGAATATGATTGAAAGAGAAAGCTCATTTTTCAAATATTTTTTTTTTCAATTTCTGCAAATTCATATTTATTGGATTATTGTTTTTATTTTGATTATTATATATATAAATTTCGTTTCTCCTTTCCAATTCGCTCTCGATATAGATGTATAACTACGTTGGGCGAGTTTAATTTTAATAGGCGGAATTCGTTGCGTTGCACTCTTTAACTTCACCAACTAGACCACTTAGATGCTGTATTTTAGTACTTTAGGATTTAAATAAAGTTTTGACCATTAATATTAGAGATTTTTTTTGTCGGAGTAAATATAATAATATATAGAGATCTCTTGATCAATTGTATTATGGCAAGAAACATCTTGATTTTTATTTGCGTAAATTACAACCACCCCTGATGTATGGTCTAATTATGGAAAAATCTCTCTTATTTGGATAATTACAACCACTCTTCTAAACTATAAATTTTTTTACACGTTCGATTCACCCTTGGGGTGTCAAATTTAGTAAAATCTTCTAAATAATATGGAATATTCTCAATTTTGTATCCGTTTTATCCCATTCGACCTGTTTTATCCCATTCGAGCTCCACATTTTGAAGCAAGATGATCATAAGATGTGTTTTTTGGCTTGTAAATATCAGACTATGGTGCGTCAGAAACTCCATTTTTGCACAAAACGAATACAAACTAGAGAACATTCCATAGAATCTAGAAGACTATGTAGAATTTCACACCATAAGGGTGGACGTGTAAGAAGATTCATAGTCGAGCGAGGTACGTAGTTGTGATTATCCAAATATGAGGGGTTTTTTCGTAATTTGACCACACCTCATGGGTGTCTGTAATTTACCCTTTTTAGTAAATATAAATGAAAGGGTATACTTGCAATTTCTAGAAGCAAAAAAAAAAATTCAATTTAAAGCATGAAATAAGTCTTTTTCCATAACCTCTCTTAAACAAAACATGAAATAAGTCTCACACTTTAACACCATCCAAGTCACAAAATTAACTTTATCATCTTAATTTGTTGGTAATATTTTATATTTTATTTTTCATGAATTTAAAAAATAATACAATAATTATTTAAACTTAAAAAAAAAAAGATAGTTATATTAAAAAAGCTGACCTGAATAACGAGAGGTGGAATATCCAAGAAACCAGGGGCGTCAACTCTGTACATTAGCTTCCTCAAGGACCTGTTTGGCTTCTTCGCAAACTCAACAAACTCCTCCACGCTCAAATCCACGTCAGCTTCCGCGAAAACAGCGCCCTCGCCGTTGCAGTCGATTTCGAGCTTCCGGTCGCCGCTCGCGGCGGCGCGTGCCCTCACTCTCCCCGCGAAAGGGTAGTAGTGAACCAGAACCCTCGACAGCGCGTCCTTGAGTGTTTCCGCGGCGACGGATTTTTCGAAAATGTAGAGATATTTGATGGAGAATCTGAGGAACTTCTGATCGTCGAGGTTTGAGAGATGGACGGTGTGATTCGGAGTCGGGCAGCTCGGGCAGACGAACACGGGCAGGTTCTTGTAGACGCAGTCTGGGAGTTCTGGAGATTTGAACATGGTTGTGTTGTTCTTACACTATGATGATGAAGATGGGGGCCGATTTCGCGGGGGTGAAAGAAATCGGAGAATTAATTTTTTTTTTTTTAAACTTTTTTTTTTAATATTTTCTTTTTTTAGGGAGAAGAAAGAATATAGCTCTGTAAAAGATCTATGGCTGGATGTAGGGATGTTGTACTATCAGATTCCACCACCTCCAAAGACGAAATATTAGTGTAATATATATATATATATATATTTTTATATATATACAAGGTAATTTACTATGTACCGAATTATGTATGGCAACAAACTAGTGTAAAACTAAGGGGTATTTTGGGGATTCCACAAACAATCTAATACGTTCGTATCCCAAATAATAGCGCTAGATTATAGGGGTGAGCAAAAACACCGAGAAACCAAAAATCGAACTGAAAACCGAAAAAACCGAGCCGATATGTACCGTCCCGACTTAAAACTACATATACAGTAATTATTTTTTGAAAAACCGAAAATATCGGTTTGTGTATGGAGAATAAAAAAATTACCGAACCGATTTATATAAAATGTAGGATGTCTTTTTGATATATAGACTTATAGTATAAATACTTACCCTAGCGTACCTCTATCTTTCGAGCGGCTCCATGTGACATGTTTTTCTATAAATTAATTTTGGGTTGTGATGTGTTTTTTATTAGTTAATATTCGGTTGTTATTTGTTAATTTTCTCCAAATATATCCTTTTCCTCCTTTTCATTTCCGTCTGCACGAATATACTTTTCACCCGGTTCGAGTCATTATCATAGTACCTTGCAATCACAACGTACTTGATTTATATGCTCAACTTATTTCAGATCGCAAATATTAATCCACTGGTACACCGATAAAATTATCAACGGAGTTTTGTTTGAATATCCCGAGAAGCGTTTTTGTACAGAAATTTGGTGAGAGACTGAAGCATGACTGTTCAAATTCCTCTGGGTGCGTGTTGTAAAATCGGGTATAAGGCCATTTTTTGAATAACTAAAGCCCTAGTAAATTACTTACTCCACACATTTTGTTTTGGTTCATGTATTGATTGATGCTTGAGGTTGAGTTGGTAATTTATTAGGTATATGTTTGATCATCTTATCTTACTTGAGTCTTATACTCTTGTTTGTGGATTCCACCTATTTTGACTTAAATTACGGGAAAGTTTTTTGACCCCTCGCCACGGCCTACGGGGAAAATATAAAATAAGAATTTAAAAATAACATATAATTGAAAAAGAAAGTAAAACATTATAAAGGTATTTGGCTACAACTATAATTTGTTAAAAAAAACTTATAAGTTATTCTAAAGTGTTTAATAATAATAAAAAAATAAACTGTTAAAGAGCAAATAAACTCATTATCGAAACACTTTAAAAATTAGTTCTCAAACTCAGAAGTAATAAAAAAACAAAAAAAAAATCAATTCGAAGAAAAAGAATAGAGCATAACTAAATAGACACGGCATGGGCCGGTTTTTGGCCCGGAACTAGCCTGTTGACGAACCGGACCGGCCCGTTGACCGGTAAACCGGTAAACCGGTACCGGAACCGTGAACTGGCCCATGTTCCTCGGGACGGGCCCGGTTCTGGAATTATGTGAACTGCCCGGCGGTTTACCGGGATTTCAAGCAAAAAAAGCTGAACCGACCGTTATTTGCTCTTTTTTGAATTCCCCCCCCCCCCATTTTTTTTCCAATAAATACCCTCACACCCCATTTTTTCCTATAAAATTAAGTTAAAAGTCCTTTCATTTATTTTCTTTTGTTTTTTTTCCTATTTAAAAGTAATTCTTTTTAATTTATTTATCCATCAAGTATTTTCAAAACAAAAAGTTATATATATTAATAAACTTTCGGACCGGCCCGGAACTGGAGTGAAGCGTGAACCAGAGTGAACCATGAACCGGAGTGAATCGGCCCGAACCAGCCCATGCCCATGTCTATAAC
>NW_012193478.1:70038-185108 GCF_000504015.1 Erythranthe guttata | reverse complement strand
GGGGTAAATTACAAACACCCCCCGAGGTATGGTCAAATTACAAAAAAACCCCTCTTGTTTGGATAATTACATCTACCCCTCAACTATGATTTTTTCTTACCTTTATGGTGCCAAATTCAACATAGTCATCTAAATTCCGTGAAATGTGCTCTAGTTTGTACTCTTTGTGTAAAAAATACAGTTTTCGATGCACCACAAACTGATATATACAAGCTAAAAATCACATATTATGGTCATCTTGCTTCATAATGTAGAGTTTGAATGGGATAAAACGGGTACAAAAGTGATAATATTCCATATAATCTCGAAGATTCCACTAAATTTGATGAGTTGAGGGGGTGGTTGTAATTATCCAAACAAGAGGGGTGTTTTTGTAATTTGGTCATACCTCAGGGGGGTGTTTGTAATTTACCCAAAAATCAATATTTATTTCAAGTGCTTGCAATTCCGACTCTTTATTTAAAACGGGTTTTGGATGGAAATGAGTTTCCAATTTTTATTAGTGCCAGAAACATCCCCAATTTTTTTAAATATTTACGAAAACAACCCTGAAACATTTTCAACATAAGTAATTACATTTCAATTTCCTAATATGAAAATGTGTATGCACAGAAGTTTCCGTGCATCGTAGCTGTTAACAAATTAAGAAACTTCAAAATTTACTTTCAATGCCATCCTTAGCAAAAAAAAAAGGCAATTAATTTATCCTCAAACAGAATTAGGAAGGTCAAAATTTTAAAATTACATCTCTCAAATTTCTTAATTTTTTTTTTAATAATAAATAGCCAAAAATGAAATAAAAAATAAAATAAAAAAAGAAAAATTAGCCCATCATCAGTGATCCCACAGTCTCTGCGCATGATGGCGACCATATAACGAACCACAATATTTATTATTTAATAATAATTGAAATATCTTCTTCTCCCTTCAGAACGATGCAATATTTTGTTACGTCGTGATATTTATTTATTTATTTATTTATTTTTTTTATTAATTGCAGTGAAATATTTCATCACAACAAAATCTCTGACGTAATTTTAATTTTTGTTAGCAGATCTTCAATTGAAGATCGACTCAATTCAATTTCCAGAAACTTCAGCTCACCCCTTCCTTCGAGGTTCGATTTTGACTGAGTTCTTCGCAATATTTCGATCAATCGAGCTTCGATTTTGTCAGAATTTGGGGATTTTATGCAAATTAATCAACTGTTTTGCGCTATGTGATCCGATTTGAAGCAATTTCTGCAAAACCTTTCTGCAAAAGTAAGTATTTTTTTCCCCCAATTTGCCTTTTGCTTCGTAATTAATCAAGAGTTTTGGGTTTTCTACTGTGTTTTTAATTTATGCCTTGGAATTTTCGGAAGTAAAGTAAATGGAAAATTCCATCTGTGTGAGCCCTATTTGTCTGCGTGTGTGTGAGCACTCAGGGTTTACCCTTTTTAGTGTGTGTATTTACTTTAATTTCGTGTATCTATACTTTTGTGGTGTGCTTGAAGTATTAGCAGAAAAAATGATGAGACAACATATGAAGAACTTATGATCCTGTTTCTTTTTTAAGAACTTGTTTAATGGTGCTTCTAACTTAATTTAATTTAATTTAATTTTTTGTTTTGTTTCGATAATCTAGTTAAAAGTACAGCATGGCAACTCCAGTAGAACCTCCAAACGGGGTTCGGTCGATAGGAAAGCATTACTACTCCATGTGGCAGACACTCTTCGAGATCGACACAAAGTACGTTCCGATCAAGCCCATCGGCCGCGGGGCCTACGGCATCGTCTGTTCTTCGATAAACAGAGAAACGAACGAGAAAGTCGCCATCAAGAAAATACACAACGCCTTTGAAAACAGTATAGACGCAATGAGAACTCTGCGCGAACTGAAGCTCCTGAGGCATCTTAGGCATGAGAATGTGATTCGCCTGAAAGACGTGATGATGCCTGTGAATAAACGGAGCTTTAAGGACGTGTACTTGGTTTACGAGCTTATGGATACGGATTTGCATCAGATTATTAAATCTTCTCAATCGCTTTCGAATGACCATTGCCAGTATTTCATCTTCCAGGTACTTTTTGTCCTTTCTCGTAAGCAAAGCTTCGTAAATGATTCGTTCGTAATATATAGTAAAAGTTCTCTTGGCGCGCTGTCAGTGTTATACTACTCCGAAAACTAACAAGTATGCATATAATTTTTATTTTTGTAAAGAAAAGGAGGGGGGCCATGGCCCCCTCCCCTGTTGCCCTCCGCTGCCTGCTAGTATGTTTGTAATTTGGAAGATTATATCGGCAGCAAATATAAAAATCAAGATAACTCTAATTTAGAGTTCTTTGATCACCTATACCCTTTTTTCTTGAAGAAAAATTAAGCAATTACTATGATGCCCTTCTGTATCGTGCTTGAAATGTTGGGAGCTATTTTTACTCCAATAACGAATGTTTGTTTAATTTCGTCATCATCCAATATTCTTTAGCCATAAAAAGATTCAGGAGACCTAAGATAGTAAGTACTACATTCGTTTTCATATTAAGTGTTGTTTAAGGTTGTTTCATACTGATTAAGAAATGCATTATACAACATTTGATTTTTGAGGAAAAAAGTTCTTATTTGACAACTTTATGCATTTATGGCTTTTCATTTTCTCTTATTAATCATTATTGTTAAAATTGGAAAAGAAAAAAAAAAACTGTCCTACTTTAAAACACTTAATATGGGGAAAAAATAGTATCGACTATCGAGCATTGATTTATTTTTATTTTGTAACTATTTTGAATTTTTGTCACTTCATGCAGTTACTAAGAGGCCTGAAATACCTCCACTCGGCAAACATCCTCCACCGCGACCTAAAACCCGGAAACCTCCTCATAAACGCAAACTGCGACCTCAAAATATGCGATTTCGGGCTGGCCCGCACAAGCGCAACCAAAACGGGCCAATTCATGACGGAGTACGTGGTCACGCGCTGGTACCGGGCCCCGGAGCTCCTCCTCAGCTGTGATAACTACGGCACCTCCATCGACATTTGGTCCGTCGGCTGCATCTTCGCCGAGCTACTCGGCCGCAAGCCACTTTTTCCGGGCACCGAGTGCCTCAACCAGCTCAAGTTGATAGTCAACACCCTCGGAAGTCAACGGGAGGAAAATTTAGGGTTTATCGATAACCCTAAGGCGAGGAGGTACATACAGTCACTCCCTTACTCGCATGGGGCCCACTTCTCGAGGCTCTATCCGAACGCAGATCCATTGGCGATTGATCTTTTGGGGAAGATGCTCGTTTTCGACCCAACAAAGAGGATTAGCGTGAGTGAAGCGCTAAGGCACCCGTATGTGGCGGCGCTGTGCGATGGGCGGTTCGATGTGACTGCTGAGGTGGAGGTTGGTGATCTTGAGATTGATGAGGATTTGGGGGCGGAGATGATAAGGGAGATGATGTGGAAGGAGATACTGCATTACCATCCGGAAGGTTCTGGAATCGAGTTCGAGGTCGGCGTTTGATTTTTGTTTTTTTTTCCGAGAATAATGAGAAACAAATGGATGAGCAGTTTGGGCAGGTAATATGCTTTTCTTCTTGTAATGTATTTATGGGCTAGAACTTGGTTATGGCAAAAAAGCCTTCTACTGTTTTTTTTGTACATATTGTATGTCTGTTTTGTATGCCTCAAAACTTTGTCTTTGTATATTAGTGATTAATATTATCAGATGAGAGTCTATAGGACATGTTGATTATTTTTATTTTTTTTAGTTTTTGTATAATAATTAGCGTAAATTACGGGCACTTCACGAGGTAAGGTCAAATTACGACAAAACTCTCCTAATGTTTGGGTAATTACAACCTCACCCTTCAATTATAAATCTTCTTACACGTCCACCCTTATGGTGACAAATTCAATAGAATCTTCCAGATTCCGTGGAATGTTCTCTAGTTTGTTCGTGTTGTGCAAAAATACAGTTTCTGATGCACTGCAATCAGATATTTACAAGCCAATAGACACATCTTATGATCATCTTGTTTCAAAATATGGAGCTTGAATGTGGTAAAATGGGTACAAATTAGAAAATATTCCACATAATCTAGAAGATTCCACTAAACTTAATACCTCAAGGGTGGACGTGTAAGAAGATTCATAATCGAGCAATAATTATAATTACTTCGATATGAGGGTTTTTTTTTTTTGTAATTTGATCTTATCATCACGAAGCGAGACTATAATAAACTCTTTAAGAATATTTTAATATCTGGGCCGAGGCCCATCACACTGTGTACATTTCAATTTGCAACACAGAAAGGATAAAAAATGTGCAGCATTCTAAATTGGCAGCTTAAGTATTTGAAAGCAAACACTTTTCGTAATGTCTTTATTGAAGCCACCGCTTCTGGTCTTCTTCAAACTTCAAATGCTCCACTTTTTATCTACTTCTATTTTATTTTATTTATATTTATTTAACCTTTAAAAAAAAATAAGTTTATTAGTAGTCATTATAACACGTGCTCGTCGTCGATTGTACTGATTTAACATTATGACATAATTTACAGCCGAATGGGATGATCTAACGGTTCGAACAAGTGAACTTGTATTAATCGACTCAAGTTCGAATTCCCTTATCAACGATCACTAGGTCGAGTTTGGTTTACGTCTCTCGTATAATTTGCAAACTATTATACGAGAGTGTAGATTTACCCAGTGTACTTATATTGTTGACTGCGAATTCCTTATTAAGATAAAACAAAGAATTACAAAAGGAATATGAGCAAAATTTTGAGACTTTTAACACTTAACAATTAACACTCCCATATATAGGACAAGAATAGTCAAAATTAGCAACAAATGATTAAATTAAAGTCAAACTATTTTATTCTTGCTTGGTTTATTTATAACTAGAAATTAGATATTCAAAATCAAATACAATAGGCGACAGCCTTGGAGGTGCATTGTATGCGGTCATGAAGAAAACAAAAAAATAAAAATAATAATAAAAAATTAAAAAATAATTGGAATAAATAGCCATAAATAGAGACAGACAGCCCACAAATATATAATATCACCTTATAAAAAATGATACAAAAAACAAAATGTCGATAAGAATAATTTTGTCCGCAGAAAGCAAAATATTGAAAAATATACAAATCTTGTTGGCCTAATGGAGGACCAAATAATAAGTTTTTTTGAATATAATTAAAATGAAATAACTATATATTGAGTAAATATTTTAATTCAACGAGTAAAAATACCCATACCAAAGCCAATTGTTATTTAATTTCCTGTTTGGTTGAATGATAGATCATAAAATAGTACCAAAAAATTTAATCCCGCATGCTGAGAAACAGTTTATTGTTTTTCAAATTAAATCTCTTTTCAGAATATTAATTAATGAAAATATATAATAAACTTTATCTTTGTGAGTTCTGTACTTAGAACTGTTTTGTGGTGGAACCTACATCACTACTCTATGGATAATATGAACCGGATTTATCACATATATATACAATTGAATTATATTTCAATATAATTGACATTTTTCTATTATTATTATTATTATTATTATTATTATTATTATTATTATTATTATTATTATTATTATTATTATTATTATTATTATTATTATGTGACATCCAATCGACATTTTAGTCATCTCCTTTACTCTAAAGTTTCTTATTTTAATTAGTGGTGTAATTAGTGGAGTCTTGTACACCATATATAGCCTTATTATGATGCATTATATGAGTCTAGAGAGAGATATACTCTGAGAGAGATTTTTTTTTCTTTCTTTTCTGGGGGCGGGACCCACCCCAAGCATACTTATATGTACGCCCCTACTGTATGAGATATTTTTTTACTGTTGAGAATTAATGTAATGTACAACTCTTGATCAATGATATCGTGCTCGTGCATTTGGTGGATGTAAGCTCTTATTGAGTCGAACCAAGTTAATTTTGATAAAAATCTATCTGTAATAACATTCACCCAATGTACCATAGAAAAAACCTGATCATAGCATACCTAAAGCAAAATAAAGATTGTTGAAAATAATTTTCATGTAGATAGAGAGGTATTAGTAGTTAGTAGACATCACCAAATATAGATATATAGCATGTGCAAAGATACGAAAATGACATGTTAACTTAAACTTTTTGGTGTGCCTTTGGAATGAAGCAATTTTACCATATTGGATATATTTATATATATACAAATTATTTATGAGAAAATATGGCTTTAGGAACTAATTGGGCACGTACAAGTCATGTTACAAAGTTATATTTATATGTATATGTATAGTGGGATTTTGCATCTACCTTTAACTTATTGCCTTTGGGTTTAAGTAGATAGTACTCTCAATTGACCACTCATAAATAGTAACCATGGTTGCTTTTTTTTTTTTTCTTCTCTAAGTTAAATTGTAACCATGGTTAAACTTTAGAAAACAATACATATGGGTAATTGAAAGAAAAATAAAAATTCAGGGGGCGTAGCCATGTAATTCGACCCTTAAAAGAGAGTTAAATTAGAAGCGAACACTCTAAGAGAAAAATTGAGTTGAATTACACGGACTGCGACATGCAATTATTGTACGTCGATTATGATCCACATCTTTTTTTCTGTTGTGGGAGAAATTTTATTCGGGCCACAACCTGCGAGAATAATGGACTGTAACTCCGTGGGTTTTTTTTTCATTTGAAAAAATTAGGAGCGAGATATATCGCAAAGCGAAATAAAATTTGACTAATTGAGATTTATGTATGATGTACAATTTGCATAGAGTTTCCATTGATTTTTTTTTAAAAGAAAAGTGTATATAAATAATGAGATAAATAGAATAGAAGACCTTTAAAAATGGCTTTATTTGAGTAGTAGCTCAAATTTATACAAAAAATGATTTAAGTAAAGCTGAAAATAGATACTGAAGCCATAACCACCGCTTTACCTTTGGGCAGGTAGGTAGGCCTCTCATTTCCCGACCCTACAAAACCGACCATTTTGCTTTTTTCTTTCTTCCACTTTTTATTTATTTATTTATAAATGTATATAATATTACTTTAAATAAATAAATAAAAAGGAAAATCATAAGTTCTCTATAATTACGATTCTAGGATAATTGATAAGGCAATGAGGATGTAATTTTACCCCATTGGCTTTATGTATGATAAGCAACTCTTATTTTCATCATAAGCAAATAAGGCATATAAAAGCTCCATATTTTATTAACTTTATACATATTTAAAAGAAAAGGAAAGAAATCTTTTTTTTGTTTTTTTGCCGGATTAGAAGCACCAGATTATGAACTTTTTTCTGCATATAATATGTTTTAAGGTATCTGCAAAACAAACGTTTCTCATAAAATAAGTTGCTTTAAACTGTAATTAAAAACACATATGTACCTGTTTTTCTATTTTAATTGATTTTCCAGCTAATTTGCTAACACTTCAAATTTAAAAAATAATCACTTAATTAACTTAACTTACAATCACGAACTTTTGCTTTTAAATAAAGTTCTGCAAACATCATCTATGACGATTGTTCTAATAAATTTATTATGTTTACTTAAATTGATGTGACAAGATATACTACCTAAAATGAATACGCAATGTTTTTGGTAGAGAAGGTGAGATGTAGTTATAAGATATGATGACATCTCAAATTAATTATATTATTAGTGTTAAGTTAATATTTTCATAAGAAGAGTATATTCTTTTAAAACCAAAGAATCTCATCGATTCTTCGTCTTTTATCACGAATTGATGTAATATGTGAATGATATTTTCTTTATTGATGGTTACATCTTTTGTCTCTTTTTCCTCGTTCAATCAAATTTTGACATCTTAAAAAGAGATTTTGTTTCGTACAATTATCTTTTTTTTTTTTTTTTTTTATTTTTTTTTTAGCTTTAAGAAAGTGCCGTTTTCCTTATATTTTTATTTACACGTTCGCGATTATTCATTCTAGAAGCAATTATAGATTCAAAGTAGTCTAGTTGTGAATGATTTTTTATTTATTTAGAGCGATGTACATTATTCTTTATTTAGTGGACTATTGCGCGATAGTTGAATGATTTATTGCACATCTATAGTTGCGAGTTTCCTCCTTAAAACAAGAAGGATGTTAAAACCTAATTGATTCCGTCAAATTGATCGATTTATTGTTTTGGTACTAGGAAATTAGGAATAGTTTTTTTTTTCGAGCACGAAAAATAGGATTACGTAAATATGGAGGAAATGTTGTACTTATATATGTATTTCCGAACTAACAAAAGAATTAAGAATAAAAATATATATAGAAGTAGTAGATAAAATGCATATCTTTAAAGTACTAATTTTGATTTTATTTATTGGGATTATTTTGTAGACCCCCTCATTTTCAAATTATATAGAACTAACTACCAAGTGGATTACACTCTAGGTGAAACCCCCCTCATTTCGAAAATATTTTGACATACCCCCCTGGGCTACCCTGAAGTACCTATAATACCCTTCTAAAATCAGTTTTAACCCTAGCCACTCACGGTCTCTCTCTTCTTCTCCCAGATTCAAAATCCCGCCTCTACAAACCTCTCACCGGCGAAATTGCTTCCCGGAGCCATAACTCTCTCTCCGGTGGTCGGAATTCGATGGTTTAACTACCGTTGGATTCCTCTCGTCGATCTCTTTCTTTTGGTGGTGATTTCATTCAGTTTCGAGCGCGGATCTGTTTCTGCAATTTTTTTTCATTCGAAGACGGTGGTCTTGCCGGAGCTTTATTTTGTGTTCCACCCGTCGAAATTTGACGGGTCATCCACCGTTGGATTCCTCTCGTCGGATCTATATTTTGATGGTAATTTCGTTTATTTTCATCTTTTCAGATTTATTTCTATATTTTTTTGCATTTCCCAGCAATAACCTCTCTCTCTATCTCTCGATCTCTTAATAATGTTTGGTAATTTTTTGAGTGTTTTGATGTTTTTATTCAAATTTGTTGATTTGCACTAAAGTAATTTCTTTTTGTTTTGATTTTGCAATTGCAACTTAATGAAGGCCATTGATCCTTTCCTTGAAGGTGTCAATTTTTTGTTTTTTTAAGTTACATCAGATCTGTTCAACAGACTGTATACATTACTATACATTACTATAGTAACATGTAGTTACATGTAGTTATATATGCGTATATTTATGTATTTTCATATTTATGTATTTTCGTTTTGTATTTTATTGGTTCTGATGTGATTTATAATAAAAATATTTAAATTTGTAAATTTTTGTTGGGGTTTTATGAATTTATTTTGTACAAGTCAGTATTCGTGTGTGTATACAATTGATCGACTAAAAATATGGGGAAAAAACGAACATAACTATGAATTACTATAGGTAGTTACATGTAGTTATTTTCAGTACTGTAAACATATTGTTTTGAAAATTAAAAAAAAAATTAAAAAAAAAAAAAAAAAAAAAATATATATATATATATATATATATATATATATATATATATATATATATTTAACAAACAGATTTATAAAAAAAGAATTAATAATAATAATAATAATAATAATAATAATAAATAAATAAATCAGCGAAAATGATAAATGCAGGACCATAAATGCTGAATGCAGTTTGGCCGAAAATTGCACATAAGGGTAGTATAGTACTTTCGCGTCCCCAGGGGGTATGTCAAAGGATGATTTGGGCTTGGGTTTATCCCTAGTTTATTTGGTGGCTAGGGGTATGTAAAATAACCCCTTATTTATTTCCGAGATATATGAACAAGGAATAATTTGATAGAGGGGTAATACTAATATCCATACTATATTGTGTATATATTACTAGAAATTGAAGTTAGATATTCCATGCATTTTGAAAGAAAATTATTATTTAAATGATAAATATTTCACCAAATGTATTTAATATATGTGTGAGTTATAAATCTATGAAAATAATATTGGTGGGGTAAAATCGAGTATTAAGTACATAGTACATTTTGGTAATAGTTCAAAGAAACATTTGGTGTACCTTAACACATGGAATAATTAAATTCACGTGGCTTAGATCTAATCACGGATTGGTTATTTAAATGTTACACCCGGTACTTATTGACGGTTATGCCTGATTATTTTTTTTCTTTTGATCTATATATAGGGTCCATTTTATGTTACACGGATGTGTGTTTATTTGTTTATATATGTATATATGAATAGTAAAAGTCTATTGCATATATTTTACCAGTTGTAGCATATTATAATTTTGAATAGCATGTATTTGTACGGTCAGTTTGGGCAGTTTTCAAAACCCTAAATATAATTAGTTTCTAAACCTATCTACCGAAAAGAAAGAGAAAAAATACAGATTCACTAAATATAATAGTCGTACCCACCAAACTCGTTAACAATGAGTGAAACAATTTAATCTCTTAATTACTTTTAATACTGTACTCTTATATTTGAAATAAATTTTAAAATTCAAATGCAATATTAGAGATAATAACCGAGAGCGATTGTTATTCCTACATAAGCCCGTTTGATAAGATTATTTTAAACGATTGATAAACTATTACATCTGATAAGGTGTTTTAAAAATGATAAGTTGTTGCATCTAATTTTTAGAAATACATTTTAAAGTGTTTGGAAAATGATCTGTATTTTTATTCGTTATAAGTGGGGGTATAAGTATTTTTTTAAGATCTTTAAAAAATAAATTACCAAACACTTTAAAAGAGCTTATAAGTTCTTCTTAACAGCTTATGAGTTCTTTTTAACACGTTAATAAACTCTAATGATTTATTTATTTCCAAAATCATAGTTGCAAACCCTCCAAAATGAAATCTGAGGTGGTCCTCCTAGCCTGACCAAAGAGAGATTTGCCACAGCAAATGTAACATGTGAAGATCGACAAATTTGTGTCATTTGATTGCACTAAAATCAGCTTTTCACCAAATTGCAAAAATGGTGGGTCACTTAACTTTTAATTCAAGAATTTTTTTTATATTTGTTCTTTACTCTTCTGTTCTTATCTTGTAATAAAGAAACCTAGTAATTGGATAAGACATATTAATATAATTTTAATGGGTTATTATTAAGTCTATATGGAGATATAAATAAATATTTAATATGAAACAACATATTGTACTAAAATAACTTAAGTTGATAATGAGGTGAATTATTTAATATTTATGTTTGTAACAGTAGTCTGATGATGATTACGTATTCAAATGTGTGCGAGTGTATATATATGACTATATGTATAAGAAAATTGATATTTATTGATATTTTAAAATTTGAACGTGGCATCGTCAAGACTTGATCTTTCTTGATTCACTTTAATCAAATAATATCCGAGTTTGAATGGATACTCCTTCAAATTGGACGTGCGTCGCTACTTGTGTCACAAACAAGCATGTAACACACTGGAACTTGGTCTCGATAAAAGCTCCCCTACGCTCAAGTCAACTCGTGAAATCATCATAGAAAACTAAAACTCTGGAAAGAGTATCGGAAAGTGATTAAAATGCGTACTCGTTAAGTTATGAAGGATTTTAAGTAATTAAAGGTAGAGAGCATAACTTCTCGTGGGCTCAATCTAAGGCCTGGGGGGCCATGGCCCCCAGCATTTCTCGAATTTCTATAAATTATATAAAAATATAATAAAAAATGTGTAAAATAGCATTATCGCACCCCCTAATAAAATAGATATTTTTTAATTTGATGTGTTATAGGACATGTTTGGGACAGGCCATGATCTTGCCAGTCGTTATTTCACCATCGTGAGTTGGATTCTCGTACTATGAATCTCAAGCCAAACTGATCTCTACGTTGAAAATAATTTTAGAATATATAGATGAAAAACTCAGAATTGTTATTTAATTATTTCACTTTTATGTATTATTATTTCTTTCGTTGCATATTGATTCTAGCAACTTAGTTAGGGTTGGTATTGGACCGGTCGGGTAATTAACTAAAATTAAGTATAATAACATTCGGTTGGCCGGGTAATTATCGGTCAACCAACCGCTATAAACTATTGGTATGAATGAAATAGCTATCCGTTATCAGTCGTAACAAATGGTTGAAACGGTTCGACTGTATTATAAAACTGACCCATGCACAACCTGAAATTTAATATAATTAAACGTTTCTATGGTTTATTCTATGAGTTATGTTTAAGAAAGTAGAATATTCTTACCTTAAGATGGGCATCAATTAAGTGTCTATTTAGATTTAGTATAATTTTAAATTAATTACGTCTTTGACTAATTTTGCGGTTTTGACTTTTGAGGCTATGAAAAATGGAGCATCTAATGAATCTTAATGTATTATTGACTATTAATGAACTATTTAACTCTAATTAAAACGTTTTCAATGCAGTCCCTTACTATTTAGATGTTTTATCGAAGAGTTTCTTAACAAACCTTATTATAATTTTAGTGAAAACAAAATCATTTTTTTATTTTTTAAATTAGTAGGGGAAAAAAAGCATGGAAATAACTATTGGAGAAGAGATCAAATTAAAGTTTCAATTAAAAATAAATAAATCGATGGTTCCTCCCACGTTTTTTTATTTTATTTTTGGTGGGTGGAACTCTAAATCTATTTATTATTATTTATTATCCAACTTTACATCTCAAGTTTCACATTTGCCTTTCATTAAGATTTTCAGTCACATAACTAAAGTCACAATATGCAGACGAGGCTGCCTAATTGTTATAAAATGTATAAATTTATAGGTAAATTACGGCGAACCCCCTGAGGTAAAGTTAAATTATGAAAAAACCCCTCATGTTTGGGTAATTACAATCACCCCTCAACTATGAATATTCTTACAAATTCATCCATTATGTGTCAATATTCCTCAGTTTGTATCCGTTGACCCCATTCGAGCTCCTTATCTTGAAACAATATGATCATAAGATGTGGGTCTTAGCTTCTAAATATCAGATTATGATGCATCAGAAACTGTATTTTTGCACAAAACGATTACAAAGTAGAATCATAAGGGTGGACATGTAAGAATATTCATACTCGAGGGGTGGTTGTAATTACCTAAAGATAAGGGGGGTTTTTTCGTAATTTAACCTTACATCAGGGGTGACCGAAATTTACACTATCTTTATAGGTATTAAGTAATGTATTTCCCATAGTATATGTGTATCAGTGTATGTATATACAGAGAAATTGTTACATGCACTGATGCAAGATGTGATTAAATTATTAATTATAAATAGAAAAGATTATCAAAATAAAACAGCAGAATTAGGCTAAAGCATGTTATAATAAGTGGCGCCTGATAAAGAGCAAAAGGCCGTCACGACAAAATTAAACCAAAAAAATTAAAAGATATTAATATCTGAGAGTGATGGTGCGTTGAATGTGATTAACAAAAACAATTTGTATTCCTTTGGAACTTCCAAAGGTTATTATCACTAATTAATTATTTAATATTTAATTAATTAATTAATCATTTTTTTTTTCTTTTTTGGACTGTCCTCTTATATTCAGGCGCATCCACCTGGAATCTTCTAGTATTTTGAATTTAATGTTGTTTTCATTTTTAAAATTAGTGAAAGAAGGCCGCAGTATTTTCAATTAAATACATACGGGACGGGGCGGGTTTAATAAAATCAAACCCGAAACAAGTATGGGACAGGTACACGTTCCACGGTCATTCCTAACGGTCTGTGAGATGGTACGTATATATATTGTAATAAATTGGGTGATTTTTAATCATATATCTATATAAATAACTACTCACTAAGCGCACATACATGTAGGTGTGTGCATTATTACGTGTAGAATAACAGTTCAAGATCACCCAATGTATTTCACCGTGTATAGATCTACAAAACCCTACACTACTACTATTTGATTTGATAGAATTTCATGGCTCTTTTTGTTGATTCCAGAATTGATTTTAGTTACCTAATATTCAACCGGTGACTGGATAAGAATTCGTGATAATTTTCAAACTTTTTACTATTTGGTTATCTTTAAATTGACTTTTAATTATGCCTTAGAACAATGTTGACTTCAAAAGATGAGTTGCAAGAATTATTATTACAAGTATACAAGGAAAATAAATGGGTACTTTATGTCTATTGACATTCCGTTTAACAACTTGATAATTAATAGTGATTTTAGCTAATAAAGATGTAGGGGTGTTTTCGTGAAACGAAGAAATGAGGATTTTTTATTGAAACAACAACAAAAGATCCGGTTGTTATTATTAGAATTGAGACTGGATTGCGTCGGTTATATTACCGGTCTAAAAAACAAACCATCCGACTAAGAAATTTTGCTCAAAGTTGAAACCATTGTCGATTCAATCTTTGCGTTTCGATTGATGGTTGACAATCGAATTTTTCGTTTCGAAATGGGTCGGTTGATGGGAATACTCGTCGCCTACCTCACTTATAAGCAAAATCACAGTATGCCTAGTGCCACGATCATTTTTCAGTTCAAAATAGTTAATAACAATTCAATAAAACATACAATTCTAAAATTCAAACTAATTCCAGACATGCACATTCTCAAGTTCCGGTCGAAGTTTTATATAAGACTTTTTTCTTTGTTGATTTTTTTATTTAATTTCAAATCCTAACTGTTCAGATAATTCCAATAACCACTTAGAAAAACCACACCCTTAATTTTATAATATTGACATAGGTTGATTCATCGATAATTATCGGTCAACCGACTTTGGACAATATTAGAAACCAGCAACTCACTCATTATAAATAGGTTGTTCAAAAAAAATCAACCCCATCAAATGGGCCGATTAAATATTTATTACCTCTTGAAATAAAAATCAACCTCGCCCCAACCCTAATTATTATATAAATTAAATTACATAGAGAGAATTCAGCATATTCCATTAAAAAATATACATATACAAGACTCCTATTGGTTTATTAAATTTCAGTTCCGCCAATAATATAGATTCATAAATCCAACCTCTGTTCCAACGGTAAAAAAAAAAAAAAAAGGACAAACGACCATATACATTGATTTCAACACTGTAATAATTTCAAAATGATGCTGTATTTAATTAGTAATAAAATTACAAATCAGATTCCCCTTTTACCTCAAATCATAATCAAATACTTCCTTTATAAACCTAAAACCCCAGATTCCGTGAAATCAAGGTAAAAAAAAAAATCGTATCTTTTGTCAGAAATTGAGTTTTCATGCATCGATTTCAGCGAAATATATATATATATATATATATATTTATTTTATTTTTTAAATGCCACTGTGACACTGTATCTTCCCTCCCACACAGCTGTATAGTACGTTTCTGGAATTATTTCTCCACCCCACATGCCTCATCAATCTCTCCACCCCCCCTCACGAGAGATTCCCCACCCCCTCAACTTTTCCACCATTTTCTCCTTTTCTTTTTCCAATTAATTAATTAAAAAAAATTATATTTTATTATTTTCTCTCACTTCATAGCCTCATTTTCCTTCTATAAATCAAGCCCTTCTCTTCTTCTCTAACCTCTTCCTTTTCTCTTCTCCTCTCTCCCCATAAATTTTTTTTGGGTTCTCTAATTAGTTATATACTGTTGTTCTGTTTAATTTTCTTTTTTTAATTTTTATTAATTTCTTGGGCGAGGTTCTGTTTGTTTCTTTAGGGATTTTCTGGCTGTTACTCTGCCAAAAAAACCCCAGAGGCAAAAGAAGAAAGAAAAAAATTCTTTGAAACATCGACACGCCGTATACGCAATACAAACACATAAATTGATGCTGCCAAAATTTATGTTATTGATGTGTTATAAGATTCATGTTTTATGTACTCAGTGAGATTATCAGGTCCGGGTTTATGATTAATTCTTCCCTCAGGCGAAGAACGCACCTCGTTCAATCTTTCTCCGTCGTCTTTCTTTACTGGTTCTACGTTTTTTCATAATTAATATTTCCCGAGCAAACAAATCTCTCTTATATATAATACATAAATCGAAATAAATATATTAAAAAAGAATAAAAAAAAATAATGGCGTCTTCGAGCGGAAACTCGGCCGGTTCGGAGGGCGGGGATTTGCAGAACGTGATGGATCAGCGCAAGAGGAAGCGAATGCTGTCGAACCGGGAATCCGCGCGCCGGTCCAGGATGAGAAAGCAGAAGCATCTAGATGATCTGATGGCTCAGGTTAACCAGCTCAAGAGAGAGAACGGTCAGATTTTGACCAGCGTCAACGTCACTAATCAGCACTACGTCCACGTGGAGGCTGATAATTCGGTCCTCAGGGCTCAGATGATGGAGCTCACCCACAGGCTACAATCCCTCAACGAAATCTTGAACTACATCAATTCCTCCGCCGAAATCGCCGCCGCCGGCGGCGGCGGCGGGAGCTGCGTGTTCGGGGCGGAGGAGTTTCAGCACCAGGGTTTCGCCGACGGGTTCTTGAACAACAACCCGTGGAACAATATTGGTGGGATTAACCAACACCCGATTATGGCCTCGGCTGAAATGTTTGATTATTAATTATTGATTATTATTAATTATTATTAATAATCATAATTGGGGATTAATTGGGGATTAAAAAAAATGGTCAAATTGTTGTTTGGCTATTTCGTGGTTGTCGCGATGTAATTTTTAATTAATTTAGATCAATGAGTATCTGGGGTAGGGAGGGACTAATTAAATAATATATTATTTTTATTTAAATAGTGATATTTAATTGGATTGGTCGTCTTTTTGTCCTTTGGATGTAAGTTGTATTCATGTTGGCTTCATCTAATTATTAAAAGAAATTGTGTTCAATTTGATCTCGTCTTGTAGATGTTACAACTCGTGAAATACATCGAATCGAATGTTATGCAGATTCACCAAATATATGTATAAATGTGAAATAAATACACTTCTACCATCATATATTATAATTTTCACAAAACTTATTTAACTAATATTCTATATCATTAATTCCACTTTTCTTCATAGTCAAACATTTATAAGAGGTTTACATACTCTAATTTTAGGAACTATTCATAGTATGGTTAAATTTCTTTATTAATTTTGTACCCACCAATTTATATTTATTATGTTTAGAGGCATATGTGTTGTAATATTTCTTAACACAAGGTGCTCAATTGATGGTTGGTTGGTACACACTTAAACTTATGTAGATGCTATATTGAGTAAAATATACCTAATAATAAAGGGTAAATTACAACCACCTCCCTGTAGTACTGTCTATTTACGAAAAATACCTTATCTTTTAGAAATTAAATCCAGCTCCAAAAGGGATGTTAATGAAATAAATCTACAAATTGTAGAATGGTAGATGTAATCATGGAAAATGAGAGTTTTTTTTTTCTTAAATTAATCTTACTTCAGAGTGCGGTTGTAATTTACTTGATAATAAATTATCGTAAATTTACAAACACTCAACGGACATCAGTTGTCATTTTCTTTTTCGGAAAAAAACAAAGACTAACAGATTATAACAACTTCTTGATCCTCCCTATAATCTTAAATTAAAATGCTGGTTTAACTCTTTAAATTTAATTGCATGTTAATAATAAAATAGGTTTAATTCATGTACTATCTTTCTTTATCTTCTTTAAATGAACTTAATTTTATATGGACCATGGGATGAGGTGATGAAAGCATGTGGGCATGCATATTAATTACTAAGGTAAAGCTGCTTGCCCAGAATTAAGATCTATTGTGCTTTTCTTTTTTCTTTTTTTTCTTTTTTTTTTTTTATTTTCTTAATTTCGTGTTTAGTGGGGAGCAAGTGGTTGGGATTGCTTTTGTGCATGTTGTAACTATGTATGTAAAAATTAGATTTTAAAAAAAAAATGTGTATGTAAAAGTTGTGGTGGTAAATTGGTAATTAATGTTCGGAATTATTCTAATTGTGTCATTTGTTATATAAGTGACGTCATTGTAATTAGCATAATTAAATCACTTTTAACAACTTTCATAATCCTTTATCCTTTCAAGTTGGTGCAATGTGATTGAATCTGTGACATCACACAACTGTGTTTAGAAAAGAAACATAATAATTAACAATAGAGGAATATTGAAGGTGGATTAACATTTGATTAGCAACTTCTTTTCATTGGTATTACAAAGCTAATATGATGAAGACGTGTTAATTAATTAAACTTTAATCTCATTTGTTTTATTGGACTTGGACAGCATTGCATCAGATTGTTGATTGGTAATTAACTGTAGTGGGGTGATGTATTATGACAATTGACTTGTGATTATGTAGTTAACTATTATGTTTAACTAGAGATAAAAGATCGATTAACATTGGTTTAGTTAAGGATATTTAACCCCTTCTATTAAACTTATTTTAAAGTAATGATAAGATGTTAGATCTGATAAGCTATTTTAAGAGCCGACAAGTTGTTACCTATTTTTATTAGAATGAAATGTTTGGATAATAAATTTATAAGTTATTTTTACTGTTTGGATAATAAGTTTACAGACACTCTCGTAAAATAGTTTGCAAACCATACAAGGAACATAAACCACACTAGGTTAATCATGTCTGACAAACTCGGCTTAGCGACCGTTGGCAATGTAATTCGAACTTGAGTCATTGACACAAACTCACTTGTTCCAACCGCTTGCGAGAGTGAATTCATAACGTCGCATGATGGTAATAATATAAA
Organism: Erythranthe guttata; assembly: GCF_000504015.1. Next base: position 166,531 of record NW_012193478.1, on the reverse strand, counting down.
TAGTTGTGCAAATAAGTTTGAGACTTGGCTCAATTTTGCAGTCATTTGTTTTTTTTTTTTTTTTTCTGAAATTATAATTGTATATTAATGTGTTTTCTAAACTCTATCTAATAAAATTGTGAGAAATTAAAATTTTGATCGACTTTTACTCGTCGGAAAGCTCGTGCTCAAACTTGTATTGAACCGCCAGAGTTTAATTGAAAGTTGGAACTCTGATTATTTTGGAAGAACTCGGCCCGGTTTGTTTTCTCAGTTTCAGGCTTTTAGCTTTGAGTTTATTTAATGTTCTGAAATCAGGCCGGCCCGGTTTTATACCCCTTATTGCATTAATGAGAGCTGGCCCATAAGATATGATCCAGTATTATTTTTTATTACTTATACCCAGAAGAGTTAAGAAATTGTTAGGAGGTAACTGCACAGACCCCCCTGTGTAATCTCGAATGGCCGAAAAAGCCCTCGTGTTAAAATAATTAGCAAGAGACCCCTATGTTATCATTTACAATGCACACTGCCCCTTATCTCATTTTGTTGCCGTTGACTTGGATAAAATGACCAAAATATCCTTAATTAAAAATTAAAAAAAATACCCAACCCATAAAAAATGTTAAAATTGAAGCACTGTTCATCTTCCCCATCTTCCCGTCAAACCACGCCCCGCCCCCAACACACCCACCTACCCACCAACACCCAAACCCGGACACCTCTCTATCACAGTCACCGCCATCGTCCACCAGCCATTGAAATCGCCCCCACACTGCATCTCAAAGTTTTGCAATTTACCGACGGATATTGCATCTCAAAGCTTGCAAGTTACCAATGGAGATTCACATCTCAAAGCTCTGCAAATTACCTACATAATTCGAATAGCTCTGCAAATCATTCCCTGCCAGCTTCGAAACAACGTGGTTTTAGAGATTCGGGTTCTGGTCGGGGGTGAGCCCGACGATACCATTTCGGAGGTAGAAATTGAGATTGATGTTTTTCGATGAGTTAGATGTTGGAGGGACATTTTTTATTCAATTTGGGAAGATGGATGTTTTGAACATGCTAAGGATTGAATTGAAAATTTTGAATTTTCTGGGTTAAATTTTTTTGGGGTGAATATATAATTTTTGAAACTTATTTGTAAGAGCATTTAGGTATTTTGGGTAAAAAATAAACACCCAGTCGCGCAATTCGCGCGTGCAGCACATGATAGGCTGTTAGGGGGTTTTTTGGCTTTGACTAATTTTCATATGGGGGATTTTGCTAATTTTTTTAACACAGGGACTTTTTTGACCATTCGAAATTACACAAGGGTGGATTTTGCAAAAAACCCAAATTGTTAGCCTTAATAAGCAATTCGATTTTTTTTTTTTCTTTTTTTTTGGATAATTAGGGAAAATGCATTAAACGAAAATCAAATCACAAGAGTCAACAATCGTCGTTCCCCCATCACAAAAGCAAGAGATGGGAACAACGTCGCGGGACAGTGCCAATCCAAAAAGAATTACAAGCCCATTTAGCAAGGAAGCGAGCCGCAAAATTAACAGATCTAGAGATAAACCAGAAATGCCATCTTAGCTAAACTGTCCATAATTTTGAAAAGAGGGAAATAGGAATGAGACTTTGCTTTCATAAGAAGGATAGCATTCAAGCAATCTGATTCAAAGATTGCATCTTTGAACAACGTTGAGGAATTTGCGTGCATCAAGAATGACAAGATCGGGCTTCAGCAATGGTAGGGTCCTTGCAAAAGGTAAGAGCTTGTTGAGTCAAAAACGATTGAACCATTAGAGTTTCTGATAATGCAGCTCGAAGAAGGTTGGCCGCCGCCCACAAAAGTTGAATCATTATTGATTTTGAGCCATGTTTGAGCCATATCCATAAGCAATTCGAATTGGGTTCTTCAAATGTATACTAAATGAAAATTTCTTAACATGCCTACTTATGTAATAAAATGAAAATCTTCAAACACTACCTAGCTTTAGATAAATTAAAATAAATCAAAGAATTTACTTCCCTAATAAAAACAAGACAAGGATTTTTTTTAGAAAAGAATTGCAAGTGTCAAATAAATAAACAAACCCAAAGAAATTATGCACCACCATTAATTTCGGGCTCAATTAGTTCAACTAAATCTAGAATACTCGCCGACCTCCCTTCGTTGGCATTAAATCACAAACTCACATAAGTGGGTTGCAGAAGAAACGGTCAAATTTATTTCAAAAAAGTGGTGGGTCCCACACACCCTCCACACACCCTCTAATGGGTCCCACACACCCACTAAAACTCCGTTGATTTTTTTTTCTTGTGACGTGTCTTTTCAATTGGTTAGTAGTGAACATGAATTTAACAACTTAGATCAAACAAATTAAAAATTAAATTTCAATTTTGGTTTTATAAAGGTAGGAATTAAACCCCCCCACCATACAGGTTGTTAGCCAATATCATATCACTTTTTGTACTTTACTATTAATAAGTTATGCGTTAGTTTACACGGTCAAAGTTATTATAATCTTCATGGTGAAGTCAACGTTATGGTTTATATTGGCTGTTGGTTTTAGCGGGTATTTGTAATTATCAATAGCAAAGGGACTAATGAATTATTTTAATTTTACTTGTACCAAAAGCCGAAATCACTCGCCCCCAGAGCCCGCATCCCTTGGCCCGACAAGTATTTGATAGATAAATGTAAATCATGGTAACTCAATGGTGTAGTAGACCCGAATTATTTTTTTATTTTAATCTTACTTAAATAATATTCGTAATTGACACTTTTTTTTTTAATGTGGATTATTACGATGGCGAGTATGCGTACGGGTGGGTGGGCGGGTGGGGTTAGTCTCGGGTCTTAATTATTAACTCATCGGCAAACAGGCCCACCTATAAATTCAATACCCTCCAAAATAATACTAACTACGAAAATAATTAACTAACTCAGTTCTATTCTCTTCTCTCATTCGGCATTGTCGATCTGAACCATTTTTCATTAAAAAAAACAAAGCAGAGAGAGAGAGAGAGAGAGAGAGAGAGAGAGAGAGAGAGAGAGAAACATTTCCAGTAAATTAACAGCAATAATAAATGGAGGATTATGTGGTTAAGTTGATTGGTTACGCCGTAATATCATGGGCAACGTTGTTTCTGGTATTGAGGAAGCTGTTTCCGAATCGCTCCTTCGATTTCTGCAACCGCATTGTTTCTACTGTTCATGCTGTTTTAGCTGTCACTTTGGCTTCTCTCTCCGTTCAAAATTGGAGTTGCCCTGTTTGCCCTTTCGCTTCTAATTCTTCTCCCAAACAGGTCTTTTATTTTTTTCCCCAATTTCTTTTCCATTTTTTTTTTAATTTCAATTTTCAATTTTTCTCAGGTATTTAGATTTGAGTCTCTAATATACAAAATTTGTACGTAATTTGAGCAGATGCAAACCCTAGCTGTATCCGTGGGGTATCTGGTATATGATCTGGTGTGCTGCCTTTTCGACAAGAAAATTAAGCTTGATAACACCGTTCATCATCTAGTCAGCATTGTTGGTCTTCTTTCTGGACTCGCCTACCAAAGGGTAATTTCGTCTTTTCCTTTTTTTTGGTTATTTTTTTACTACAAACTGAGCTATAATATTAATATGGGAAAATTACACTTTTCGTCTCTCAATGTTCACAAAAAACACATTTGGTCCTTCATGTTTCAGTAAATTAACATTTTTGGTCATTTTCGTCAATTTATTGTTAGTCAGTTAGTTAAGACAATGATGGGCACACGCTTGATTCCGTTAGTTTTAACGGAAAATTGACGGAAATGACTAAAAGTGTTAAAAATTTTAAAACATTAGGGACCAAATGTGGAATTGGTGCAAACTTGAGGGGTGAAAACTGTATTTTTCTGTATTAATATATAAAATTGCAGTGTGTTTCAGAAATGACTAAAAGTGTTGAATTTCGAAACATTAGGGACCAAATGTCTATTTTTTAACACGGTAGACTAAATGTGAAATCGACAAACTTGAGGGATGAAAATTGTAATTTTCGCGTATTATTATATAAAATTGCAGTGTGGTTCAGAAATGGTGGCTGCTTTGTGGATTACAGAAGTGTCAAGCCCATTACTCCACTTGAGGGAGCTTCTTAAAGAGCTTGGCCACAAAGACACTGACCTCAATTTAGCTGCTGACGTAATTATTTCTTTTTATTTATGAAATATATTTTTTACTTTATTTTATTATATTCCAAAATAATTATTATTAAAGTTTGGTTTGGGTATTGCAGATTGGTTTTGCAGTGATATTCACATTTGCAAGGATGATTGGTGGTCCTTATCTCACTTACGTCACTCTAACTGCTCATAATCCACTTCTGATTAAGGTAATTAATCACTTTCAATTTTTCTGATGCATTTGAATTTCTGGATTTAGAATTTAGGAATAAGTTGATTGAGATTTGAAATCAATTGCTTAATTCAATGAATTCTGTTATTATGAATTGGATAAATTACGAAAACCCCCTTAACTTTGGCTAAATTACGAAACACACCCCCATCTATCCGTAATTATCAAAACCCCCGATGTATGTATCTATGGCGTGATTTTTCACGGAATCTTTTTTTATCCCGGTGAATATTTTGCAAAAATGTTATTCTAGCCCTGCGGACGTGACGTTTCTTTATGTCAACTTCAGGGGATTTTTCGTAAAATTAGTCGCTCAAAAACTTACATCCCTAAATGCAATATATTTATATTATTTGTTTGGCAGGCAATGGCTTTGGGGCTAATGCTTGTGAGCGCATTCTGGTTCTACAAGATTGCAAGGATGATAAGTTACAAATTGGCTAAGAGGTCCTCATCAATTAACATCAACAAAAACCAGTAAAAAAATTTATATAAATTGGATAAAATGTTAATTTAAACATAAACTTGTTGATCTGTTTTTTTTCTTTTGTTCTTTTAATGTTGTAAAAAGAACGAAGGTAACACAAATATGACATATGCAGCCGAATATTTACGATTAGCATATATATATTCGTAGAATAGATAATTCGTTTATAGAGAAAATTTAATATGCATTTTGCGTATATTTATCATTGACCACATCAAATTCATATAAATGTATATAAATTCAGAATTCAGTCCTATAAGTTGTGAAAGTTGAGAAAATTGGTCCTATGACCTGCTATAACAGGTAATTGAATTCAATACTTGGTTGCATGAATTGGACAATTTTGAAGTGAAATAAAATATATCATCAACTATTTTTTATTTAATAACGGAAATAAGCATTTCTTTAGTAACTATTTTTTTTAAGGGGTAATATGCCTCACACCCCTCAAACCAAACTTAATTAGATATGAGTAACAAACTCAAATAAAATATTTTAACTACATCCCTATTTTAAAATAAAAATTGATACACATCCTTTGATTTTTATTTAACCTAAAAATACCCTTACAATACCTAATAAAAGTCACGGTGTCTCTTCTTTTTCTTATTTCTTTCTCTCTCTTCCCCTCTCTTTCTCACGCCGCTCAACCGCTCAACATATCACGTTCTGGTTCTCTCTCTCTCTCTCTCTCTCTCTCTCTCTCTCTCTCTCTCTCTCTCTCTCTCTCTCTCTCTCTCCTGATCTCTTCTCCTCTTCTCTCTCACACACGTCCCCCCCTCCCTTCCTCCTTTTTTTCTTTTCAATTGATGGTGGTTATGGCAGATGGCAGCGGTATGATGGCGGCGGTTATGGTAGGCGACGACGATGGCTATGACGACGCTCGGCATAGGGATTGCATCGGGAGGCTATGTGATGGCAGGCTCGTTGTTTGCTTGCAACCCACATGGATGAATCGTGAAGGTGGGTCTGGGTGTGGGGGGTGGAGAGGGGGAGTAGTGGCGTGGTGGTGGCGGTGGATCGGATTTAGGGTTTGTTGGGAAAAAAATAATATTTTTCGATTTAGTTGTCTACAGATGTCTATGAGTGTCTATGGGTGTCTATGGTGTTTGACGGCTAGGGTTGGAAGGAGTTAGGGTTTCAAGATGTCTATGGGTTACTACGGATTACTAAAGGTTTCTACAGAATTCTTTAGATGTCTACGGCAAAAAAAAAAAATTAAAAAATCATAATTTTCAATTTATTTTGAAAATAAGGGGAAAAAATAGATTTTATATAATGAAAAAATACGAAAAATGAAAATAAAAAAGAAAAAAGTAACCATAATTTTTAATTTTATGTAGAAAAGGGGAAAAATAGATTTTTATATAATGAAAAATATGAAAGAGAAAGAAAAAAAAAAACGTGTTCTACGAAAAATTAAAAAAAAATGGTAGATGCAAATTTAAAAATGTTAAATAATACCATAGTTCATCATAGTATATTTATAATCTGTTGTAATGTTGAATTTGTGAGTAGAGGGGCATTTTTGGAATAAATTTAATAAAGGATGTGAAACAAATTTTAATTAGATTTGTCATTTAGTTCTAATACGGTTTGTCACCAGGGACTTATATCTTAAGACCCCTTTTTTTAATGGGGGGTGCTAAATCCCACACTAAAAGTTACTAAATCCCGCACATAAATAAAAAAAATTCTCTCTCTACAAAAAAATATTCTCTCTCTAGGCTCTATTTTCTCTAACTTCTCTCTAACTTTTTTTTATGATTTTCCACACTAAAATTTACTAAATCCCACATATTAATAAAAAAATATTTTATCTCTACAAAAAAAAAATTTCTTTCTCTACGCTCTATTTTCTCGACTTTACTCTAACTTTTTTCTAGGATTTTCAAAATACTAAAAAGTCGTCAAAAGTCGTTTTTTGTTACGTAATTACATCAACTAATGAGTTCAATACCTTTTAACTTCAATCGGATGTAAGATTTTAATTTTTTTGCCAAAAAATCGTCATAGGCAGAGGGCGGACAATCTAGAAGACGAAACAGATAGCGCGCACATGTTGGGCGTGCAATACACTGTATTCGCGTTCAATGTGGGCGCCGTCTTTCATGCGTCCGCTTCTACTTTAGATGCTATTCGTTTTTTTTATTTTTTATTTTATTTTTTTTAAAATTTGTTTTTGTTATAATTTATTTATTTTTCAGGATAATGGGGAAGTTCATTATTCGGAATATTTTCGAGGGGTATAATTGTTTAATTGTAGAGACGATCTAATACAGTGGGCGAGAGACACAGCTGAAAGCCATGATATTAAGCTAAGTATAGGTCATACTTTTTGTGATATGGTATACGTTACATATGATCGGTTTGGGAAAAAAATAGGTGAAACGAAAGAATAGAGATATAGAAAGTACAATATGTTCTGATACAAAAAACTGTAATTGTAAATCTAGTTGAAGGGAGTTCTACAAGCAGATGGTAAAATAGATACTCTTTATAATTTACGGGAAGCATAATCATCCTCTGACTTCGAAATATAGTCTCATAAACAACTCTCGCAGAAGCATTATGAAGTTACCGAAATGTTTAAATATTTATTAAAATTTATTCAATATTTATTAAATATTTATTAATTATTAAATATTTATTAAACATGCATTCAATATTTATTAAATTTTTTATTATTTAATTCGAAAATATTTTTAACATTTATTCACTATTTATAAAGTATTAAAATTTGTTAAAATTTTATTAACATTAAATATTTATTACAATATTTAAGAAATAATTAAATTGAATTGAATTAGAAAAAAAAAACAAAAAAAAAAAACAAAAAAAAAAAAACAAAGAAACAAATCTATTGCTTCTAACCCAGCCGCCCACCCCCCACCCCAAAGAAAATCCCACACACGCTGCTGGCCTGCCATGGACGTCAATCTCATAGCAGACAGAGCTCTCTCTCTATCACCATATACCACCTTCCATAACAAATAAAGTAATTGAATTCAATTAAAAAAAAAAAACTTATGGTGCTGCAATCTGGCGTGCCTCCACCCAAAAAAAAAACCCTCTTAATTCGAAGAATAAATTTGAGACAAAATGATAACCTTGATTGTAGAATAAATTAGAGAAGATTTTCTTCAAGTTCGATTCTCGGATTATTGTACTAGTTTTATGATTTTTTTTTACAAGTATGATTTTTTTTTACAAGCGTGAGGGGAAAAGAAGAACTTGTTTGGGGAGAGAAAAAGATAGACACGTTTGGGATTTTAGAGAGAGAAAGAAATTTTATTATGTGCATGATTTAGTAATTTCCGTGTAGGATTTAGCATTTCAGTTTTTTAATTACTATTTCATATTTTTCAGTAGATAAAAATAGTAATTAATTAATACACAATACTAACATAAATAGCTTTTCAAATGCCAACACACACTTATTACATATTTCACTTAACATGAACAAAAACACACACACATACTAGAATCACATACATTATGTAGCAAACATAATTGTTTTTTTTTTTTTAATTCAACCTACGACAATTTTTCCTAATCTCCCCTTGCAAACCAACAAGAGGACTAATATTCCCCATCTTCACCATTGAACTAGCAAATTGGTGAAAGAAAAGCTCCTCGTTTTCCGCGTAGCTTCGAACGAGCTCCAACGTCTTCCTCACACTCCCCGTCGCCAAAACCTCGTCCGAATTAAGAAGCCCTTTGCCCCATAATATCAACTTAAAGTACCTGTTGTCGAATTTCACCGGAGATGAAAAATCCAGAGGCGAAATATTATTATCGCCCCCGCTTTTAGGGCAAACGGTTTTAAGGCCGTTGTAGTAATTTCGCTCCAATGTCACGTCGGGCTGGTTGTTGCCGTTTTGGTTGTACAATCTTTGTCTGAATGTCACACATCTTGCCACTCCAATTGTATGCCCCCCTAATTTTGCAATTATAATAACATGTAATAAAATTTTATTAAAAATTCCAAACGTGACATTTTTCGCAATTAAAAAAAGATTGCAACAATTTTTTTCCGAATTGCTGACTGGATAAATATTCAAGAAGGTCCAATTAATTAATTAATTAATATTTAATTAATTATAAATTAATTACCAGAAAGTGCAACAAGATCTTGTTCATCAAGACCATGTTTACTGAATTGATTGATAAGTGTCTGAATTGTGGAATTAGGAGCTGGAATATCAGTGTTTGATTTGCTTAGGCTTGCTGTTTTTGAGTCCCTTCTCCCTAATGGCACTTCCCAATGGGGCCCACCACTCTGAATGTGTGTGTGTGCGCGCGCAAAAATCGTTAATTAATTCCATTTTTAATTAATTATTTATTTAAATTAATAATGTATGTAACTAACTTACTAGGACAATAGAATCTCTTGCAGCAAGAGCAAGAATGTCTGAACAAGAAACAGTGTGTGGGCACACTTGTTCGATTTTCGCTTTGATCTCGTCTATCACTTCGAATCCCCTAAGCGAATTCTTGTTCGGCCCTGAATTTTTCTCGCTCGCTATATTCGCACTGTCGTCAAGCAAAACCGAAGCGTCGCAGCCCTATATATTCATATATAGAATGTCACAAAAAAAAAATTGTTACATCATTAAAAAAAAATAATCCCTAGTATTTTTTTTTCAAGAATGTACCTGGACAAAGCAATCATGAAAGTGGAGCCTGAGCAAAGAAGCAGCCATTCTTGAATCTCTGGCAATAGCATTTTCCAGTACAGACATTATGATCTCATTTGCTTGTGGGCATGAAAACCGGTAGTATTCGGGTACAAGGTGGCCCGAATACGGGCCGCCGTAACCCGACCCGTAGCCCGAACCCGGAAAAGCTTCGGATAGAGAGCAACAGAAGAGAACCGCCGCAACGAGGCTGCAAAGGACTTTGAGAGAAGCCATTTATGATTTACTTGATGAAATTTTTACAACTTTCTTTTATGTATTTGATTTCTTGAATTGATGAAGTTTGTTTGTAGCAAAGGTGGATTTATATAGAAAATATTATATTTCTAAAATTGATAGTACCAACTGCTCTACTATGTGTACTGAATCCTCTTATTACAAGCAAATATGCTAAGTAGGGATTTATTGTGTGACCATTTCAACTAGCTAGAGAGTTTGAATTTTGGGAGCAAATTTTTCTTGTTTTAGTTTCAACTGCTCCATGAATAATATGTCAGCCACGTGTTTGTAGTTTGTATGCTACTTTAAATTTTAATCACTCTTTATAGACTTACTAGATTTGGTGTTTGCGTTTGCTGGTTTGTGTAATTTAATTTTTCCATTTTATTATTGTTACCTTAATTAATTGTTGAAATGGGATTGGATTATGGATGTATTAAATGTTTTTGTAATGAAGCAATTAATTAATCACAACAAACACGCACACGGAAAACGAAGAAGATGAAGAACACAACAAGTTTACGAGGTTCGAACTCAACGAGAGTCATACGTCCCAGGAATGAGTACACTACAATCCACTAGTTCCAGAGATTACAGATCAATACATACGCAATAATAGAATGAATATTATGAGCTATAAGTTGTATAAGTTAAAACAGTTACAAATGATAAAAATATAAAATTTAGAAATAATAATTAGCATAGCAATATTTTTTGGCAAAGAAAGAGTTACCATTTGTTTGCGATCCAAGCCCAATTATTCAGGGCAAGCCCCAAGTTAAATGGGCTTTTATGGAGCCTCAAAACTAAAATTAAATTTTTATAACTATTTTATAATAAAATGAAGGGTAAATTAATTACAACCAACTCCTGATGTATGGTCAAATTACGAAATCCCCCTCTTGTTTGGATAATTACATATACCCTCAACTATGAATCTTCTTACATCTCCTTCTTATGGTGTCAAATTTAACATAATAATCTAGATTCCTTAGAATGTGCACTACTTTGTACTCGTTTTGTGTAAAACTACAGTTTCTGATGCACCACATATATATATATATATATATATATATATATATATATATATATATATATATATATATATATATATATATATATATATATATATATATATATATACAAGCCAAAAAACACATCTTATGATCATCTTGCTTCAAAATGTAGAGCTCGAGTGGGATAAAACGGATACAAAAGCGATAATATTCTATATAATCAAGAAAATTCCACTAAATTTGAAACCGCAAGGATGGGAGATTTATAATTGAGGGGTGGTTGTAATTACCCAAACAGGAGGGGTTTTTCGTAATTTGACCATACCTCAGGGGTTGGTTGTAATTTACCCTAAAATGAAAAACAATTATATAAAGCTCTAATGTTTCCAATGAAGGAAAAAAAATATATATTTATATATATAATAAAGAACCTATGATGAGTTTATAATAAAATCAAATAGGCCCTGGAATCATCATACTTAGAGATTTAAAATCCTTAGCCAAAAAAAAAAAACACAATTATCAAAAATTGAGCTGAATTAAGGTTGTCAAAATTCCAGCATCAATCAAAATCCTCAGCAGAATCTCCCACACCTTCCCTTGTCAACAACTGATCCGACTCAGTCGAAGACTCGGCAAATTCCTCTTTATACATTTCCTCGATCATCGGCTTCCATAATCGAACCCTCGCATTTATAAACCAATTCGAAACCTATTTGAAAAAAAATCAATAAAATTAAGTAACTTTATAACCAAGTCACAATTTGACAATATATGTTGTCCCTGTACCTGGTTCTTTGATAAGCCTGTTTGTGAAGCTAGCATCAACTTCTCCGAGTCACTCGGATAACTGAAATGATCGAACAAACACGCAACAAATAAATAAATAAATAATTAATTATTAATTATTAAATGCAAATTTAATTTTGCTAATACATTAGTATAATTTTTTTTTTCATACGGATGCAAAAAATGCTCGAAAAGCCAAGCGCGGAGGATCGTGACGGAAGTTTCCGGAAGGCCTCGGATCGGGCGCCACGCTTGCCTCGAGCTATGCATGATCCCAATCTGCTGAAGTGACACTCTATTTGACCTAGATTCTTGATCAAGCAAGCTCAATTGAGCCAATCTTGAGCTGATTTTCGGCATGTCCTTTTCGATCTTTTGTTTCGTCGCTCGAATTTGCGACACGATAGCGCTTCTCAACGTCCAAAAATGCTTCGACATCGCCTGAAGAGCGAGCGCCGTGTAGGATTTTCCGGCTCCTAAACCTGCGATTATCTCGAATGACGTCACCAAATCCTCCATGTGGTGGTAATACTCCTCATATCTTCTCTCCACCTGCAAATATATATATATAAATAAATAAATAAATAAATACATTTCAAGAATTAATTAAATGCTAAAATACTAATGAAAAAAAAGGGATCTTTAATATTGTTTTTTTTTGTGTATAACCTCTTCAAGAAGGGCAAGAAGTTTTAACAGGCAGATATAAACTCCATGCTTTTTGGTAACGAATTCGGTGTTCGACAACTCCATTTTGAGATCCGACGAAAGCCCGTAAGACCCTTTTCGCGATAGTTTCTCGACTAATCTCCGATTGCTTGCGTCGATTTCGTTGTCGTCGACACTAACCATTTCTTGAAGAAGAGACTGAACTGATTTCAAGTACTTTGAGCTCCCAACTACAGCAGCAAACGGTTCGGTTTGGTAGGAGGAGGTGGAGCAATGCGGGGCAGCGAAAGCGGGCCCCGTGAACTGGTAATCCGGATCCGGGTTGAGATACCCGCCCGAGTTCAGTCTGCATGGATTATTAATGGAGCCGCCTAAAGAGAGTGAAAGCCTCTGCTGCTGCTGCTGATTATGGTGGTGGTGGTGACCGTTGGATGTGCCGAGAAGATCCATCAGACGTCTCTCGTGGGTCATGTCGGAATCATCGGACGGTGACACGTGTCCGCCGCCGTGGATGAGGTCGGCGGCGGTGGTGGTTCTTGAAATGAAAGGCAGAGAGTTGGGGAAATAATTAGGGTTGTTGTTTATGTTACTGTAAGAAGCAGGGTCGAAACTGTGGTTCTCGAAGTGGTGGTTCTGGTTGGCTATGGAGTTTGAGATGATGAATTGGTGGAGATTGCTTGAGTTTGAGTTTGATGGTGAATCTTCTGAAACCATGGTGGTGGTGGGATGCCTTTTTTTTTTTTTTTTTTTTTGTGGGTTTTAAAGATTGGATTTTTATTTCATGGGAAGATGAGATATATATATGTATATATAAATATAATGCATGGTTTGAAGAAGAGTGTGGGAAGCAGAAATCAATGGGGGAAGATAGTCAAGAAAGAACCCAAAAAAGGTAAGAATTCATTTCTGAAATGTGCAGAAAAAACATCTTAAGGAACTGCACAATCAAGATTCGGTGATGTAATAAATCTTGCATGCTCTATCAGAAATCAAAGACAGCATTTTTATTACAAGTTATAAGTAAATTTAAGGCCATAATAATTAAAGATAATTGAAAAAAAGGGTTGCAGAATTAGCTGAGAAAGACAGCATTTTTATGTATTTATTTTTATTTAATTTAATTGTTTTTATTACAAGTGTTACGACAAACATACCCATGATAGAATTGATAATAATTCCATTCAAGGAAGGGAAAGCAAAGATTCTCTCCTTTATAAAATTTCTCATCAGAAGTGTAGGGTACCCTACCCTAGGGTACCCTATGTACAATGTCAGGAAATTAAGGCAAGAAGAGAGCTATATATAAAAGAAGCCCCATTAAAAGACCCTCTGCAAATCTGAAGCAAAACCTATTAACCAAGTGAAAATTATTATGCTGAAAAATGACAATGGTCCCCCTTTCTCTCTCTCTACTTTCTCTCTCTACTGTTTTCTTTCTTCCCTGACTACAAAACAACAAGGTAAAAAAAAATTATCAACCATTCAGCTTTAATTGCCTGCTGTCACATTTCTTTGGGGCACTCAAAAAGCACTTTCACCATCCAACTTCTCTCTCTTACTATTCACAGACACAGAGAGAGAGAGAGAGATCTAGAGAGAGAGAGAGAAATATCTAGAGAGAGAGAGACAATGTATATGATATACAATTTTGTTTGTGTTGAAATGGGACTTCTGCCATCTGATCAAAGAGAGAGAGAAAAAAGAAAAAAAAAAAAAAAAAGTAGACTGGCTTTTGTACACTGGCAGTTTTGAGCACCGTCTGATATATATATATATATTGTGAATAAATCTGTAAGTATCTATGGGGGGAATATGTATAGGCTTTTGTTTTCATCATCTTAGCTTTTGTTTATATCATCCAATTGAAGATGGTGAAAGGACACTGCATTCAGAGAATTGATCAAAATAAATTAATTTATTTATTTATTTGCAGGAAATTAAATGAGGTTTGTGGTTAAGATTCTTGGTGAGATGGGATGGTTAGTTTAGATACTGTGTATGTCATCATTATTTTTTTTCTTTTTTTATTTTTTCATTTTTGCATCTTTTTGACCATTGTATTTATGGTCAAATGTAGCCTAAGCTAGGTGTGTATAATTAGGTAGATTTCCATTTGTTACTTAAAAGAAAAATTAACTTAGGCGTAGGTAATAAAGATGATAAATGCAATACTTTGAAAATTGGACTGGATATTGACTCAGATAAGTTAATGGGTCACGGTTGGACCGGTTTCATTATTTATTTTACAATTATTTATACATATTTTTTATATTAAATAAAGCTTTTATTTTCTTTCACACATACTCACTCGTTAGTCATTTCCAATTAAAATGTAAATCAAACTTATTTTTCTTTTACGCTCGCAACTTACGACACTCATATCGCACCGAATCATTTCAAATATTATAGAAATTATAATAAAATATAACATGTCATTTTATTTGTTTATTTACTATTAAGAAAAAGCACAATTTTGGGCGGAAAAGAAACCATTTTGATTCCGGTTCCGATATTATGGTTCAACCGATTAAATCGGATCGGACGAGACAATGGTTTGCGGTTTAACCAATTCAACCGGCCGATCCGATCCGAATTTCAAAATACCGGATAAATGGACAACTTGGTTTGGAGTTTACTTAGCTAGGGCGTAAGTAATGAAGATGATTGTACTAAAAAAATATTGCAATTTCAGTAATCCAAGAATTTTCATAAATTGTAACATTTAAACAGTACTGCAATTTATAAAGTATATTACTTCTAAACCTTTTCACCCGTTCAAATTCAACTTCACAAAGATAGAAACAATAAAATAATATATATACAAAAATTAATTTATTAGAGTTGTATGAATCACGTGCAAATAACATTGATGTGACAATTTTGGGTCCACAATTTGCTTGCTTTGTTGGGCTAACAAATTTCTTTTCACCCAATATGAATAGCCCAAAGTTTAGCCCAAGCGATTGACCCATGAAAATTGTGCACAATTTAGGAAATATTCTAGAAACTTAATAAAAATGTTCAAACGGTACATAATTTGTAGGATTTTTTTGAATTGCTCTGGATCCCTCATAAGTACTTCAATAAAAAAAATATCACCACCGTCCATTAAAAGAGATGGAATTGAATAAATATATGACTGAGGATAGTTTGAAAAACAAACATGCCTCCAAATTTAGAAAATCATACTGTGAACAAGCAATTTCGGTCAAGTATTGCAATTGCTGAGGATGTAGTTTATTTCAAATTAAAAGTTGAAAGGGAGAGAGAGAGATAGATTTCAGTCAGTTATTGCAATTGCTGAGGATGTAGTTTATTTTAAATTAAAAGTCAAAAGGGAGAGACATAGGGGACAGTGGCTGGTCGAACGGAACAACCAAAGACTTAAGCAGGACTATTAACGGCTATGCAAATCGAGAGAGAATCCAAGCTGCTATTACAAAAATTCAATTTTTTTTTAATAGTTTTACAAATTTATTTTGCATTAGAATCTAAATTTGAATTGGAGATTAATAATGAACTAACAAAATTTGAATTGGAGATCAATGGAACTATTTTTTTATTTTTATTATTTATTTATTATTATTATTATTATTGTTTCTATACAAAATTATTTGAACCAATTATATTTCTACCACCAAAATATCTGTAATATTTTTCTTTAAAAAAAAAGTCTTGTTCTCGAATATACTATCAAGCCACAAAATCAGACATCAAATGCGTATTATTACCGAACCTGCTCTGATTATTATTCACCGGATCCACGTAATAATATTCCAATTTATCGAGCGGAACAGAAGAAGAAGAAGAATCGCCCTCGTTTCCTTTCGGTTGAATTCCATTGAATATAAGCTTAGAATCTTCTTCGCTATTCTGCAATCCGAGTGCAAGTGACACTTGATTCTTCGGTGGTGATGCATTATTTTTATCGGAAAAAAATCCATCTCCAACATTAACAATATGCCTGCTGTCCATATGACTCGGCCCAAAATTAACGAAAACGCCATTTTCATCTTCAGCTGCAGATATTAAGCTTCCTCCTCGAAACTCTTCGTCTCTTAATTCATCGAAAGTAGGAACCTCTTGAGTTGTCGGTGAAGATCTTGCTTCGGTTTCCGCATCGCCAAATTCCTCCTTGTACATTTCCTCGATCATAGGTTTCCAAAGACGCACGCGTGCATTGATAAACCAGTTCGCCACCTGATTTAAATAAAATCGGTAATATATAATGATCATGATCAATTTCAAGAAATTCATCAAATCATGTATTGTTGAATAATGCCATCGTGAAAGATCGTATTTTGAATGTCACGACTGTAAGATTTCCCACATTTTTTCCTTATTTACCTGGCTTCTGGTCAATCCCGTCTCCCTTGCAAGAACGATTTTCTCCGAGTCTTTTGGATAACTGTTTGAGCGATGAACGTTAGCAAATAAAAAAAATATGCTCCATTTGTTCCATAATATATGTTGTTTAAGATTTTTGCACATATATTAAAAATAAAATAAAATAATTCAATAAATGTAGCTTGATTTTAGGGGGAAAATCACTTTTGACTAAAATACCCTTGTCCACTAATTCCCACCGATTATGTTGAAGAGAGCCGATAAGGGTAGAATTGGAAAAAAATGTAATTAATGCACGAAAGTGAGACATAATACGGAACCAAAAAAAATATCTACAAGCAATGAATATTATGGAAAGTAAAGAAGCATACGGGTGAAGAAAGTGTTCGAAAAGCCAAGCACGAAGAACAGAGACAGCGTTTTCGGGCAATCCCCTTTGAGGCCTCCAAGGTTGTCTCATTCCACCAAACTGCGAAATCGACTTTTGCTGCCTGAGTTGTTGGTCCACGTGGCGTAAACGAGATAGTACACCTTGACTGTGTGAACTCCCGTCGTGCTCGCCACCTAGGATCCTCTGAGTTGCTTGTATTTGCTTCTTGATTCCATCTCGGAGGCAACGGAATTGGCGGGAAATCGTCCGCAGCGCCAGCGCGGTGTACGGTAGTGCGGCACCGCTCCCTGCCACCGTATCGAACGAGGATGACATAACTTGCATTTGATGCCAATATTGCTTATATCTTCTGTCCACCTAAAATAAAATAAAGAAGCCCCTTCAAGCATTGCGAACATATAATTAAAGATCCACTTTTTTTTTTTTAACAAAGTGAAGCTACGCTTGTTATCTCGGTGATTTTGATTTTCGACAAATGTAATCGTATATATTAGGGGTGGAAATTGGATCGGAATCAGAACTTTCGTAAAAATTCCCTTTTTTTCCGAAGTGAAAAACTAGTTCCAATTTCAGCTCCAAAAAATCAAAATTCGAATTGGAAGACTTTTTAAAAAATTGATTTTTTTTAATCAGAATCGGCGGTCACCTATAATATAAAATACATAATAATATTGATATTATAAGAGTAATATTCGGAAATAATTTGAAATTTTCCGAAATATTTTTGGAAATCGAATGCAGATCGGAACCTTCGGAATTTAGAATGAAAAAAGTTGTTCCAAAATCGAAAATATTTGTATCACAAACGGGTCCAATTTCCACCCCTAAATTGTCTTACAGATAATAAAAATGTTACCTCATCTAACATGGAGAAAAGTGCCGTGAGCTTATTCTGCATATCGTTTCGTTCGGAAGGGGAAAGATCGACACAAACGCCGTCATCCCTTTTCACATGAGCTTGACCACTAATAAGTGAATCGAAATTGTGGACTTTTTCCGACAACTTGGTACATTTATGCACACTCACTAATTCATCGAGCAAATCTTGAGCCGCCTTAAGATACTTGGAGTTGCAAGAAGTTCCCGTAAAATTTTGAGACGGCATGATGAAGCTACTAGCATCACGAGTCTTTTCAGACAAGTCGAAAGAGAGGTATTGAACATTCTTGAGGGCGTTTTCGGAATTTAGCAACGAACAGAGGCTCGACGAGTTTGCGTAGTGGTTTAAATCGGAATGAAACTGATGATGAACCATCGACGGCTCTTCGTGGGACCCCAAGGTAAGAGATAGTCCGTGGTATTGCGAAATTTGTTCGGAATTAATAAACGGTTCTTTAGAGTACATTTGTGCGTCCGATTCGACGAGTTCATGACCGGACAGTAAATTTGGATAGGACAACGAAATCGAAGAATCGTATACCTTATTGTTATTAACAAGTGTCTGGTTTAGCATATACGATTCACCGGATGAATTCGAATAAAACGAAGCCATCTTTTTTCGAGCAGCTCTTTATGAATTTTTCATTAGTGATGATTGATGAACCATATCACAGGGGATTTGCTTGGATTTTATTCAAGTATATGCTGTCTTCTGAGAAAAAAAAATAATAAAATCAGACAATATATTTGTAATTCAACAAATTTATTTCACTCAATTTTAAACATATTTTCCTGTTATAATTTATTGATAATATACTATTAATAGGGTTATTAAAAATTTTAATGAAACAATATACAAAGATATCAAGAAGAGGAATAAAAGATATGAACATCAAATTCAATTAAATCCCACATTTTTTCTTTGATTATCATCAAAAAAAATTATTTTTTTGATGAAATCAAGAAAGTCAATTCACCATGAATATATATATATATATATATATATTATATATATATATATATATATATATATATATATATATATATATATATATATATACAGTTGAGATGAAATTATTACCAATGAGTGACCCATAATCAGAAACAAGCATGAAGAACAACATCTTTCTTTACTGACAACAAAAAAAAGACTCTTTCTTTATTTACTTCTTACAACCTCGTGATCATCAAAAGTTCCAAACAAGAAAATCAAGAATTCTAGAAGTTACCTGGAAAAAAAAAAAACATACATATTTTTTATGTACAACTGAGTGCGTGCCCTCTATTTGGGAATTAGCAGAGAAAATATATGTGTGAGAGAGAGAGAGAGAGAGAGAGAGAGAGAGAGAGAGAGAGAGAGAGAGAGAGAGAGAATTGGCTGAGAAACAAAAGTCTTCCCACAACAAATGGAGACAAAACTGATCTCAAAGGTACCCACCCTCCTTATCATTGAACAATGACACCAACCCAAACAAAATATTTATTCAAAAGTGATGTAATAATTATTTAATCAGAATAAAAAAATACATTATATTCTTTTTCAGGTACGCCACCTTTCTCACGTGGAGACAAGTTATAAGGCCAAGATTAATTGCCTACAAACTTCTCTAGAAAAACAAGGAAAATAAAAATTTATATAAAAAAATTTTAAAAAATAAAATTTGTCAAAAAAGACAAAAAGGGTAGTTGGTCCATGGTTGTTTGTTTGTATGTATGTAGGTATGTAGGTATGTATGTATTATGTATGTATGTATGTATGTAGAAGTAGGCTGTTGGTTGTGTGTTAGCTTAGGGTTTTGATAACATAACCACCAGTTGGTGGAATTAATAAAGATTGGGTTTTTATTTATTTAATTTTAAGCCCCTACATTAAATAAAATTATAAAGAGATGGCTCTAATTTGATAATAGTAGTTGTTATAACTGTAGTTAGGCAATTGTCGGTTTGAAACATTGTGTGTATTTGTATACGTGGCACTTTGTTATATGTTGTTCTTTTTGTTAGGTGACAAATATGTATTACAGGTTGGATATAAAATTTTATTTCATTTTATTTTTTAAAAGAATTTACTTAATCTATACAATATGTACATAGTTTATGGTTGAGCAGTTCTCAAAATTCAATTTTATACTCGATTAATTTGAACTTAAAAACGGGTAAATTCCATCTGTGCCCTTGGTCTTAGATATTTAATAGTTGTTATTAGTTATGATTTTTATTTATTAATTACTATCATCTATATAAAATGATAATAATTATTATAATAATAGATGATGATACTAGATATATAGATATATTATCTTGACCTAAACCATACTAAATGTCAAATAATTAAGACAAGGAATACGTAAGAGGAAAAATAAAATAAAATTAAATTAAAATTAAATTAAAATAAGAGAAATTAAAAGTGTAACGCATTAGGTGAAGTAAGGATAAATAAGAAACGGTTGTTACTTGTAATGTGATACCCTTTTGACATTTTACCCATATTTGCCAACTCCCAAAGAAAATGACGTCTTAAATTATTATTTATTTATTTATTTATTTATTTATTTATTTATTATTATTATTAATTTATTATTATTATTACAACGATACAAACTGAGGAAGTTTTTTATAGTGCAAATACATAAATATAAACATTTGTTTTATTCTGGCGGATTGTTTGAGTGTTGGCGGCTAACCAAAGGTATCTTTGTGCGCCAAACGTTGTCGTTTTCGAAGACAATACGATATTACCTACATTTCTGCTTCATTCTTTTATTTCCTCTTTTGTACACAAACACCATTGCGTATATACATACAGAAATCAGTAATTATACATACAGTCTCTGTTAAAACTAACGGCAAATTATTACCTAAATCATAAATCAATAATCTGGTCAGCTATCACTCGGGCAAAGAAGTCGGTTCGGAAATTACGAACAATTTCCTGCAAACGAAAGATTGAAGACTAGTTCGATTTGTTGTGGTGATAAACATTGTTTCATGAGTTACCCAAAAAAAAAAAAACAAATCAGTATTTATCATCAGAATCATGTTGTTGTGCGAGTTTGCCGAATTTCTCGAGGGCCACAGAATATATTGCTTTCCTTTTCATGGATGTACCTGATGCCACCAACTTCACTGCCTGCATTAAATTAAATTAAATTAAATTAAACAACGGTGTGCGATAACTTTTTTTTATCAAGCTGCAAATGATTAAATTAGCATCCTCCTCGTCTAATTCATTGGGTAAATTATAAGGCAAGCAGCACATCCAAGAAAGAATTCATTTGGTAACTTCAATTTTAGACAATCTATTATTTCCCAATCAATTTGGTCAAAATATATAAGTTCAAATAAAGTACTTAATTCCATTACGTGCCACAAGGCATTATGTGCACAATCGGCAAAAAAGATATTCCTCGATATAAACCTATCGTTAGGTGGTGGGAAAATCATGACCTCTACACTCTATGCCTATTGTGTGTGTGTGTGTGTGTGTGTGTGTGTGTGTGTGTGTGAGAGAGAGAGAGAGAGAGAGAGAGAGAGAGAGAGAGAGAGAGAGTTACCATAGAGAGACTATGCCCTTTGGAAATCAATTCGCCCAACTCGTTTTCCAATTGAGAATCGGAGAGAATTTCATCCTCAACAACCGTTGCGCCTTCAATCAAAAGTGTGATCTCACCCTTAGGTTGACGAACTGAGAATGCTTCTATGGCTTCCACGATAGTACCTCGCCAAAACTATGTGAACACAATTTATCTTGTTAAGTGCCGAAATTTTCGAAATAATGATTTAACAGCATGTGAATGCATTATATACCCATGGAAACAATCATACAAAGATATTCAAAGTGATTAACCTAAACATGCATATGGAAGTCGATACACGTGTCGTGAAAGTCGTTATACTTAATACTCAAATCTACAATATCGAGTTTTAACAAATCATAATTAAACAATTCTACATAAGATTAATATTAACTTAGCAAATACATTTATTCGGTTTCCTCCAACAGCTAATTCTCTATTTTCATCGGTCCAGTTCAAAAATAAAAAATTAAAAAAAAAAATAATTGAAGTTAACAGATGTAAACCTTACTTCTTCATACAGTTTGGTTATCTCCCGAGCAACGACACAACGCCTGACATAAATTCCCCGGTATTAGAGAATTAATTTATACCAAACAAAAAAAAAAAAAAATCATTTCTACATGATGTAATGAAAACATCAGGATGTAGATCATAAATAGTCGAAATTAATAAAACAACAAGAATTAATTCGATTTGAATTCGCAAATGTGCACGTGTATGAAAATCATAAATATTAGGATAATGCATGCCAAAATCATCGGACAAAACAAAATTCACTGACATAAATTTACCTAGACGGTCCGAAAATCGAAGACGCCTCTTCTAGAAACTGGCATAGCTTATGAGGAGGAACGAAGAAAACCTGAGTCGTTGCGTTATTCGCAGAAACCACCAGCCTCTCCCTTCTCGTTGCAGCATGTTTCGGGAGAAATCCAACTGCATTACAATATTATATAACTCATTTAAAAATAATCGAAAAAAAAGTTTTAAGACAAGTGCACGAGTTAATCAAAAGATTATTACCAAATGTGAACTCATTTGTCGGCAAACCAGACGCAGAGAGAGCAGCTACTAAAGCAGATGGACCGGGGACAGGAATCACGGGTATATGTTTTTCTACACACACTTTCGCCTAAACATCCAAATTCCGAAATTGATTATTAATAATAAAATAATAAAAAACCCTAATTGATTTCATTACCTAAACTAATTTTCACGTTTTAAATGTTTACTCACGAGATCTGAACCAGGATCACTTATGCCTGGCATCCCAGCATCGCTTATCAGTGCTACGATTTCTCCATCTTGCAATCTATTGAGCACAACTTGCTCTCGTTGCGATTCGTTGAACTTGTGATAGCTTAACTGAAAACCTAAGTCATTCAACGAGAAATATATCCACATTTACATATTATTTATTCTAGTCGTTGAATGAAAAAACTGGCTTACAAGTGGAGTTTTGATATTATAGTGTTGAAGCAACTTTCCCGAATGCCTAGTATCTTCGGAAAGTATGACATCAGCGGATTTCAAAACTCGAAGGGCTCTACAACAATTAAAAATCGAAAAACGAAATCCGAGAAAAAAACTTCAATGGTCGATTTCGAACCTAAAATAGAATTATAATTCACCGAAAACTGATTGTAACCTTAAAGTTATGTCCTCGAGATTCCCGATAGGCGTTCCGACAAGATATAGCCCGGGTTTTAAAGGACCCTACACAATTTGAATAGGAAAAGATGAAAATTTGTAAAAATAGACACAGAGCTGCTTAAAACACACAATGTATATGATTGGGATTACAATCTGGTAATTTAGGTCAGAAAAAATTGGGGAATTCAAATTTAGAATATTTAATTGATTAACATATACCAACAAAAAATAGAATCTGCGTAAAATTGAAAACTGAATGAAAAATAAAATCGAAATAAAGGATTGATTATGAAGTTGTTTACTTGTTTCGAAGGGAAATTCTCACTGAGTTCACCGTCGGAGGAGGCTTGACAGCTACCGGAAGTGAAGGAGAGGGCGGAAATGGTGGTGTGAGGAGATTGTGAGAGACGGGAAGGAAGTAGAGGGAAGGGGCGGCGGAGCCACGGCGGCGACCGCCGCCGTGGAAGTGGTGGCGAAGGGGTTGAGAATGGTACTGCAATTAAATGGCAGCGGCGTAACAACATTGTTTGTTTATGGCGGGTTTCGTCCACCTCGTTTGCCACAAGTGAAGTAAATTCCCTTTTATAGCTGACGGTACAAACATCACTGCTAAGAGTACAATCATCAAAATTCATATATCACAGTCTATATTTTGTTTCTCTCATAGCTCACTCATTTAAACTCCAAATTCATTGATTCAAATTGGATTTTAAAGCCAACAATTGAGGGTTTCTGAGATTTTAATCAGAACATATACAAATCTGCTTAATTGAGTAGCCAAAAAATCTAATTGGAAAAAGATAAAGTGTACGAGCAAAGATTTTAAAACAAAATTCTTGCCTGAAAAACCGAACAAAAAACCCGAACAAATTAACGATTGATTGCAGTTTGATTGAAGCTACAGATGCTACTTATTCATCATTCATCCCATGTCAACATCAAACGTACACAAAAAGATCCACTATTTTCACAATTTGATTCAACATGCACAAAAAAAAAAAAAGAAGAAAAAAAAGAGGTGCTTACAGTTTACAGTTTAAACATATCAACATTGAAGCCAAACTTCTCTCATCAGCATACACAGGGGTCAAAATAAATACTGAATTTTTTTTTCTTTTTTTCCAAATATTTCTTTTTTGGTCTCTCCCCTTTAGCCTTTTACGGGGACGAAAATACCCATCCAGCTCTAAAGTAAGATGGTGTTACAGATTTTTTTTCAATATCTCGGAGTTATTAAACCTTGTCGTCGTGGAACCACCATCTCGTCTCCTTTGGGGATCTACCGTTCTTGCAGTTCTTTACATAGCGGTCATTGTCAGCTGGGCGTTGCTGCAAATCAAATATTCATTAGATCAAGAGGTTCGGAGGATGGAATTTAAAAATTAATATGTGACAAGAAACGAGAATTTGGAAAATCTAGAGACGAACCTTTGCTGTCGAGCTTGATAGCATAGAGAGAATGCTGATGCAAATAGAACTCACAGTCATAGCTGGTGACCACGAGTCGTATAAAATATCTGGATGGAAGTAAAAAAAAAGATTAGTAAGATATGAAGTATATATCCAATGGATCATCTTCACTGATAATCAAACTAAAGGTAGGAGGAATGGAAATTTCGGAACCCAAAACAATGAGGAATTAAGGCAAGGATTTCAAACAACTCTCTGTATAAAATTGATATCAAATCCACCATAGTAACTCTAAAACTGATTCAACTCATCTAAACAAGTTTGAAGGATTTCGTAAGTGCAATTTGCAACTTAAATAAATCAGGCATTTCTCTTGCGGAGAGGGGATATGGGGGTGGAAATCAGAAGTACAACTTATTAAACACAAGACCAGCATCATTGAAATGCAAGTACACGTTCTTTCCAAAACATGCTCGTAAGGTATACACACAATTCTAAATAAAATATAATACCTTGGATAGGTTACCAAAAAAAAGTTTAAATGAAAGAAAAGGAAAAGGGTTCCTGAAAAAATTGGCTGCAATGAGTTGCAGAATATAAGCACACGACAGGACAAATCATTTCACCACAGCATTTCCCCCTTTTGTGAGAAAGAATATTCCAATAAATGCAGGAAGCATAAGCAAGAAGCACATGATGCAAAAAGGCATTTCTTGGTCTTAATGAGGAGTGACAAGTAATAAAGTAAATTCTTTTCTTGTACCATTACACCATAGTATGAGCAAGACACAAAAGCCTAATGCTGATGTGAACAAACCTTTTCCTACATCAAACCACTTAAAATCTAATCAAAATCCAAAAGCCTCAAAGAACGGAAGAATTTGTAGTAACGCATGCTTGCCATCAAACTATCTATTGACTATTCCACATTCTCAAATTTACTTGCTCTCCTTCCAGGAAATGGAAGCAGCAATAGATTGATTCATTTTTTTTAAGGAGCTTGTCGTTTTACTTAACAAAGAGCATCAGTATATAACCACATTGAGCAGTGTTATAATACATAACATATGTAATCACCAATTACTGAAACCAAATATAAACTAAATGCAAGACCAAGACAGAAAACAGTCAAGTAAATGAAACCAACAAAACAGAATCAGTGGATCATAAATAAAACGTGAATTCAACAAAATAGCAACCGAATTACGGTACGGGGAGGGATAACACACCTAAACAAATATGGCCGTTGCTATATATGTGCGGATGGTGTGGAGCTGGAGGAACAAATATAACCTGTGCCCCAAAACAAATAGAAAAGACAATATCAATTACAGTCAAACCCTAAAACTCCAGATTTCACCGACATTGTTATATTAAAAAGATAAAAATAAAAATTAATCATAATGAAGTGGTGTGAAAATCTGTAGAAAGGAGTTACCTGAGGCGCCTCCATAGGGTAATGCTCCGGGAAATCAACCTGAAGCTGGTAAGTTTCACCGACGTACAGAGTACCAGGCGCACCGTTGACTTCAATTACCCATCTAATCGACACCGCAATTCAATCAAACCACAAAATTACTGAAATCGAAATTATTCCACACCAGAAATTAAAAATTTAATAGCTGAAGAGAGAGAGAAAACCTTTGAAGATTATCGGTAACTTTGTGCTTGAAACCGGCGGGGGGATTCACTTGCCACTCCATGAGCTCCTTCTGCAGCCGATTGCTAGCGATCTTGCTCAAAGCCTTCTCCCCCAATTTTCAATTTCAGATAACAAAATTCAAAATTAAAAATTCAAAATTAAAATCAGCGAAAATTATGAACAAGTGTAAAAATCACTGCAGATGAATATGAATTCAATCAAAGGGAGAGAGGTACCTTGCGAGAGGAAGCGGAGGGGGAGGTCATGGCGCAGGGGAGAATGAAAATGTTTAGAGAGAGAAATTTTTGGTTTTGATTTTAGAGAGAGAAAGTGAGGCAAAGGGGGAAAAGAACAACGATGCGATGGTACTTTGGTGGTGGGGTTAATTCGGGAAAAAATGGGCTATTATTGTTTATACTTTATTCTGATATTCGAATAAAATAAAAAAGAAAAATTCAAAATAAAGAAGGTTCGGAAAATAAAGATGAAGGTGATTTTTGTATGTTTGGTCAAAAGGGGAAGCAAATCTAACGGCCACAAATTAATCTGGTCCACACTGGGCGTTGGCGTAGATGATGATACTATGTGGCTGGGGTTCTTACATTGACCAGTCTTGACCGGGACCCACACCGCTACTCTGTTGCTCACGTGTCTGACAAGATTGACTATTCCGATTTTTTTTATTTAATTGTTTAATTAAAATTAAAAATTAATTTTATATTTAGTGCAAATTACGGTCAACCCATGAATTATGGTCAAATTACGAAAATTTCCCTTTTGTTTCGGTAATTACAGTCACCTCTCAACTATGTATTACCTTACGAAATTACCCCTCCAGAAGTAAATTTAGGGATGTTAAATGTTAAATTGGTAAAATCGAACTGAAATTTCGGTGCACCAACATTTCATACCGTTTACCGAAATGAATATACGAATTGGTTCGGTAAATAACCGAATTACATAAATTTTATATAAAAATATTTAAGAAGAGGGGGATAGTTGTCATTATCCAAATAAGAGGAGTTTTTTTTTTTTTTTTTTTTTTTGTAATTTAGCCTTAAGGGTGACCGTAATTTGCTTATATTTATTCCATGTAAAAATATTTATTTTCTTACTAAAAAAATATATATTTATTTTTGTTTTTGAATTGATTTGTCACAAGTGCCAATCCTCGTAGAGAGCTGATTCTCAAACAAACCAATGAAGAACTTTCAAAACTTTTATTCAAGAAAAACTTATCAAAGTATTCGGACTTTGTCAGAGTATTTTGTGGAGCACTATTGTGCCATGTTTTTATTGTAGCAACACATGTTTGTTGTGAATATCTCGGGAGAGGTCAACCGACAACCGTCACTCTGAATAAAGTTTAAGAAAGTGCGGATAAAAGAGATGAGTAAAGAAAAAATACGTCCGAGTTGTGTACAAGAACTGAATAAAATTTTAAGATGGAGCCTTTAATATTTTAACGATTCTATTAATACACACTGCGAATCCGAATTAGTAAAATTTTGTTTGCAATAGTACATAAATATGTAATTAAGGTAGAAACGCAAATAAACCGATAAATATGGGCTTAATTCCACTTTGCACCCTTGAAATATATCATTTTGGCACTTTGCACCCTCAAAATAAATTAATAGCACTTTGCACCCTCGAAATACAATAAATCATGCATAATGCACCCCAAATGATTTTTTAAAGCTAAAAAATATAAATTTAATATTTGTAGTGATATTTTTTTAGGATGCCAAATGTCAAATATTTTTTTTATTCATCAATCATTTTGAAACTATAAAGTTGAAAAATAAAAATACATTCCATCAACATATTTAAAAAATATATTGTTTTATCAAAATAAAATATTTTACGAAAAAAAATCATTCAGCTATTACGTTATCAAGTTATCTGAAAATTATTTTTTCTTCCAAATATTTTCTCCTAATATTTTACAAACAGTGACATAAAAGATCCACAATCGAATAATTTAGTGATAAAAGATTATTTTTTTTTTATTTTTCTTTTGAAAGATAATGTAGTTTTTTTTAAATAATCCGGTGTAATTTTTATTTTTTCGCACTTTGTCCGCTCGAAATTAGGTTTGAGGTTCAAGAAAACAACAATTTTTTTTTTTATTATTTTGTACCCAAAAAAGAAAAACACCAATGAAAAATAAAATTGCCTTTATTATTCAATTGAGGGTGCATTGTGAATGATTTATTGTGTTTTGAGGGTGCAAAGTGCTATTATTATTTTCGAGGGTGCAAAGTGCCAAAATGGTATATTTCAAGGGTGCAAAGTGGAATTAAGCCATAAATATGTAAAGATTTATCAAGCCCACTTATGTACAGAGGAAAAGCTGGCCCACTAAATAAACTAACATAGGAAAAGCCCAATTATGGCAGCCCATTTATATTATATGTAAATTCTGGAAATCCATTAAGAAAATCCTTGCAAAATCCAATACTTGCCACTATAATTAGTTATTACTACTAAGTGATTGCCACACCCTATTAAAAATTATTGCATTAATATTTCTAATAAAAAAATATTCTTGCATTTTGCCTATATTTACATGAATATAATATGTGATCTATATATACATGCATTTATTTATTTCAATCACCATGAAGCTCCCCTAGTGGGATTAAGAGAGGGCGTAAAAATACGTTGTCCCGTAGCTAAAATTCGCCTCGGGTCGAACTCCGTTTTTCTCGAGGAAAACAAATTCCATTTCTCCCCAAAGTGATTCCTCCACTCTTGCTCCGTGGTGTAGTGAGGAAGGTATTGCTTAACGTCGATTCCTTCCTCTTTGCAGAATCTTAGAATCTTTCGATTTTGATTGCTCAAATACTCTAGGCTTTGTGTCTCGTTCCCGTCGTTCAATGCCGATCGAAGAAGCGCTACTAGGTAGAACACGTCTTCGTTTGGTGTCACCGCCGAACTCTTCTCATCCCACCTACACAAAATTATTGGATTTAAAATTCAAATTAAATTCAAAATCCCTTAACCATATCAATAATTGGTGCATAGTGGTCCATGCACCCATTACACACACACACACACACACATATATATATATACACACAAATCCAAGAAAAAATGACTAAGACAGTGAACAACTGAAACGGAAGTATGTCTGCATTGTGTGTGTAATGACAACACTAGAAATAAATATACTAAATTACGCATGCATGCTGTGTACGTATGCAAATATAGACAACACACAGAAGCATACAAATAAAATAGTATATATATAAATATTAATTCGAAAAAAAATAAAAAAAAAAAAGGAGAAAAAAGGCTTACTTGTTTTTATTCATGGGGTAGATGAGAATAGGACCACTAGTGTTATTACCAAGAATACCCTTGAAAATTCCTTTATCGAAATCTGCAATTCTTGATTTAGGCACAAATAGGTTTAGCCATGGGTGTGGAACTTCCCACAGATTCTTGGCTCGGAGCTTCAACTCAGCCTTGTGAACTCGGTCCAGAAAATCCACATATGGAAGATCTGTTGTGAATACCGATGCTGGTATATAATTCAGCTTATTCATTAAAGCCTCCACCTCCTATATTAATTAAATTATTCTTAGGACAATAATTAATTAAAGTTATGTTTAATTAATGCTATAGTATTAAGTAAAGTACAATAAAGTTTGTGTTCCCTTTAAAGATGCATCTATCAAA
This sequence comes from Erythranthe guttata, assembly GCF_000504015.1. The sequence continues at coordinate 136,701 of NW_012193478.1, read as the reverse complement.
GATTACAGAATCTTGAAAAAGGAATCTTCTCATTTGTAAGAAAAAGAGGACGTAATCTTTGTAAGATCTTCCTTTTGCTATATATCAATTAAAATGGCAAAAATGTTCTTGCACTAATTAATTAATTAATTAATTAAAAAATTGCTCGCTAATTTCTAGGAAAATGCTGCGAATGTTTTATTATTTATTAATTAATAAATAATTATATATTAATTAAAGTGACGCTAAATAAAGCTGTCAATACACAGTATTAACTATTAAGATTTGCTATCAATTAAATATTTTAATTATCAACATTTTTTTAAATTATCAATTAATATTATTCTGTCATTTTCATAGAATTGGAGTTTAATTTAATTTCAACGACCAGGAATATTGTTTGTAGCCGCCTAAAGAGACCTACGTCATATTAATTTTGTGTGCATGTGTATAGTTTATTTCCAGGAAGGTCTCTTTAATTAATTTCCCATGCAACTTCACACAAAAAAAATTAATAGTCAAAACTATTTAATAATTTATATATGTGTGTGTGTGTGTACCTGATCTATGGTATCAGCATTGGATTCATGGTAATTCTTGGTAATTTCCAGGCAATAGAGAACACCACCATCAGCATTAAGAGAAGAAATCTTGACCGGATTACGCGGCGAGAAAAACGAGGAACGCCAATTGTTGATTAGCCCTTCGTCGACTATTACAAAACCTTCGACGTAGTCGAATTTACGCTTCTGCCCGTGCAACGATATGAGGTACTCCTGGTCTTGCGTAAACGTCGCGAAATCAGAGTACAACACCCTAATCCACTTCACCTGCACAAACAAAACAATTTTTTTTTTTTTGAAATTTAGAAATTATGCAAATAAATATATAATTAAATATTTTTTGTATGTTGTAAAAAGGGAAACGTCAACAACACTGCCAGCTAGCTTTGAGCCAGCCGTTTAAATCAATGGGTTGAACAAATGGACCCAATTTCGTAATTTCATTTAATTTGTTTGTTTTGCTTACTTTTTAGGTCATGTCATTAGCTGGTGTACTAGGCAAAAATTAACTTTTTTGCTAAAAGACAATAAAGCCCCACACCTATTAACTCAATATTAATATTAATATTATTTAAATTTTAAAACACAAAAAAAAACATTATTATTATTATTATTATTATTATAATTACCCTTGTTGGAGTTTTTTCAAGTGCAATTCTTGCTCTTGTAATAATACCAAATTGTCCAAGCCCTCCAAGAACAGCATGGTACAATTTTGAGTTATGTTCTTTTGAACACGTCATCAGCTCGCCTTTCCCTGTTTAAATAATTATTTAATTAATTAATTAATTTTTTTATTTATTTTGGAAATAATGAAATTGAAAAGAGAAATTAAATTTAATACGTGCCTGTAACTACGTCGAGCTCAAGAACATTGCTGATTTGAGGGCCGTGATTGAAAGCTTGTCCGCTGATCCCTGCATTGGAGATTGTACCTCCAACCGAAAGGTACAAGTAATCAGTCCACGATTTAGGCGCGAGTCCATACTCTAAGGTGGACCTCAGCACATCTATCCACAGCTCCCCTCCCCAAACGTCCACGTGCATCAACTCCTCCGAGACACGTGGCCCGAGCCGACGGCTCCCCCCCGCTGATGAGCCGCTCATTTGAATCACCAGCCCGTTTCCGGCCATGGCCTGCCCGTTTATGGAGTGACCGTGGCCCCTAGCCGAGACGCCGAACCCTTGAGCCGACTCGTACGCGGCTTTCACTAGACGGGCCACGTCCTCGGCTGAAGCCGGGTGGAGAACCGCCAACGGCTCGGAGCTCTGCATGCCGCCGAAGTCACGGGAAGCCGATCCCACGTCGGATGGCTCAAGGCTGAGCCGCCCTTCCATCTCGAGGCTTAGCAGCTCGGTGGGGTCCAGTGTTAATCCGACGGTCACGATCAACCGGCAGATTGCCAACGTCAGCAGAAACTTGGTGGCCATGATTTTTATATATATTTATATGTATACGTGATGAAACTATTATATGTAGTTAGACGTTAATGAAAGAAGAAAAATTCCGTGTACGTTAAAGACACAAATGGAGAGAAGGGTAGCTAAAATGCGCATATGGGGAGCCGCGGCGCTAACCTAAGCCGAAGATTGCACTTTAAAGATTTTTTCACACAGCATGCACAGATTCCTTCGATTCTTCTCTCTGTTTTTTTTTTTTCTTTTTTTCTTTCCTTTGTGTACGTAATTTTTGTGTGTGTCAGTGCGTGATTATGTGTGTTTGGAGATGTGTTTGATAAACGCTGAAAAAGTGTGGTACTGTGTGAGAGAGAGAGAGGCCAAAGGGGAGAGAGATGGGGTTATGTTTTTAATGTCTGAAAATTAGATACAGAGAGTACGAATTTATATAGAGGGTGAGTGTTGGGATAATCACGTGCGAGGGATGATGGGGGCACGTGCTGAGTGGGGTCTACAAAGGGATATGGAAGATCTTTGTGGGGACCACAGTTGGACGAGACGACGACGTAATGAAAGGGAAGGATGGGGTTTAATTTCCATGCATCAGCAGAACCCAATTTCAGAATCTTTCTGCTAGTTCGTTTTTTTCACTGTTGAATTTAATATTTCACTATTAAATTAATAATATATTTAATATATTAATAATGTATATATATTTATTTAATGGAGTGGTCGTTATCATTCTAACTATATTGAGGGCTACATATTTTCTTTTGCAAAATCTAACCGTGGATTGCACAAATAATATATGATTAATTACATTATCAAGACCATAATTGGTTGATTTTTTTATTTTTTTAATTTTTTCCAAGTCTTATTATTTTAATTGAGGGTTTGGCCTAAAATTCAACTAAAAGTCTTGAAATCGTCATGATTGGTGTCACCACATGATAAGATCTACTAATATAATTAAAAACATTGTTACAATTTAGACCGAATTTGACCACATCTGAATTGAAGTTATATACAGTGATATACAATCTAAGTATCGACGGTGACTCTTGAAATTAATTTGGACTATAGATTAGAATACATGTATTTTTTTAAATATATGTTTGTACCTTATTTCGAAATAAAAAATGTTAGCCTGAGTTTGACAGCAATTGTTCATGTAGAGAAGGTTAACGATATAAGTGGTCGGTCCATATAATCAAATGCCATGAACAATTGTGTGCGTTGAATGCAACACTATAAGGCTAGGAAAATGTTACGTTTTAACCCTTTTCCTAAGTTACAACACAGTTGTTCACATGATCGATAGAGATTCTCAAATTAGCTTATTGTATATGTACAAAACAACGCGCATCACGCACTCAATTTTGAATCAAAATTATTATGTCAACTTGACCAATTAGTCAAGTATTTATGGGGTCTCTAGGTTCATATGATATTCATAATTTTATCTTTTAGCCAATAAATAATTAAATTAGTGTGTCCCACGGCAATATACATAGCATAATGAGTTGCATATATTCGATGTTTTGAAATATATGATTTATTAAGGTCATAATTCATCATATAATGCAACGGGGTACGATTCTACAACACGTTTTGCAATTCCTCCCTCGCACTTCTTGATTTCTCGCCTGGATATTAACTACATCTAGAAAAAGTTATTAGGGTGGTCCCGGCAAAAATCCTCCGACGCTAGCTCAAGTCAGCTTTGCATGATAGAAGAATTCGTAAAATTCAAGAAACTGGTCGGGAGTTATAAATTACGTACCTTTGATTGTAAGGTCTTCGGGTATTTATACTAACACATATATTCCCTATGGACCTAAGTCACTTAACATGGGCAAACTTATACCTCATTATTTAGAGCATGTCAGTTTGGATCTTAGCCAAACTTTTAATTAATTTGGACTTGATTTGTGTATTTTTATGAGCTTGTCGATAGGAGCATTTGGAAGTGGCCCCATCACAATGCAAGTTGTTATGACTACGCAACAATATTTGTATCTACGTAGTCAAAATAAGATTGGACAATTAGAATTATAAAATAAAATAATTGATTAATGCAATTGTTCATAATTAGAGCTTTTTATTTAGTTGGAAAATAGTTGCATATATAAAATATTTTGAACACATAAGATATGCGTCATTGACATTGATTCGTGAGACGACGAAAAGTATATATTTTTTTTTAAAATAAAATATTTTTCTTCCAATTGTTAATTTTTTTAATTTTTTTTTGAAGTTATAGTAGTTGTTTTCATTGTTAAAATGTACACGGCTTAACTTCTTTAATTATGTTCTACATTAATAAACAATAAAATTTCTACCCAGGAGTTACTATCACATGTGAAAGGAATTGCACACTTTTACGTTTAATCAATTTAGGTTAATTAATTAATTAATTAATTAATTAAAAATGTTTAAATCCAAGGGTACAATGTGAAATTATGTGGGGGATAAAGCGGTGAAAGGGAAGTGCGTGCATGTTTCCAGCCAATAAAAGGAGGGCCAAAAAGAAAATACTAATAGACAGCGATAAGCATGATGATTAGGCACTTAATTATGTTGTTTAATTAAAGATAAGCATCACTAATCACCCCAATTTGTGTTATTAATTAATTAAAGACAGTCCATGTTTCCAAATGTCATGGGGTAGCAAACATGAAAGTTTGTCGTTTCAATAATTGGGTTTTGTTTCCACTGTGGCATCTGCAAAACTGTGTCTTAATTTCAAACCATATACCAAACAACCGTTCGAAACTATATAAGGTCAATTTAAATAAATTAAAATATTTCATGTATATTACTATAATTTATATAGTATAAATTAAGTGGTGGAGCCAGTATACGGCTTCTTAAAAAATATACAGTTTTATAAATAAATAAAAATATTAATTCTTCAAATAGTGTAATTTAAATTAGTTATAGAAGATCAAACCATCTCCACTCAAAATTAGTTTGGCGAAAATTGAATTAATTAAAATAAAATAAAAATAAGAAGGTCACTAGGCCACACACCAAAGTGTGTAAATTGCGTGTGATCTTGAGTTGATATGCACACATATACATACACCTTCACCTAGCTAGTGGCTCCAAAGTAAATGTAAAATACTTTTTTGGGACAAATTAGAGTAGGTTATAGTTAATTTATTCTTGTTAATGGTATATTTTCAAACATTCTATTTTAGCCCATCTTTTTTTTGGATAAGAATATACAAAAAAAAAAAAAAAACATATTATTACATATTCAATTCATATCAATAATTTGGGGTTTATTGCAATAAGTATAAGTAATTATATCGAATTGCTAAAAGACTGTCTAATATTATTTTATTTGTAAAAATCTCCTCACGGTTCAATTATTTTAGCACACACCCCCTAAATAGAGGTACTTATTGCTAAAAAAATCTATCGTAGGGCCTTTTCACCAGTAAAATAACATGGTACTAATTGCAATAAATTCCAATAATTTGTCTAGAAACAATAGTCAATACACCACATACATGCAAATACTTACCAAGTGGATAGTTATCAATTCACGTGTTACAGTGCAACCAGATAATTAAAGTCCACATTCAAATCAACTTAGGCAAACAATCTAATATTCTCTTATCATAATTTTAATCAATAACAAATCAAATTAGAGATTTGTTTAATGGCAAGTCATTATCAACCTTTAGATAATTTGTATCCGTGAAGCTTTAAATACTAATCCAATAATTCACAGGAATCTGTCTAAAAATAGCATATTATATCAGCTATGTTCAATTAACATCCCGCCAATTACTTTGTTTGGCACATATGTTGATTTATTTCTTTACTTATTTTTAGATCTAAAAAATATGGAAATATTTTAAAAAAAAAAAAAAAAAAAAAACACCAATTGAAAAAGCCATATTGGAAAGTCAAGTCAGTTCAGCTGTCATACATTCCAACAACTATTTTAGGCCATGTTACCAATTGCTCAAACAAAATTAGAAAAAACTATTTTTGGACCCATATATATATATATATATATATATATATATATATATATATATATATATATATATATATATATATATATATATAACAACGTCACATTGAGCATAATAGAATACTAATGCGCCAATTAAGGTCATCAAATTAATGTTTCTTCTTAATCGAACAATAAGCAATGTTCTCAGAACATGACCGACTATGGAACCAGGCGACCATTTGGGTCATGGTTTGATAAAATCGAGCCGATTTAACTGGCTTTTTTTTTATTTTTTTTATTATTTTATTAATTTTTAATGTTTTAAAAAATACTGTTTTTTATGTATTTTTTAAGTTTCGTTCTATTATTCTAACTTTTATCCATCTAATCGCATTTTTTCCTATATTTATTTTGCTTTTACTTTACATTTTCCTATTTTTTCTTATCCAAATCCGGCAATTCGCTACCCCTATTCGACCATATCCGACAATTCGCTACCCCTATTCGACTATATCGGCAATTCGCTACCCCTATTCGACCACTCATGATCAAATTCGGTCATCCATGCACTACTATTTTTAGGGGTGAGCAAAAAAAACGAGAAATCGAAAAAACGAACCGAAAACTAAAAAAATCGAGCCAATATATACCATCCCGACTTAAAAACGCATACACGGTTATTTTATTTTTGAAAAACCAAAAATATCGGTTTGTGTATGGAGAATAAAAAAAATTACCGAACCGATTTCTCGGACCGAACCGATTTATACAAAACAATGTCTTTTTGATATATAGTATAAATATTTACCCTAGTGTGTCTTTCGAGCTCCTCTATGTGACATGTTTTTCTATTAATTAATTTTGGGTTGTGACGTATTTTTTGTTAGTTAATTTTCGGTCGTTATTTGTTAATTTTCTCAAATAAATATAATGAAAGTCCAAATATATCGGTTTTATGCCGAACCGATTCGACAAATAGACGAAATTGAAACAAAAAATAAACCGAATTGATACCGAAACCGTTAATCGAAAACTAAATAACCGATTAAAACTGAACCGAAAAAAACCGACATATTCGGTTTTTAAAATTTGAAAAACCGATATTATCGGTATAGTTTACTGGAAAAACCGAACCGTACCGACCCGTGCACACCCCTAACTATTTCCATGAAGGCTCGCTCAGATCCAACAAGAAATAAACCAACTCCGTCAATGGTTTATGTTGTTTTGGCCGAAAACTGAGTCTTTGTACCAATTCACCGGATCCCAAGTTTTACCCAATCAAATCAGGATTCGGTCGATCTTACTATCATCAAATTCAAAGAGGGACTCCAATAAAATTGTGAAACGCATAGCCTACATGTTTATATTGTAATCAAAACAATATATATAATATAATCTACTTGCTCTTTTTTAAACACCCAAGTTTCCATAAAAATACTGAAGAATAATTGTATTAGTAAAGTAGCAATTAATTAACAATTAGTTTAGTTGAGTATAATTTTAAACAAGTGGGCGGTGTTTTAATAAATTACGTGGTAACACTAACAACAATGATTGCGTCAGCTGCTTCAGTGTTTCGGATAGGTATAACATTTTTATTATTTGATAATAAAATTTAAATGCAATTAATTATAATTATATATAAATAATCAGATGAAATAATCATAATTCATATCATATGAACTCACAAGATCCATTACAGGGCCCAATTTAGATTTGAACTGTTCATCCCACAAATTTTGCTATATTAAATCCTCCACTACGTTTATGTAGGTTTGAGGACCATACACTAATTCTATAATTGGAATAATATTTAGCCTAAATTTCATTTCTTGCCATGTTTAACTCTAATACTCGATTTATCGTAAGCTGAACCCGTTAAATCGGTCTGTAAGATACTACATCTGGTGTAATTACTCCCGTAGATCTATGTAAATAATAATTCGGATATTTCACTAGGTGTAACATCTACAAAACTCATCAAACCCGTGTGTGTTGAATCTTGCTTGGTCCATTAAAGAAAAATGTACGTAAAATAATAATTAATAATTATTTAATTAAAAGAAATAATCAATTGAGAACAACCATGATGCATGTTTATTGTTTTGAGAATATGACTTGAATTATGAAAAAAATTAAAATAAAATAAAACTATTTAAAAAAAAAAAAAACATACATTAAATATTAATGGTCCCAAATAATGGGCAAGCCCATGCTATTATTTACATGCTTAGCTGTATTAAACACTTTACAAAAGAAAACAATATTAAACACCTTTTGTTGGGTGCAGGATTTGATTCTTCATTCTTTCTTTCCCCCAATTTATTAAGGTTAATTGCTCATAATTAAATTAAATATTTCGTATTTTAAATTAGGAAAAAAAAAAAAGGTGATACTAGATTCCCTACGGCAATTGTTCTTTTAATGTTGTTCGATTAAAGCATAGCATAACTCTAAAATAAAAACATATGATTAATTACGCCGACCGTAAGTGGATTACATTATTAGAGAAATTAAATATTTATTAATTACACTTTTTTCAGTTAATCATAAAGTCTGCAAATCATAATTTCGATTTAGCTAATTATTAGGATATTCTCAATGGAATTTTTAAACTCCAAAAGATTCCATATTTAAGAACTAAAATATTAAAATTGATTTTTATTTTTTTTTGGTTATTTGAAATATTTATTAAGAATTTCGGATAACGCATCAAAAAAATTCAAAAAACATAAAAATTAAGTTACAATCATATTAAAACAAACTCATCCGAGTTACAAAGGTCACATTCGGGTTAAATAGTCGGATTTCTGAAGTTACATTCATGTTGTGAAGCTAAATGTTAGTATAGAGGTCCGAATTTTACAACTTGAATGTGTTTAACAGTTGAACCGAAAAGAAATAGAACCCGCAACTTGACACTACCCTCCTCACCCAGATGCGTAACAACTTATTAATCAATTACAACACGAAGTATAAAATGATCGACTCGTCATTATTAGTAAAAATGAGATTTTAAATTATTAGAAAAAAAAATAAAAAAAAAATACTAATATCAAAGATGTTCTCAATAATGTAACATATAGTATGTGACATGTTTTATGGGGAGACCACGTGAAGTTGTGAACCTATATATATAAACAAACGTGATTGAACATCTAATTAATACAAAATATAATTTGATGGGAACAAAATCAAACACAAAATCTCATCCATCCAGGTTATATAGTAGAATTTCTCGAAAAAATTAATTAAATAATATTTTTTTAAATAATAAAAAAAATAACTAGCTGTATGTCGAAGATAATGTCTGAAATATTTTGATAGAGAATAGAATACTAATAAATTAGGGAAACAATGCATGGGATCTAGTCCGAGTTGATCTTTTAATTTCATTGCATAGTATGATTTGAAATTAAGAGGACATTTAATTTGACGATAAGAATGTATGCTACAAATCAATATGGTATGTTGGCAAATAATTAAAGATTAGGTGGATGGACTAAAATTTTTATTCGTGGAATAACTTGTAAACTGGACGAGAGATGTACATAAAATCATATAGATCAAGTGTGAAAATCTCGATCTAAAAAGTGTTGGCAAGAAAATTTCCAACGTATTATTTTGGGATAATATATTTTCATCCTCTAACTATGTCACTTATTTTAATTTTTTAATTTATATATTTTCGACCAAGATTTGTGGCAATATATATACTAGTGGGCCCAAGATATGACTTGTGATAATCTTTTATTGAGCCCAATACATACTATTGGGCTACTATTTATTAAAGTCTTATAATTGGGCCGATATTTAAATGAGCCTAATTTACTAACTTCCCCTTAAAGTTGACATGACTCCACTTTTTAGTTGTTTGTTGAATAATTGAAAATTAAATTATCTGTCTCGATTTTTGATTCTGATACTGATACTGACACTAATATCGATACTGATGATGATGCCGATGTACTAGTATTAATCGTAATACTGATATTACTAGTGATACTAATACTAATACTAGCACTAATATTCATTAAGGCGTAAGTAGGATGACACATAAGCATGACACGTATTGTATATATGATGCCAAATGTCATCCATAAATGCTAGCTAGAGTTAATTTATATATAACTTTATATAGATATTAATAATATTGAACATGAAGTAAAATCGTGTATACACTTACGATATAAATAATTTATAATAAAAAAACATTAATGTAAAAGTAAAAATAATAATAAAAAAAAATGAGCACGAGCTCAGAAAATGAAAACTATATGAACTCAAACTCGAAAATATGTCGGAGCTCGAGTCAGGCTTAGTTCGTTTACACCCATATATGATTTAGTTAATCCAATCCAATCTTCATCACTTTAATTTCATCTCCTAAAATTAAATAATTAATAATGCTCGGTTTCATCTCTTGCAAAGTAAGCAAAAAGTTGGCAAGCAAACTACAATTGTGGGAAATTAAAGAACTGAAGAAAAATAAAATAAAATAATAAAATCATGAAAATCACGAGGCATGAAAAAAGAAATGGAATTTTTATGACTTGAAAGATCAACAAGCAAAAATCATGCATGATTGAAAGCACGTGACTCGTGAAGTACGGTTCCGTTACGGAACTGTGAACGGAACGGAGATCCAGACTGAATAAAACACGCCCACGAAACAACTGGAAAGTGTGACTGTTGCAATTATTTAATTATTTTCACTCATTTATCCACCAAGTTTCTTCACAAGTAGTGGCCTATCAAATATACTCATATTTTCAATAAAAATTTTATATATACACACTTATTTTATATGTATATATATTTTATTTTATTTTGTACATACTCTCTCTGTTCCTAAGTAATAGTTGTTTTTTATATTTGCACAAATCTTAAAAAACTCAATAAATATGTATTGATTCTAGAAAAATAGATATTGTTAGATCAAAATACTTTTATTTATTAATTAATACAGAGAGAGCGTTGAAGAGTTAATAAGGGCATAATTGAAAATTATATAATTAATGTAGTGTTGAAATTCTAAAATGACAGATAATATGAAATAAAATAAAAACTTTAAAAGTGGCAGATATTGTGGAACAAAGGGAATACTTTTGTAAATAAAAATTTATGGCATTGATATTAACCATACGAGAGATATGTAAACCATGCACATAAGGGTAACTATGTATACGGGGTGGATCAGGGTGATTTGTTTGGGGGCGTGAGAGTTCGAGAAAAAATAAATTAGGGTGGTAAATAACTGTAGTCCAAAAATAAAATCAATAAAAAGTAGGCAAACTTTTTTTATGCAGGTGTAGCTGCCCCCCAAGCATATTGCTTGGGTACGCTCCTGCATGTGTGACAGGCTCCACCAAACAATATGTAAACCATACAAGACGTAAAATATATTAAATTGACCACGTGTGACAAATTCCATCTAGCGATTGTTGATAAGAGGATTCGAACTTTGGTCAATTAACACAGATTCACTTCTTTCAACTGCTAGACGATCCGTTGCTGAATAGTTTAATATTTTCTTGATTTTTGTTAGTGTAGTCCATATGGTCTAAATTTAGATAAGGGAGCATGCATGTGAAGAGTACATCAAAACAACATATATAGTTTCAAATTGCTTGACGACACATCACGTGACTCTTAACTCATAGGTAATGGAAGAAACTATATACTATGATTTAAATAAAATTTATAGCATATTCTTACACATGGTAATAAGATCTTAATTGTGACAACATTTATTATGCAAAGATGTAGGAAGCACATGGAAGCTTCCCCTTGAACGTGTTTAATGTTTAATTAATGGAAAATTATATCAACCAAAGTAAATAAATATCCAAAAAATTTAGAAGTTTCGTGAGGGGACTGTCTAAATGTTTAATTAATGCCCAAAATATCGGGGCGTTCAGATTTTGAATTTAATTAATTATTTAGTGGAGGAAATCGACTGGTGATTTTTTTTTGGCCATTTTCGATCTAATTTTTCTTTGGAAACAATGTTTGTATTCCAAAAAAAAACTGAATTTCTGATTTCCAAATTTTACGATAACTTTTCGTGACGAATTTGGAATTAGTTTTTCAATTCCGAATGAAATGATATTTTGCAATCTTATGTTGTTGTGGATGCAGGATGCTTACATCAAGTTAGGCATCTTTCTTCAACAAAACAAATTACGTACCTTACTAAAAACTAAAACTCTTATCTTCATATATAAAAGTAAGAAATATGTAATTTAAGAAACTCTAATGATATAGTTGTAATTTTTTACAAAATTAATTGCTGTTATTAATTTACTTCTCCTATTTATCAGCAATTGTTATTCCTTAAATAACTTTCATGGCAAATTAGATTTGCAAATTTGTTAGCAAAATCATGATCCACTTGAATAGTTTTTATATTTTTATTTTGGGGCATGCTAAATCCCACACTAAAATTTACTAAATTCCACACATAAATTAAAAGAAAAAATATCTCTTTACTAATATTGTCTCTAATTTTTTTCTATGATGGTTTTTTCTAAGTCACTCAAAATTCGTTAATCTTTCACGTGAATAATCATAAAAAGTGAGTTTAGGTTTATTTAATATTTTTCAATTTCATTATGTCTTTTTAATTATTTAAATTCATATCAATTCGAAAAAAATTCTCAAATTCCAACTTTATTTTAGTTTGAACACATGAAGATTTTTGTCAAATTCGAACTTTGAAAGATATGGACGTTTTTACTGTGTGATTTTGTGAAAAAATTAGGGAAAAGGAAGAAGGGTGGGGAAGGAGAAGATGAGATTTTAGAAAGAGAAAAAATTTCAATTATGTGTACAATTTGGTAAAATTGGTGTTGAATTTAGCATATCAATTTTATTTTTTATGATTATTATTTAAGTTTTGCAACATGTTTGTATATCTCTTTCACACACATACACATGGATGTAGATTTTTTTTTTAATTTACTAATTATAAGAGTGAAGCCCAAATCTATCTAGCTAACACACACCAATATGATTTCTTCATTTAATTGTTTTTCTCTATCTAATTTAATTTTGTATTGTCTTGACATAATTTGAATTTTACAACTAATTATTTTTATATTATGTAATTTTTTTTAATACAATTTAATTATCATATATTCAATTTTTTCTGCGTTTTACAATGCTATTTCATGCATCGCACGAGAAGAATTGTTAGTTCAATTTAACCGGTATGCACTTCTTTGTGTGTGGAAATAAACGATAGATGAACGTGTAAACATTTGACCAATGTATACTTACTCATACGTAAAATTTACTTTAATAAAAATGTTTATTTATAAATGAAATTTAATACGTAAGTGCCAACTGTTGTTATTACATCTGATATGAAACTAGAGAAACTCTGGCAACCGGTGCAGTATGGACTATCTGCTTTATTATTAGTTTATCAATTTTGATTTTGAAATATTATTTTTAATGCGGATTTTGACTTTTGACTTTATTTTCCGTATTTCAAGATTAATAAACAACGCCTTTGTGAATATTCTATTGACATACAAATTAAATAAATTTTCTGCACAACTATGGCTTAATTCCACTTTGCACCCTTGAAAAAAATAATAATAGCACTTTTCACCTGGGGTGCATTATACATGTTTTATTGTGTTTCGAGGGTGTAAAGTGCTGTTAATTTTTTTCGAGGGTGCAAAGTGCAAAATAGTATATTTCTAGGGGGTAAAGTGAGATTAAGTCGCACAACTATTGAGTTACACTTCTTATGTCGATTAATTATGATTTATTTTTTACACCAAATAAATTACTGTTTCCTGGTTATTTTCATTATTTTACACTCCAAATTCGATAGTTATGACTTATGATGATTCCGATTTTTTAGGAGCAAAATTGGAATACATCATATCCGATTTTCGATCCAATTTTTTTTTCTGAAACAAAAAAATCCTTAAAAGTTAACAATTATTAATATCAGTATCAGTTTTATTTTATATTAAAAACAGAAAATTCGAATTCAGCAGACTTCAATTAAAAAAAAAAAAAAAAAACAAATCCAATTTTGGAACAATTTTTCTTTTCTTCATTTCAAAACCTCCTAATTTACACTAACATTTAATGTAACCAAACGATGAGTTACTCTCAAACTCCTTATTCATTAAATACCACAGGCAATAAACTATTTTTAATTATTAATTTTAATTTTCCTTTTTGCATTTCAAAACAACAGTTCCATATCTGTAATTCCACTACTATATATATTTATGAGTTCTCTAAAAAAACAAAATTAAATAAATAAATAAACAAAATCGCTGCTGTCACACTTTGTGCAGAAGTGAGAGCATTTAATTTAATAGAACACTGAATCAGCAAAAAATAAATATAAAAAAAAGTGGTAAACTCTGATCTGTTTGTTCCTCCACCGCTTCCAAATCTCACCGCTTCCCTCCATATTTAAATCCCCTCCATTATTTCATTTTCACATTCATTTACAGATTTAATATTAAAAATAAAAATAAAAAATGGAAACTAACTCAGTTTCAAGTTCAGTTATCTTCTTCTTCTTTATTTTCTTGGTTTTGTTTGTAATCAATGGAAACTGCACTGTCACTTATGATAACAAGGCCATTCTCATCAATGGCCAGAGGCGAATTCTTCTCTCCGGCTCCGTACATTATCCCAGAAGTACCCCTGATGTACTCTCTCTCTCTCTCTCTCTCTCTCTCTCTCTCTCTCTCTCTCTAAAATTATGAAATTTGCAGATGTGGGAAGATTTGATCTTGAAGGCTAAAAATGGAGGGTTAGATGTAATTGACACTTATGTGTTTTGGAATGGACACGAGCCTTCACCTGGCAATGTCAGTTTTATTTTTTTCACTCTTGATTTCTGTAATAACTCATATTTCACTTTTTTTTTTCTTTTGTAATTTACATTTAATACTTGTGTATACAGTTAAACTTCTGTAAATTAATATAATCGGGATTAGTAAAATTTTATTAATTTAGTGAAATGTTAAATCATCGAACTAATAATTTAGTTGATTTTTACTGAATAGGGAAAATACTATTATTTAAGCGAGGTTATTAATTTATCGAATATTAATTTATTGAGGTTCTACTGCTTGTTTGTGCATGTGCAGTACAATTTTGAGGGTAGATATGATCTAGTGAGATTCGTTAAGACGGTGCAGAAAGTCGGCCTCTTCGTTAATCTTCGAATCGGCCCTTATGTGTGTGCTGAATGGAATTATGGGTAATTCAATTTTTGTTTTTTTGATGTAATAATATTTGATTTAGTAAAATTGAAAAAAAAATAATTAATTTTTAATTTGAATTTGAATTTTAATTTATGTGATGCAGAGGATTTCCTGTGTGGTTGAAATATGTACCTGGTATTAGCTTCAGAACAGACAATGAGCCCTTCAAGGTTTTTCCTTAACTATTTAATTAGTTAATTAGCAAATTTATTTACATTTAAAAATGATTTAATTATTTAATTACGGGGAATATTAGGCGGCGATGCAAGGGTTTACGCAGAAAATTGTCGGCATGATGAAAAGTGAGAACCTGTTTGAATCACAGGGAGGCCCCATTATACTATCACAGGTAATTTACATTTTAATTTTTTCGAAAAATTAAAATTAAAATATTTAAGCCTCGAATTTATTTCAAAATAAAGAATTCAAATTTTGTTGTGATTCTTGATCGGTAGATTGAGAATGAATACGGATCACAAAGACGAGCACTCGGCGCAGCAGGTGACGCGTACATGAATTGGGCTGCAAAAATGGCCGTTGGATTAGACACCGGAGTTCCGTGGATCATGTGTAAAGACGATAATGCCCCTGATCCACTGGTACGTAATCGTCTCAATACATTTTACCTCAAATATGATAAATACTAATGTTTTACTTCTTTGATTATTGCAACGTACAGATAAATACGTGTAATGGATTTTACTGCGACGCCTTTACTCCTAATAAACCTTATAAGCCCACCATGTGGACCGAAGCTTGGACCGGCTGGTAAATTTAAAACTTCACCGAATTTTTTTTTAGTTATTTTTATGTTTTATTTTTATTTTATTAATAATTTTTTGGTCGAAAAATTGATCAGGTTTAATGAGTTTGGAGGCACAGTACATCAACGGCCAGTTCAGGATCTTGCATTTGCAGTTGCTCGTTTCATACAAATCGGTGGCTCATATATAAACTATTACATGGTCCGTTTTATTTATTTACTTTTTTTTGAAATATTAAATTATTTTCTTACTTAAATAGATTGGTTCGATAATTGCAATGTATGTAACAATTGAGCAGTTTCACGGAGGCACTAATTTCGGACGAACCGCCGGTGGTCCTTTTATTACCACCAGCTATGACTATGATGCACCAATTGATGAATATGGTTAGCAAAACTAATTTATATTATTTTTATTTATTTTTTTCTTTTTTTTAATTCGGTCAACGATTTAATTTAAATTTTTGTTCAGGTTTAATTAGGGAGCCAAAGTACGGTCATTTGAAAGAGCTACACAAGGCGATTAAGCTTTGCGAACCTGCGCTCGTCTCAGCGGACCCCACAAAAACTTCACTAGGAACCTTTCAGCAGGTCAGATTCTTCAGCACAATAATGCTTCAATTCAAATTTTTTTTTTAATTATATGTTTATTAAACGAAAAACTCGTTTTTTTTTCCTAGGCTCGAGTATTCACCACTGGAAATGGAAGTTGCGCAGCTTTTCTATCAAACTTCGATAGTAATTCTGCTGCGAGAGTGATTTTCAATAAAATGCACTACAATTTACCTCCTTGGTCAATTAGTATTCTTCCCGATTGTAGAAATGTAGTCTTCAACACGGCAAAGGTGCGTACATACACGCACCTATACATACATACAACTCGATCTTCTTTCGTAACGTATACAAGTCCCAATACTCATTTTTTTTTTCGTGTTTTTTTTGAATTATTATTAAGGTTGGAGCACAAACTTCGCATGTTGAAATGTTAGCATCTAATTCTCAATTCTACTCGTGGGAGACGTATAACGAAGATACGACTTCGTCAGATGACAGCTCAGCATTTACGGCAAACGGACTTTTGGAGCAGATAAGTGTCACGAGGGATACTAGTGATTATTTGTGGTACATTACTAGGTAATTAATTACGAGTCTTTCTACAAATTTAATTTTTTTTTCCTTTTATTATTTTTATCTTCGAGTTTGAATAAATTTAATTGTCGATCCAGCATCGACATTAGCTCGTCAGAATCATTTCTACGAGGAGGACAGAAGCCGATTCTAACTGTTAACTCTAAAGGCCATGCGGTTCATGTTTTCATCAACGGTCAGCTTGCAGGTATTTATTTTATGTTTTTTTACAAAAAAAAAAAAAAATCGAAAAAATATATATTTTATTAGATAATTTGTATTTTAATTTGCAGGATCTGCTTATGGGACGAGGGCGAAAACGAGATTTACATTCACCGGACCTGTGAATTTACAAGTCGGAACGAACAAAATTTCTCTGCTCAGCATAGCCATGGGACTACCGGTTAGTTCTATACTCATATGTTCAATTTGTTATTTCAATAATTAATAACTAATAATAAATAATTTAATTGATAAAAAAACGAAGAATAATGGAATGCACTACGAAAATTGGGCCGTGGGATTGGGGTTAGTCGAGCTGAACGGGCTAGATCAAGGGAAGAAAGACTTGTCAAGCCAAACATGGTCTTACAAGGTGAGAATTTAAACAAATTAGTCTAAATTAATTAGTGTTATTCTTGTAATTTGATGTTATTACCGCAATGTTTATTACATGTTTTTCGATAAATAGGTTGGATTGAGAGGCGAGATGATGAATTTGGTATCTCCCGACAAGGATTCCTCCGTCGAATGGACACAAATGTCGGCGATCACCCAAAATCAACAGCCTTTGAGATGGTACAAGGTAATTTAAAAAAAATATAAAAATTTACAAATTATCGATATTAATGTTGTAATTTAGTTTCTTTAGCAAAGTATCGAAACTTTTGCAGGCATATTTCGATGCACCGAATGGGGATGAGCCTTTGGCTTTGGACATGACAAGCATGGGCAAAGGTCAAGTGTGGGTCAACGGTCAAAGCATCGGAAGATATTGGTTGACTAATGCCAATGGGAACTGCGATATTTGCCACTACAACGGCACATACCGAGCCCCAAAATGTCAACTCGGTTGCGGTCAACCAACTCAGCGATGGTATAAAAAATAAATAAATAAACTCTTCAAACGTTTAAAAAAATTATTATGAAAAGAAATGAATATTAATTTTTTTTCCACGTGGCATTTAGGTACCATGTTCCAAGATCTTGGTTGAGGCCGACGCAAAACTTCATCGTACTACTCGAAGAAATAGGTGGCGACGCATCAAAGATCGCACTAGTAAAACGAACGACATCTAGAGTATGTGCAAATGCATTCGAGCACCATCCAACGGTTGCAAATTACAAGACCGAGAGCACAGCCCCGCAGAAGATGCTTCGTCAGGCGAGGGTCCACCTAAGCTGTGGGCCCGGTCAATCTATATCTGCCATCAAGTTTGCTAGTTTCGGTACTCCAAAGGGAACTTGCGGGAGTTTTCAGCTCGGAAATTGCCACTCACAGAACTCAAACGCCCTTATAGAAAAGGCAAAATCCTTTATCCATAGTCACACACACACACACACACACACACACACACACGAAAAGGCAAAATTCTTTATCCATAGTCACACACACACACACACACACACACGTAATAACCTCGAGAGAGATGCATTTTCTGTTTTGCAGATGTGCGTTGGGAAAGAAAGTTGCAAGATTGCAGTTTCTAACAGCTACTTTGGAAGTGATCCTTGCCCTCGAGTATTGAAGAAGTTATCGGTCGAAGCTATTTGCTCTACCACAATGAATTGAGATGTTATAAATTATAATACACCAGAATTAATACAAAAACGTAGTTGTCCTGTATATACTTATAAACCAACAACAAAATTTTGTACTTGATTTCTGGGATTATTGTATCATAGGAAAAAAAAAGCCCAAAAATACCCTTTTACCCAAAGATGAAGGGCAAAACTGGAAAGAAAGAAATACGTCACGTAAAAAGAAACAGTAGAGTAAATGCGAAACAACTGTCGAATAACTAAATTATTTTCGTCACGTTAACAAAGCAATCCACATAAAACCGAGAAAATACATTACAATAGGAGGGGCTTTAAAGTAAAGATAAAAGGTTGTGATCAAGCGAAACAACTGTCGAATAACTAAATTATTTTCGTCACGTTAACAAAGCAATCCACATAAAACCGAGAAAATACATTACAATAGGAGGGGCTTTAAAGTAAAGATAGAAGGTTGTGATCGAGCAGCTATGTTTTTATTATTACAAGCCCAGAATAGAAGACACGACTTAAATCTTAGAGCAAACTTCATGCAGTAAGAGTAGCATGTGCAGTGATCTTAGCCAGTAAATCTTCCTTCTTTGCCCCCACAACCTTATCAACTTCCTTGCCTTCTTTGAAGAACAGAAACGTCGGCATGGCCTCAACGTGGTATTCCTCAGCCACACTCTGCAATAAAACACGACGTAAAAATATTAGCAAATTATAAACGACAAAAAAGAATAATAGAAATGTAATGGAAGTAAATTAAATTAAATAAAGACGAAGATATAGATAAGGTTTACCTTGAGTTCGTCTACATCGACCTTGAGGAAAATAGCATGTGGTGTCTTTTTGGCAATTTCGGCCAAGATCGGGGCAATGAAACGACACGGTCCACACCATGAAGCCGTGAAATCTACCACCACCTGATTACAAGTTTTTGCTTTAAAAACTTATTTATAAAAGGCAACAAAGTAAAAATAGAAAAACGGAACAAAGGCTATATAAATCTGCTGGAAATACATATACAAAAGAATTGCCAATCCATTTGGAGCGAGGAGGCGACTATTAAGGAACATTCTTATTTGTTTTTTTCCGTAAAAATCGGCTTTTTCTTGTTCGCCACGTAAACCATAAAAATCCAATCTTTTCATTTTATTCCCCTACGTACGAACGGCACACGTATTTGGGACGCGAATACGGCGTAACTAAGAAATAAATCTGCATAGGACTAGCTACGGGGCATGGAGTTTACTTCGTTACTCGGGCGATAAACCTAGTTTTACGTAATAAATCAAACCTAAAGTTCTCTCAACGAAATAAACAACAGCTTCCATATCAAACTAAAAGAGGGTTTTATTCAATATTCAAGCTAATTAAATAATTCAATGTGAATTAGTCCATCCAATCACCCAGCCAGAACATAAACAGTATTAAATTATCCATAGATGAAGGAATAATTAATCAACTATTCAATTTTCAATCCTAAATTCATATGTAACATCATCAATATTAAAAAAAAAAGTCAACAGAAAGCAAAACACACACAAACACACACACACACACACATTCAAACCCTAACACTGCATATAAGAATTCTGAGCCCTAGGATACAAAATTCAGATGCACACAATCAACATAATCCAACACACGAACCAAATACTATAAATAAAAACAAAATTAATATGAAGACGAACTAATTAATCATCACAAATTGAAAATAAAAAAAATAAAAAAAAAATTGAGTACTGACGAGTTTCTTAGAGTCAACGCCCTTCTGGAAGAGATCCTTCCACTGCTCGACGGAATGGCAGCCAAGAACTTGTCCCTCTTCTGAAGAAGAAGCCATTTTCAATTTTACAGAGAATTTTTTTTTTTTTTTAACGAATTTTTTATTTTCTTTCTTCTGGCGTTTTCTGTAAGCAACAATGATGAAGAGGGGTTTGTTTATATAGGCCAAATGAAGCGGTGCGCATTGACCAAAATGTCACGTTGCTCTGACGTAAATTACGGGCGTGCCCTCGCCGATGGTAAGTAATGACGTCATATATTTCCTGTAATATGCAATTTGGTAGTATAATTAATAATTATTGATGTTTCGGTAATTAGTAATGTAATTCTAAATTTGACAAATTTAAGAAATGGTCAAATGGAAATGCTGACGTCAGCTAGATGCCGTTGACATATTTATTGTAGGCTTTTTTTTTGTTTCAACGGTGTGGATTGACCGAAGAAGAAATCGGGGGGACTGGAAATATACACGTGGCTGGTGGAGAATCTGAGAAAAGTTTTGGCCGACCTATTTTTTTTTTGTTTATTTATCACACGTGGAAAATAAATTCGTGAAAATCTGGGTTGTCGGCGGAAGTTGTATTGATATTATTATTACTATGAATTAATCGTAATTAACGCTCATAAATTAACCGCATAGGGATGCGATTACGACCACGTTCATTGTGCTGATTTTGGTTTTCCTTTTCGGACAATTTATATCTAGAATAATAATAATAAAGATATATTCGAATTATTTGAAAGGTGAAGAAGACGTGAGAATTTGAAACTTTGTTCACTTTTATTCACGAATTACACAATTTTAATTTTGAAGTAAAGGTTTTTTTTTTTTTTTTTTTTTTTTTTTTAAATACGGGGTTCTTATATATTGAAATTTATTATCATAATAACAAAAAATAAAAGTGGATAAGATATAGGAATTTTTTTTTTCTAATAGTAGGAATAGTTGGTCCAAGTCTCCTTCTAAAGCACGTCTTCTGCATTGCTGAAATATATCGAGCCAACGGAAAACTCTTTGACGATCAAGTTAATAAAGAATGACGACTACTCTTTCCAATTCAAACTTTCGATTTACGTTAGATATTACCTACCTATTTTAGCATATGAATCTTAATTTATCTCCACAAATCGTCAGTTTTTTTTCCCTTGTACTTCCCATTTTTAAACTAGACTGAACTCTCATCTCGATTTATCTATCTTTGCACTTGGCCCTAGTCATAATAACGCATGAAGCTAATCAAATATTTTTGACACGTACAATTCAGCTCGACGAAGTATATAGATCGATCCAATAGGTGAATTAGAGCCCAAATTCTAAATTTAGCACATCATTGGGAACTGCCCCACATCAATACTTTGTTAAACATTTAAGAAAATTTTAATCTTAAAATATGAAAAAAAAAATAATTTTTTTAACATTATTTAAGAAGAAATCAAGTGACTCAAAACATAAACATATTTGGAAAATATATATGGAAGTACACAAAAGTGAATACAATAAATAAAATAATTTGGAACTACACTTAAATTGTCTATTTCAACTTCATCATGTCATATTATCATTTACTAATTAATTAAAAAAAAATACAATAATATTATAATTTATTAACAATGGTATATTTTTTTTTTATCAAAATTATCTAATTCGATAAAACACTTTTGAACCATGGAGAGCAGTCTTCCTTGTAAACTAAAAGTCGCGGTTGTCCAATAAACAGCAATAACCGGATCATGTAAACCGGAAACCGGAAACCAGAAACCGGAAACCGGAAACCAGAAACCGCACCAGCCTATAAAAAGCAGTTTCTCTCTCTAAAATTCCCCTTTTACCCCCCGACCGCACCCCTTCCCCTTCTCTGCTTCCGGACAATGGCAGCAGTTCTATATTATCAATTTTCACACTTGTGCACAAACACCCACACAGATACGTTATCGTATGACAATTAATTTCTGTATTAATTCTCAACTGTGTAAATTTTGCTGTTTTTGACTTTTAATCGACGAAAATTTAAGAACTGGGGAAAAAAAATATGGATGCTGATCCGAAGCAGTACGAGAACATTGTAAGGCACTCTTTAGGGTTTCTTATTCGCACGTGGTGTCGAATTTTGTGTGTGTTATATTACTTTCTTCATGGCCCATTTTGATTTTCAATTTTCATTTGATAAATGCTTGGTGTTGTTCCATTGAAATACTGTATCTTGATATGCAAACCCTAATTTGGATTGAATGGGTTATGGGTTATTCATTAATCTTTTGTTGTGGGTGCTATTGCTACTTGAAAAGCTCGATTCCGATTGTCACTATTTATACTAGTCCTTTTTCGAGATGATCATTGAGCAAGTTGCTATTTGTTTTTTATGCAGGCGGTAAACGAGAGCGATATACACAAGATTGTTGTATCGTATCTTGTGCATAATTGCTTCAAAGACACGTTGGAGTCGTTTGTTGCTTGTACCAGGGTGAAGCAGCCTATCGATCATTTGGAGGGCATGGATAAACGGAAAAGTAAGGGAGTCTCTCCTTTTAATTCTAGGTCTACTACCCGTAATTTGTTTGACGTGGTTTTTTGGATTAGTAAAATGTACGAGCAACGAACAAAAAAAAAACAGGAAACTAAATAATTTAAATTTGTGTACTATATAAGAATGAGGCTGAGGAAAATGTATTCGTGAAATCTCGTTGATTTAGGTAAAAGAATCTCATAAGTAATGTAGTTTTCCTAGTTTTCACAATTTTGACGTACAAATATTATAGCGGAGAAATGTAGTAGCTGCATGTCAAACTACCTAATTAGACATGCCGAATGTAAGGATAGCTAATTGGATTCCTCGTTGATTTTCTCATTTTAAGCACTTAATAGGAATTATTCTAGAAAGTAATATACGACGAAAGACACACGATTGATCGAATGGTTTTGTATTACTGTACTGCATACCTAATGTTTGATTTCACCATTTATCATCTATGTTGGCTTCTAAGCCGTGTTTTTGCAGTAAATATAGTGAGGATATTCGATAAATCAGTCAAGAATAACTAATAAGCATGTTCTTGATTATCTTACGCGAAAATAACATACATTAACATTCAAGCTCGATAATCTGTATTCTTTTGACTCTGCAATTCTTCGGCTTGAAATTTCCTCCAAGTAAAATCAGCTTTTGAATAATAATCAACTCTATCATGTTAATAAGCAACTGTCGATTTTTTCTATAATTTGCTTGTGGAAGTTGGAACAATTATCGAACAACAGTAGTAACTCTGGCACTGACTTGACATTTAATTTTCAGGGATATTCAATTTTGCATTGGACGGAAATGCATCGAAAGCCATTGAGTTAACTGAAGAATTTGTACCTGGCTTATTGGAAGAGAATAAAGATTTGCATTTCGATCTTCTGAGCCTTAATTTCGTCGAACTCGTGTGCTCTAGAAAAATGTAAGTGATTCGGTTTTTATTTATACATTCACAGTGATGAATTGTTTACTGAAACTTTAACTCGTATGGCAGTGACGAAGCTCTAGGGTTTGCCCAATTGAAGTTTACCCCTTTTGGGAAAGAGCAGAAATATGTCGAGAAACTCGAAGTATGTTCTCTTTCTAAATTATTGATACATTTCTTGTTACTCCTTTTTTAGCGTAATGGTTTTTTATAAATATCAATAACGGATAAAATGTTATCCATGCAGGATTTCATGGCTCTTCTTGCTTACGAGGAACCGGAGAAATCACCGATGTTTCATCTTCTGAGTGAAGAACACAGACAACATGTTGCCGACAGTTTAAACAGAGCAATTCTTGGTACTCGTTTCCTAAAATTGTAGCAAAGAGGATTTTATTTAATTTTTATTATTTTATTTCTTCTACACTGAAATATATTTAGTCCTTGTTCGGTCACATGGGTCGGATTAATTTAGATTAGATTTTATTGCGTTGCATCAATTCCATACCGAGTAACTAATTATTTAGTTAGTTGGGAAGAACCGGCCTCAAAATCTGGTACTAAATGTGATTCCTCACTAATGTCTCTCATTGAACAATAACCAAATACTATATCGTAATATTGTAGGGGTAAAACCGTCTTTTTTCCTCCTTTTAGTCGCTACATAGAAAATTAATCACATGGGGTGTAGTGGTACTGATTTTCTTGGATAAATAGCATTTAATTGTGTGAGTTAACTTTTATTGCTGGCGTGATTTAATTTGAATCCTGTCGACCTAACATGTAACTAACCCCTATTATTTAGTCATTTGTCGGTAACAATATTTATTTCTTACAATGTGAACTTATTAATTATTGCAGCTCAAACTAAACTGCCCAGCTTTTCGGTAATGGAAAGGCTAATACAGCAAACGACTGTCGTAAAACAGTACTTGAGTCAAGAATCTAGCAAGGTGTGAATGAAAAGCTTGCTGTTAATCTGTTACGGAGTAATCAATGTACTTTTTTTCTTTGCTTAGTTCTATTTCTTTTGCTATTTTTCTACATATATATAGGGCAAATTACGGCCACCCCCTGAGGTATGTTCAAATTACGAAAAACCCCTTATGTTTGGGAAATTACAACCACACCCCTCAACTATGTATTGTCTTACATGTCCAGCCTTACGTTGTTAAATTTACCCACTGAATGATGGGTTTTTTTTCGTAAGACAATATATAATTGAGGGTGTGGTTGTAATAATCCAAACATGAGGGGGGGTTTCGTAGTTTGAGCTTTACATCGGGGGTTGGCCAAAATTTGCCCCATATATATATATGATTATGAAATGATCTTCATATCTTCTACTATACGGGTGTATATGGCTACAAATCGCGTAATTTCTCTAAACATTATTTAATAAAATGCGAGCTAACTTGCTCTTTTGTTTCGCCTTGGATATCTTTTCTAGGATGGGCATCAACCTTTCTCTTTAGCGGATTTCCTCAAGAGTTAGTTCTTCTGGAATCTTCCGAATAATCATCGACGTGATTAGATGTCCTGAGGTGATTTATTAGAGAAAAATGTAAACCACTTCACTTATGATTATTCATATATGGCTTATTTATATAGTACTTTTTTTTTTTTTGTCGAAGTTATGAGTGAAAATTTGTAATTAATGTCCTTTTGTATTGTGGGTACAAAATCGGAGCAGTGTTTATCGATGATCCTTTTTTTGCCTCGAGGCAAATTTTACTATTTATGTTGTAAAGAAGAGAAGCGCTTGGGTTTCGTTTTTCATGGATTTTTGGATTGCTTTTTATATTTTAAATTTGGCTAATTAATTACATAAGCCAAATCATCTATCTTTTCCATGTATGTATTGAGCAAATACATCTAAATTGAGATGCAAAATTATGAACGTATTGTACGACTACATACGAAATAGGTTTGGATTTCCACCATAATAACACAAAAAATAGTTCAAATGTCTATCCTTGAAGCTAAATTCGTGATTCACCGGGGTCGCTTCGACTATGAAAGAGTTTCGTTTTGAGTATGTATAGGCTGTGGTTGCATTCGTATTTTCGTATTTAACGAACTAGTGGAAGGCCATCTGCAGTGAGGATTAGTTAGACGAAGTTTAGACATCTGGATTATTAATAGAAAATATCAAAATAATGTACATAAAAATAAAAACTATTTTATAAAAAAATTAATAATTAAATTTTATCAAGTATAGATATTTTCATGGTATTTCTTTCAATTTCGTTTATTACACATATTTTTGTTAAAGCTCAAAATGTATTAATTAGATCCATTTTTTCTAATTATTTATAGAAATTAAGAAAATATTAATTAATACACTTGAAATAATATATATATAACATTAAAAATGATTTTCCCAGTGTGGTGTTCTATCCGTTAAGTGAGTTTCTCTCTCGACAGAAAAAAACAGTGTTGAAGAGAAACAATGCTGTCATGGGTTCCTCAGCAGCGTTCGTCTTCAATGCTCAATTTTCATTCTGATAAAACGTCGTCGTCTTCCCTCTCTGCTTTCGCTTCTCAATCCTTTCTTCCTACTGGGTACGCACTCAATTTCCTGCTTTGCAATTTTTTTCCTTTATTATTTATTTTTCTTTCCTTGTTCCGACACATAAAATTCATGCCGAAGGGAAAAATATATGAATTATCTCGATTTATTAAATGAAGAACCAGCTTGATGGATTTTTTTTTAATTTTTTTTTTAAATTAGCTTTATTTTGGAGTTGTAAGAATGAAACATGAAGTTTTAGGCAATTCCTAATGTCAATTGTGGGCAACATAATTTTTTCAGTTAGGGTTCCATTTCAATTTAACCTAATAAATTAATCTCCCATTTCAATTATGTATTGTTACTCAATGTTGATGATATCATGTATTATTTTAGCTAATTTTGATTTTGTAATAACTATAGCTTATAAGCTCTTCTTCATAGTTCGCACAGGAAATCGGCTTCACGAAAAAATTACAAGCCCGTTGTAATAAACTGCGTTCTTGCGAAAGTCAAGAAGCCGCAATCGCCAACCCCGGAGAATCTAATCAAAGAATCCCACAAATACTTCGACGAAGTAATCATCACCGTTCGAGCAGGAGATGGTGGCCACGGGGCGGTTCTCAGTTTGCCGAACCAAAAGGGCCCTTCTTCTAAGCCGAAAGGGAAAATCGAAAAGGAGAAAGAAAGGAGAAAGGGTTTGTACAAGAGGGATTTCGACGGCTCGCTTATCCTTCCTGTGGGTGGACACGGGGGCAATGTCGTAATTTACGCGGACGAGAGCAAAGATACCTTGTTGGAGTTTCATCAGCAGAGTCGGTACAATGCGAAACGAGGTGGAAATGTCGACGCAATGGGTGTTTTGTCTTCTCAGTTGCGTAATGGGTTCGCTTCTCCCACGCTTCGTATTCCGGTTCCTCTAGGTTTTCATTTTAACAACTATCTACGGTGAATATTATCGCTCGTCATTTTTGTAATTACCGTAATTCTTGATTTTATTTTTTTCGCGATTTTTTTTGTAGGAACGGTTGTGAAACTGAAAAGAGGGAAGCTTCTGGCGGATTTAGCTCGGCATGGTGATGAAGTTGTTGTCGCAAGGGGTGGACAAGGAGGGGTAAAATCGTCTTCATTTTTTAATATATGCAAATATTTTTACATTTGTTATATTTTTTTTCGTAATATTTTAATTTTTTTTTTCCGGCAGATTAGCTTGTTGGAAATGCAGGAGCATCAGAAGAAAAAAATGATGTCTTTAACCACTAACATAATGAGAGACGACAGCGACAAGGTAAATTACGGATGCTCCGTTTGTATCTATGGATCAAAATATATAATTTACTCGTGTGAATCTGTCGATTACACCGTTGCGTTATACTCGAACACCATACGATCAATTTCTTTCAATTTAATCAATTAATTCGGAGATATATTGCAGGCTTTAGTGTTTGGTCAGGCTGGAGAAGAAGTGAGTCTGCAATTGATACTACGAGTTGTTGCAGACGTTGGTCTTGTTGTAAGTATTTCTCGAATTAATACGCGAAGAAGCGTCTTGAAGCTCTACCGTATATATACTTATTTGGGGTTTTATTTTCAGGGGCTCCCGAATGCAGGAAAGTCAACCCTATTAGCAGCTATCACAATGGCAAAACCCGATATAGCCGATTATCCGTTCACAACCCTAATGCCTAACCTAGGACGCCTTAATGGCGATCCGAGCCTAGGCCCTGGCCAATTTTCATCCGAGGCTACGTTAGCCGATTTGCCTGGCCTGATTGAAGGTGCTCACCTCGGAAAGGTATTCTATGATTTTTTATTTATTTTTTAATTTTTAAATTTTGTTTTGAGCTGTAAATTTAAAAAGACGATGTTTTCAATATGTAGGGACTAGGTCGCAACTTTTTAAGGCATTTGAGGAGGACAAGGTTGTTGGTGCATGTTGTGGACGCAGCTGCAGAGGATCCCGTGCGCGACTACAGGACAGTAAAAGATGTATGTATGCGTATGTAATGTCTTAAGGTTTTTTCTAATTGAAATATCTCGCCCGGGTTTTGATCCTCCGCTATGTGTGTACAAAATACTTTTTTTGCAGGAATTGAGGATGTACAATCCGGATTACCTCGAAAGACCGTACATTGTTGTTCTAAATAAAATCGATGTTCCTAAGGTACTGTGTTTTGAGTTTCTCTTCTCATTTTAATTAATACGTGCTATTTTCATAAGTGTTGGTAATCACTTCTTGCAGGCAATGGAAAGGCTTCCGAATTTAACCGAAGAAATATCGAGGATTGGAATTGATAAGACATCTTTGCCCTTGGTAATAGATGGGGACCAAACCGATGTTCCGGAAGGGGAAAAGAAGGTTAAGGAAATTGAAGAATATCCACGCCCTTTTGCTGTCGTGGGTGTTAGTGTCCTGTAAGTTTTTTTATATATTTTTTTAAAGCTAACGTATCAAACAATAGTCGAAACTTCGATCGAGTATTTTCCTTGGAATAGGGGTGGAAATCGGAAGGATCGAACTGGAATTAGCACTTTCGGAAGAAAAAAATTGAATTTTTTCGGAAGTGTTAATCCAATTCCAATTCCAATTCCTTTCTAGGAAAAATCGGAATTCCAAAATGAAATTTTCGAATCGGAATCGGCGGAATTCGGAAAATTCTAATTTTTCACCTAAAATATAAAATGTGTAATCATATTGATATTATAAGGAGAAAAAAAAAAGGAATTTTCTTAATTATTTTTGGGAATCGAAATCGGATCGGAAATGGGATACTCATATGTATTCAACTCCTATCCAAGAAAAAATCGGAATCAGAAATTTCGGAATTCGGAGCGAAAAGTATTGTTCCAGAATCAGAAAATTTCGGATCGAAATTTCCGTTTCAATTTCCACCCCTACCTATGTTTAACACTGGAGGGTCAATAGTTTAAGCATTGTTTGTGTTGGTTTTGTAGGAAAGGTATAAGGATCAATGAAATGTTGAAGGAGATAAGGGCAGCTTTGCTGAGTTGTCGAGATGGTATTGGATCGCACGAACTTTCTGGGTAATCGCGCGAGCCTTAAAAAACACGGGAATCGGGTTCTTAACCATGATTAATACTATCAACTGTTATAACAGAAAATCAGCCATTGTTGCGTAAGTAATGGTGATCAAGTGAGACTTCTCTTCTATATACTTTTCCATTTTTTTTATTCTCATATTAAATTTGTAGATTTTAGAAAGGAACATAAATCGTTAGGACTTTATTGTGACTGTCGGAAATATGTTTTTGTAATGATCTCTCTCTCTCTCTCTCTCTCTCTCTCTCTCTCTCTCTCTCTCTCTCTCTCTCTCTCTCTCTTAATTCATGCCAAGCTCAATTAAAATCCATGGTGACCAAAAAGAAATTGGATTTGATCTCTTTGGTTCTTGGGAATAATAACCAAATTTAAAAAAAAAAAAAAAAGAAAAAAAACATTGAACCTGGACTTAATGTTGAAATCTGGTAATCTTACAGCAGAAAAAAAGGGATTTTTCGACAAAGCCAGAGCAGACAGTATCTCATCATTTTGCTCGGACTCACAAGAATCATGCCACACTTCTTTTCCTTTAAAAAATGTTAACAATTATCCCTGTCTTTTGATTTTCTTTTTAATAGAAATGGTAAATTACGACCACTCCATGAGATATGATCAAATTACGAAAATTTTCTAGTGTTTGAGGTGATTACAGCCACCCTCCTCAACTATGAATTTTCTTACACATCCGATGTCAAATTGAACATAATCTTCTAGATTCCGTTGATTGTTCTGTTCTCTCTTGTTTGTACTCGTTTTGGACAAAAATACAGTTTTTTATGAGCCACAACCTGATATTTACAAATTAAGAGACACATTTTATGACAATCTTGTTTCAAATTGTGGAGCTCGAATGGGATAAAACGAGTACAAACTGGAGAATATTCCACATAATTTAAAAGATTTTACTAAATTTGGCACCGCAAGGGTGGACATGTAAGAAAATTCATACTTGATGGTGGTTGTAAATTGTAATTACCCAAGCAAGATGGGATTTTTTCCCTTCATAATTTAAACTTCTGGAGGTGTCCGTAATTTACCTTAATAATTAAAAAAAATAAAAAATAAAGAAATAAAATCTGCACGTGAGTTAATATTATATTGTGATCCATATCTCATGGGGGAAGGGGATTTTTGTAAATATATATGAAATTCAAAGGAATTGATGTCACAGTATAGCTATGAATTGAATGCATATTTCAGTAATATATTCAACTAACTTTCGGTTCATCCCACATACCATAAAGAGACACACAAGAGCGCACGTTAGCAAAGAGGTGTCATTTAGTACACACACAAACAAACCTTAAATATTTATTTGTTCACACTTAGGTACGTATGTACCAATTTCTTTGGAACTCGCCCTCTTCCACTAACCTAGTGAACTATCACTATACAACTCTTCTACCATCAAATCTTATCTACCCATATAATTAAAAAAAAATATAATAATAAAAAAAAAATTCAAAAAGAAAAGAAAAACATAATGACGTAATTGCTGATGATTTAATTCCAAATTTGAAGGAAAATTACAAATAAATAAATAAATTCTACGAATTAATTTGAATAATAAAAAAATTTGTGTCCCGTTGCCGGAAATGCGTTCGTACTAATTCGAAAGACGAGAAATTTTGATTACTGGACCGTTTCGCTTCAAATAAAGTTGACTTCAAGCTATTCAAAAGGCAAAAAGTCAAAATTCCAAATTAAAATTAGTCACATTTTAGTATTTGCCTTTAGTAATATATAATATAAAATTTATGAGGTGTAATCTTAGCCCCCCCTCATATTGCCACCTGAGCTTGTGTACAAATTTCATGCTTAGCCATTGCATATTTGATGATATATATTATATAATATAAATATATTGGAAAAAAAAAGGACAAAAGAAAAAGAAAAAAAAGAAAAACAGATAAAAACTATGATCTTGATTGTCTTTGCCAAGTATCAATGGACACTCCTCAGCCGGGGACACGTGTTACTCCCTTATGTTTCTTCTCTCTATAAATACTGACTTTCTCTTGCAATACTTTTATATCTCCGATCAAAAGAAATCATATTTTATATATATACAGACACACTACACTGATCTCAAAAGAGCAAAAAGAATATAATTTCAGAAAAAAAAATGTTGAAATCCATGGCGGCGGCGGCGGCGGCTCCGGCGGAGGAGAAGAAGGTGAGGAAGCTAGCTCAGGCGAGCTCCAGGAAGGGGTGCATGCGGGGCAAGGGCGGCCCGGAGAACGCCGCCTGCACTTACAAGGGCGTGCGGCAGCGCACGTGGGGCAAATGGGTGGCCGAGATACGTGAGCCCAATCGCGGCTCCCGCGTCTGGCTCGGCACCTTCGACACCTCCCACGAAGCCGCCGTGGCCTACGACGCCGCCGCCCGGAAACTTTACGGCCCCGACGCCAAGGTCAACTTACCCCACCTCTGCGACACCGCCGCCGCCACCGCCGCCGCCAATAATCAGACCCCAGCACTTGCTCAAGCCGCCGCCCCAGCCAAGGTGGAAAATCAAGAATGTTATAATTATAATTATAATTATAATTACAATCCGAATACGAATCTTACTTCTGGAACTGCAAATTTCAACAACGGCGGCGGCGGCGGAGGCGAGTACGTGAGCGCGAGTGGGATACTGAAGAAACTGAACGTAAGCTTGCCTGACGTGGACGATTCCCATTTGTGGGCGGAGGCGGCGAAGGACACGTCATTCCAAATGGTGCACGAGCAAGAGCACTGCGGCAAAGATGGCAATGGCCTCCCTTTCACATGGCTCTATTGATCATTTTAATATTATTATTTTATTAATATTATATATTATTAATCATCTGCATGCAGAAATAAAGTGACGCCGGGTACGGATCCGGGTCCGGGTTCGGGCTGAGAAGATCTGTACGGGCTATTTACTATACGTACATACGTCGTCGTATCCATGATTTCAGATATATATATATGTATAGGGGTCGTGACGTACGTGTGTATATGATTGATTAAATTAATTATATATATATATATATATAGATGTATGTATATATATATATATTGTGGATATAGGTGTATGTATGTATAGGTGATGGTATTATATAAGTGCAGTCTTTTGTATAGTTCCAATTATATAGCATATTATATTTGCTATATATACGTATATTGTATGGAGTTGTATGGAGTTGTGCTTATATTGAGTCATCGCCCACATGTTTAATTTTAAATAGTTTTACTACATGTGTTGTCATGTGCTTATTTCATTTCTTTATTGATTTATTCATTAATCATTATTATATATTTTTTTAATATAAAAAAGGCCTATTGGTCAACTAGACATAGACATACCCGGGTCGAGAACAGCTCGGTCGTTTGACCCGCCGGGTCGCGGTTCCAACCCGCTATGGGAACCGGCTATTCCTTAGACGGTTCTCATCGCCGAGTCCGTCCAACCAACCAATTCGTAGTGCCGAGTCCGTCCAACCAACCAATTCGTAGTTGGTTCACACGTATTTTATATAAGAATCAATTAAAAAGATGTGATAATTTAATTATAAGTAATTAATTTGATTAATACATTTCTACCGACACTTTCTTCCCATATGACATACTATTAAACCACGTATTAAAAGAATTTACTTTGATTCTACTCCTTGTCTCTATATAGTTCCACTATTGATAGCATTACTTTATAAATTATACATGTATGGAGTTGTTAACTACATCGATTAATTGCCCAAATATTTGATTTTAATAATTTTGCTATTGTCATATGTTTGAAATTGAGATTTTATAATTCATTTATTATTATGATTCTATTTTCCCCCTTATGTGTACTATACCAAAATAGTAGTCAACTGGTGATCGTAGTAATTATGGAAGTGTCATTCTGGCCATGGTTGTTAAGTAGTAAATCTAATCTCAATATGATTTATCAAAAATTCAAATCATAAATTGTAAAATTTTTAATTCTTTCAAAGATAATATAGATAATAATGATATCTACATATTATAAATAAATAGTAGAGTGCAGAGCACGAAAATAGACATTAATTTTTTTATGCTGTGGAACACGAAATATTGTTAATTTTTTTTATTTTTTATGTTTCGTGCTCTAGATAATGAAACTATTTTTTTGAATGTTTCTTGCTCTAGAGCGGATATTGCATATTTCTTTTTTTATAAATTGGTTGTTTTTCTGATTATTGTAATTTTTTTTATTATATAAATATGGTTAAATATAGTTTGCGCCGTTAAGCAGGTTATATTTGTTTCACTTGCTTGGGAGATATTTTGGATGATAGCTTGTCGGGATTCCGCCGGAGGGGTACCTGCAACGCCGGGGTTTCCCGGCGTAGAAGCTCCGACGATCAAGTCAGTCTTTATTCAGAGAATAATCGACTGTGACATGTAAGAGAGAGCATAGAAGTGATAAGTTGAGAGTAACTCCCTATTTATAGGTGAGGATACTTGATGGGCAAGAGATAAGCAAACTTGCTCTAACTCCTCTTCTTGGGCCTGAGATGGCTTTGGGCCAAATACAAATGAAAACTTAATCCACGGCCCAATAATTGATTAGGAAACCCCATGAGGACAATTTGGTCCGTATCAACTACAAATGCTATAAAAATTAGACATTACCTATTGGTTGAATTATAAGATAAAAGTTTTGGTTGTGAACGGTTCGTTTCTACAAGATTTTTACTGAAACTGACCGTGGACCAAACAATTCGTTCTTTAATGACAAAGAACCAACACGTTGATTTCATGACAGTTTGGTCATATTCGATTTCTTATTTTGTGGTTCGTATTCGAGTTTTTTCGATTTACAAATTCGATTTACATAAATATTCAGTTTCAATGTCCAATGTTTGTGATTAAGATACATATCAAATTAAAATGTGTTAGAAAATGGTTGCTTAAATATGATATAAGAGATTGTCTAATATATTAAAATATAGTGTAAATGTATATAAACTATTTTGTCAGAATTCAAAACATAAATATTTACAAGTTATAAGATAATTAACTAGTGGTACATTGGAATTAAAGGCTATGGAAGGTTTGGTGAATCGTGGTTGGCCAAAGTGAATGAAGAATAAATGGAACAATGTTGATATAGAAATAGTAAAACATAGTCATTTTACTAAATTTTTATTCGGTTAGGCATAACGGCTCGATTTTTAAAATGAAAACTAGACGTGAACCAAAACTATTCAGTTCTAAATAAAAAACAATACCTTTGTTTCAAAACTCGGGATGGTTCATAGCTGCTTGTTTTATTTGTTCAACTCTAGATGAAACTATAGTTTATTTAATAAATTATACTTTTTTTTTTCGAGTTTATTGACCATTGCTTTAGCTAGATTAAACCGGATCATCAAACATGATTGGATCACTTGTTAACGCCCCATCTGAATCAACTCTCCACTCAATTCTTCTTAATTCTGTGTTTTACTTTACAAGGCTCCATCGGAACCACACACTTCAAATGAATGCCAAGTCGGTGCAGAGCGATTTCAACTCCACCAATCCCACTAAAGAAAGACAAAACAGTCACGCCTCCATCTATCAAGCACCTCAGATCAGTAAGTTAGTATCTTGAGGTCCTTATTGTCTATTGAATAGAAACCCTTTACAGTCGACCAAAATTCTAAACCCCATATTTTTCCTGAAGGAACTACAAAATGAAAAAAACAAAAATACATATGATTAACAAATTGAATTATTTTTCT
This sequence comes from Erythranthe guttata, assembly GCF_000504015.1. The sequence goes on along the minus strand of NW_012193478.1, from coordinate 101,360 downwards.
TCACAAAAGATTTTTTTACAAAAAACAAAAAGAAAAAAAAAATCCTTCAATTATTTTGGTACTAAGTTATTTGATAACAAAATATATCAAGAAAATAAAAAAATCATTCAGCTATTCAGAAGTAAATGTTATGATCTTACTGCTCATAACTTAATCTTTTTTTTTATTCTGAAGAATATCTTGTAAAAGTTCCAATATTATCCATGGACAAATCTGACATAAATCAACACACGTGGGGCACAATTGTAGTACACATCATTGGGCTACAGTGCAATATATTTATAAATTGTTGAAAATGATTTTTTTTTTCTTAGAGTTGCAATTTTTTTGCTTTATATATATACTTAGAATATGCAACACTAAAAAAGAACACAAGGGTCGGAATGAATGATCCATCTACTAGAGATTGTGAACCTAACACTTTTCGAATTTTGTGTGTTCAAATTCTTGTAACACTTTTTTTCCTAGCTAATCTAATTGCATTTGCATTTAAAAAGACTAACAATTATAATATAAATATAATAGATCATGATCGTACTAGCCGAGATTTAGTATTAAAGAAATTGTCAAATGTCAATCAATTAAGGGTGAAATTCAACTTTTATATATTATATAGATATATAAATTACGAAAAAAAATTGAAATGACTTTTCTATTTGTACACAAAAATGATGGATGCCATGATTATAATTATATGGAATTAAATCAATGATAGCATGTAAATAACTTAAGGATGACTGTTTTTTTTTATAGTTTATTTCCAATTGGAGACATGTTACCAAATGGAATTGTCAATGTCAATTATTTGAAGGGTGAAATTCAACTTTTATATATTATAGGGTAAATTACAACTATACCCTGAGGTATGGTCAAATTACGAAAAATCTCCCTTCTATTTGGGTAATTACAATCACCTCTCAAATATAAATCTTTTCACAAGTCCACCCAATTGCGGTTTCAAATTTAGTGGAATATTATAGATTATATTAAATATTCTCAACGTATCCATTTTATCCCGTTCGAACTAGCTCCACATTTTGAAGCAAGATGATCATAAGATGTGTTTTTTGACTTGTATATATCACATTGTGGTGCATTAGAAACTGTATTTTTGCGCAAAACGAGTACAAACTAGAGAAAATTCCACGGAATCTAGATGATTATGTTGAATTTGACACCATAAGAAGTGGGATTTTTTTTCGTAATTTAACAGTACCTCAGGGATGGTTGTAATTTACCCTATATTATATAGATTAAGGAGAAAAAAACTATCGATATGTATTATATGTAAAATTATAGAATAAAATACATAAGCATAACATTGGTGGTAAACGAAAATCATATCTCAAAGCAAGTGTGACTAATTGCAATAACACACACAATCTTCACATGTTTATATAATTTTGTGTTCTTAACTCTTGCAAGGATTTCCAGTACCTATTTCGAAACCACATAGAGTCAGCTTCAACAGCAAATACATCTTGATTACGATGCCAACCGAAGTAGGCATGCGTCCTGTTTTTAATATCAAAAATGCCGTGGCCGTAACTCGCTTCTCGATAAGCAGAATAACTCGGCTGCGGCTCCGTCATCCTAAGGGCAAAAACATAATTTCCGATCAAATTTATGGAAATAATTAAAGTAGCAACTTTTTTTGTCCCAAAAAAAAAACGTACTCCGTGACTAGGCCCTCTTGATTTCCTCCATCTCCAATAGTGATGTAAACCGGAGCAGATTCATTTCTGACAGGTGTGCACAACCCATTCACCACATCGTATGCTATGTTCGATATCCGTTCCTGAAATTGGGGTTAAATTATGGTTTGATAAAATTTTAGGGGTTTTTAGAATATTTTGAAAGAATACAGGAACTTATAGCAAGTTTCTCAAAGAAAAACCCCTAATTCAACTTTTGACCGTTACTTCTTGACGGTCAAACAGACGGAGGGACTCAATGTGTTAAAATGTGACAATATGAGTGTGTATTTTGTTGACGGTGGGGACCAAAAATGAAAAACGTGCATACTTGAGTGACCAAAACTGTAATAATCCCTTATATATAATATTAGCATAAACGCCCCCTTATGATCCAATTTTATTAGCAAACTATCCAAAAAAAACACCATTTATGTGCTAAAAAAATTGCACCATAGGGGTGTTTCTGCAAATATTCATAACACGGGGAGTTTTTTTAGCAATTCAGTATAACACAGGGGAGTACTAAACGCAAGAATATATATACTTACAGATCGTTCGTATGCATGGACGTGACCAGCAAATACTACATCGACTTTGTACTCGACGAACCACTGTTCGTACATAACTCGCATGGTTTCTCCTTCCATATAGTGATGAACGTAACTGCTATACATCGGACAATGCATAACTACGATTAGCCATGGTGTCTCTGTCCGATCGACTCTGGTTAGCTCGTTCGTTAGCCACTTGTAAGACCTAATTATGAAAAAAACTCTCATGTTTGCATAATTACGAGCACCACCTTGAGTTATTCTCCGTCTAATGAATTTATACGTCTAATGAATTTATGCTTACATAGTTAACAATAATGTAATCAAATAGATTCCATGGAATATCCATTTTGTAATGACCAGAATATTGTTAAATAGTTTATTTTTTTAATTTTCTTAATTTATCCGTCTAATGAATTTATGCTTACATAGTTCATAATAATGTAATCAAATAGATTCCATGGAATATCCATTTTGTAATGACCAGAATATTGTTAAATAGTTTATTTTTTTTAATTTTCTTAATATTACCTAGCCGTATTGTGTAAGGTTTTTACATTGTATGAGGGGGCCAAATATAAGAAAATAATTGAATATAAGACCATTTTTTCCTCTTTCATTAAATTATTTTAACACATGGGTATATTAGACAATTATTACGATCTATTAGGGGTTTTCTCAGCCCGTTAATTTAAGAGGTGCTCGTAATTATGCAAATAATTAAGGAAGGTTTTTTCGATCTTAAATTTATTTTCCCTTCCTTTTTTCTTCTTCTTAGAATTCAAATTAAAGAAAAAAAAAAGATATATTGATTTACACTTAAATATATGTTACAAATATGCCATTCATCCGGAAAAAAAAAGTGAAATTGGAAATAGAACAATAAAATTTGTCATTCATCCAAAAATATTCAGAAATAGAAAAAATCAGTTCTAAATTCGGAAGCCTCAATTTTTTGGATTTTTTAAACATCTTAATATTTCGAATATGTTCTCATAGTACAGTTCTAGATTTTTATTCCACGTCACGATCTTGATATTGCACCTATTATCTTCATAGTTTTATTCAGTAGTTTTAAAATTAAATTTAAAATAATATTAAATATATATGAACTTATAAAGTAAATTAAATGTTTCAAAAATTAGCCAAACTTTCTTTAAATGCAAAGTCAGCAACTAGTGCAGTGCATGGTCCACAACACTTCACCATGGTCAACTCTTTTCATAAATACTACAGTTGTATTTGAACAACATATTGGTTAACAGTTACATAAATTTCTTCACAATTACAACCAATAATTTATGACTTATGCCAATTTGCCAACAAACTCAATTATTCAATTATCAGTTACACACAGACACTCTCTCCTTTTCTAAATAATTGTTACACAAAAATTAAAAATCTCAATAAATGTATCAAAGTTTTAGGATATATTAAAAATATTAAAATAATCTTAATCGTTTAATGATGTGATAAGACACAATTAATATTTAGAATTGAATAAATATGGGTTTTTTCAAAAAAATAAAAATAAATATGGGTAAAACAGGAAAAAATATCTTTAATACAGTGCTGAAATTTCAAATTCAAATTGACAGATAATATGACACAAAAGTATTTCTCTAAAGTGACAGTTGAAATTGAGGAAATACAAAATATAAAAATGTATATATAGTACCCATATTCATCACAATACAATATTTAGCAATAGTAGCATCTTTATTTATTGGCTTCTCAAGTTGCTTAACTAAAGCAATTAAGTTACTTAGGCTAATTGCAAAGCAATTAATTGCTTAATTCTCATAGCTTAGCAACTATTAGTTCTAATACATACAGTTTCCTGAGAATTTCACTTCAAACAAGCAAATGAAGGTAAGTATAGCACATCTTCAACTAATAATAATTTTTTGAGCCATTATTTGCATTGCATTACCGATTTTTTTTTTTAATACTAATTCGTCTGTAAATCGATTTTGTATAGGACGAAATGAAACTAGCATCAAATTTAGTGTCCAATGGTTCTATCGATTATAAAGGGCGAATCGCAGAAAAACGAGAAACCGGAGGATGGAAAGCCTCCCCTTACATCATAGGTATACGTACCGTTTCTTTCGGTTTATTCCATGCTACACCAGATGAACTTCACTTAATAAAATTAATTATTATAATTAATTTTATAATTTGTTAGTGAATGAGGTGGTGGAGAGGTTTGCATTCTTTTCGATAGCGGTAAACATGGTGGCTTATCTGGTGGGGGAAATGCACCAGCCGCTACCGGAGGCCGCCACTCACGTGACCAATTGGAGCGGTGCCGCCTATGTTTTGACTCTGCTCGGAGCATTTGTTGCCGACGCCTATTTGGGCCGTTTCTCAACTATTATCACTTTCTCTTGCATATATGCAGTGGTAATTCAACAGCTCATGATATATATATATATAATTTGACATGCATGAGGTATATATAGGGGTTGAAATTGAGCGGAAATTTTTATTTCTGGTCGGAAAATTTTCGATGTTGGAATAATTTTTTCATTCTGAATTCCAAAATTCAGATTTCCAATTTTTTCAATTTTTTTGGGATTGGAATCAGAGAATATATATGAGATTCGATTTACGATCCAATTTCAATTTTCGGAAAATCCGACTTCCTTCCCCCAAAAATTACACTTATAGTATCAATATTATTGTGTATTATATATTACAGGACTACAAAACTGAAAAATTTCTGAATTCCGCCAATATCGAATCCCTGGTCCAATTCCGACTTTGGAACAAATTTTTATTCCAATTTTCGAGATTTCGATTTTTTTTGAAATGGAATTAGAGTTAGTTTTTCAGGCATAAAAAATCGAAAAATTTCCGATTCCCTCTCTCTCTCTCTCTCTCTCTCTCTCTCACATGTTATATAAATCCAGGGAATGGTGTTGCTAACACTTTCCGGATCCATCGACACCTTACGGCCACCTCAATGCACAACGAAGCCCTGCATCCAAGCATCAACATCCCAAACAAGCTTCCTCTACTGCGCAATGACGCTTATAGCCCTCGGCACGGGCGGCATAAAGCCATGCGTCTCCTCATTCGGGGCGGACCAATTCGACGAATCCGACCCCATCGAGGCCCAAAAAAAATACTCGTTTTTCAATTGGTTCTACTTCGCCATAAACATGGGGGCTATGTTCGGTATTACGCTTCTAGTGTATGTACAAGTGGAGTTCGGGTGGGGTTGGGGGTTCGGGATTCCGGCGGGGGCCACATTTGCTTCGATCTTTATCTTTGTTGCTGGCCGGAGAAAGTATCGGTACCAAAAGCCGATGGGGAGTGCGTTTACGAGGTTCGTTCAAGTTGTTGAATTTTGAATGCCTATGGAAATCCACTCATCTGTTGAGACAGACTACATGTTACGACATTAGGTGACGTAACAGAATTGTTGTGTTGTCACAGTAATAAATCTACGAAAAGCAGAATAAAGAACACAACAATTTAATGTGGTTCGGATACAAATGTACCCTACATCCACGAGGACTTGCAAAACTAGTTCAGATTTAAGTGTACATTAATAGGACTTAATAAAACACTAAAGACTCCTTCTTTATGTGATACGCCGTTCTTGCACACGACTCGAACTTGTTGATAATCAAAGCAATTCCTCCTCCGCACTCTTGGACTTCCTCCAATGTTGAACTTCCTTCAAACGGCGGATCGACCTCTCCCGAGATCTTTTAAGCACTTCTCCCGAAACGCCGATCTTCTTTATGGCCTGGTAGAAGAAACCTGTTCTGTTGCCACACCTGCCGTGCAGACAGGGCTGCAGCACGGGCTGCACCCTTCAAAGCCTTTATGCTGGGATTTTTCTTTGTAAAGCTCCATCGGACTCATATGAGGTTGAGGGCCTTATATAGGCACGAAATCCACCACCCTAAACCTAACTTGGGCCCTAAGAAATCGATTAACTAGGTAATAGAATCCTAGTCGATTTCTACTTCTATTCTAGATAAGTACAAAAGATACCTAACTAGAATATAATACATGGAAATAAATCTAAGTCCTAATAACAATATTACAAAAATAGGACTCTAATTAATTCCAAAATAAACATGGAAAACAAATCTTTGCCAATCTTTAATTTCCACGTATGGCGGATTTCTTCAATCTTCACAAGTAGAAATCTCGTGCCAACAATCTCCCCCTTTGGCATAGATTGGTTAGAATCCATGTTTAACAAGAACTCCCCCTGCATATGAGATTTACTCCCCCTGCAACACAGATGCCACTTTTCTTCACCCGTCTGGTCTTCTATCAGAGTGTCCCATCATGGGGCACGTTACAACGCAGCGGAATTGGGTGAATGCCGTGACAGACTTCCGTCTCAACCTTCCTTGTGAACACACGTCATCCAATAAGCAAAGCAAACAAATCAAAACCCAAAATCAGACACTAAGTATATCTAGTGACCCGCTCTGATGCCAATTGTTGAATTTTGAATGCCTATGGAAATCCACTCATCTGTTGAGACAGACTACATGTTACGACATTAGGTGACGTAACAGAATTGTTGTGTTGTCACAGTAATAAATCTACGAAAAGCAGAATAAAGAACACAACAATTTAATGTGGTTCGGATACAAATGTACCCTACATCCACGAGGACTTGCAAAACTAGTTCAGATTTAAGTGTACATTAATAGGACTTAATAAAACACTAAAGACTCCTTCTTTATGTGATACGCCGTTCTTGCACACGACTCGAACTTGTTGATAATCAAAGCAATTCCTCCTCCGCACTCTTGGACTTCCTCCAATGTTGAACTTCCTTCAAACGGCGGATCGACCTCTCCCGAGATCTTTTAAGCACTTCTCCCGAAACGCCGATCTTCTTTATGGCCTGGTAGAAGAAACCTGTTCTGTTGCCACACCTGCCGTGCAGACAGGGCTGCAGCACGGGCTGCACCCTTCAAAGCCTTTATGCTGGGATTTTTCTTTGTAAAGCTCCATCGGACTCATATGAGGTTGAGGGCCTTATATAGGCACGAAATCCACCACCCTAAACCTAACTTGGGCCCTAAGAAATCGATTAACTAGGTAATAGAATCCTAGTCGATTTCTACTTCTATTCTAGATAAGTACAAAAGATACCTAACTAGAATATAATACATGGAAATAAATCTAAGTCCTAATAACAATATTACAAAAATAGGACTCTAATTAATTCCAAAATAAACATGGAAAACAAATCTTTGCCAATCTTTAATTTCCACGTATGGCGGATTTCTTCAATCTTCACAAGTAGAAATCTCGTGCCAACACAAGTGATTGTGGTTTCATTGAGGAATCATTTGAAAGGTGTTGGGGTTGTAAAAGAAGGTGGGAATCTTTATGAGGTTGATTCTAAGGAATCTGATATTTGTGGTGCTGCAAAGCTTCCCCATACTCAACAATACAGGTTTTGTTTCTATTATTTATTTTATTTTATTTTTTCTAAAATTAGATTACTTGAAAATTGTTAACCATGAGGTAAATTACAACCACCCCTGAGTTATGGTTAAATTACGAAAAAACCCTCCTGTTTGGGTAATTACAGCCACCCATTAACTATAAATGTTCTTACACGTCTACCCTTGCGGTTTCAAATTTAGTGGAATCTTTTAGATTATATGGAATATTCTCAATTTTGTATCTGTTTTATCTCATTCGAGCTCCACATTTTGAAGCAAAATGATCATAAGATGTGTTTTTTGGCCTGTATATATCTGATTGTGGTGCATCAGAAACTATATTTTTGCCAGAAAACGAGTATAAACTAGAGAACATTCCATGGAATCTAGATGTTTATGTTGAATTTCAAGGGTAGATATAATTATCCAAACATGAGGGGGTTTTTTCCTCGTAATTTGACCATACCTCAGGGCTCAGGGGGTGATTGTAATTTATCCTATTATAAATTTATTTTTTTAGTTGTAAAGCTCTAGGGTAGGGATTTGAATTAATTCTAAAACATTTTGAAAGTGAAAAATTAATTCCAGTTATGTTCCCAAAAGACAAAATCAGAATTTAGAATTCCGGAAATTGAAATAAAAGACATGTTTCAAAATTGAAATATTTCACATCGAAGTCAGGTGGAATATATAATTTCATATTTTTTGGTCATCCCGTAATATAAAATACTACATAACAATATATAATAACATCGATATTGAAAATGTAAATTTAGGAAATAAACTAGAATATTTGTAAAATTAAAATGGATTTGGAACTTGGAAATCTAACACGCATTTCAATTCCATTCCAAGAAAATCGCAACATTCGAAATTCGAAATTCAGAATGAAAAGAAGAAAAAAATATTGTTCCAAAATCGAAAATGTTAGGATCTGAATCGTTGGAAATTCAAATTAGTTAACAAAAATTATGTTAAATAAATCCACAATTGCAGGTGTTTGGATAAAGCAGCCGTGATAATTGAACCGGGCGGCGAGACAAAGAACCGGTGGAAAATCTGCACAATCACACAAGTGGAAGAGTTCAAATCATTCATACGAATCCTTCCGGTTTGGGCTGCCACCATCGCCCTCTCCATCTCCTACGCCCAGCTGTCGACATTCTTCATCGCTCAGGCCAACACCATGGACCGGAATCTCGGACCGGATTTTAAAATCCCGGCCGGTTCAGTCCCGGTTTTCAGCTCCTTCAACGCACTAATAGTAATCCCCATCTACGAGAAGCTCGCCGTCCCGTTTCTCCGGGCGAGGACCGGCCACCCACGTGGCATCACCTCGTTGCAGCGTATAGGCGCGGGTCTGTTCGTGTCGATCTTCGCCATGGTTTCCGCCGCCGCGGTGGAGAGGACTCGCCGGGGAGAAAGCTCCGGCGGTTCGAGGGTCAGCGTGTTCTGGCTTTTCCCGCAGTGCTTTCTGATCGGGACGGCGGAGGTTTTCTCTTACGTGGGGCAGCTGGAGTTTTTCTACGACGAGGCGACGGAAGGGACGAGGAGCATCAGCAGCGCCGTGTTTTTGAGCGAGATCGGGATCGGGAGCTGGCTGAGCTCCGCCGCCGTGAAGATGGTTGTGAGAGGCAGCGGTGGAGTGAGGAAGGGGTGGCTGAGGGAAGATCTCAACGAGAGCCGGCTCGATTACTTCTACTGGATTTTGACGGGGGTCAACGCGTTGAATTTCTTTGTGTATTTGTGGGTGGCGCGGCGGTATAAGGGTCGGAGAAGTGAACCTGCGGCGGCGGTGGAATTGGCCGCCGGCCAAGTACATGATAACGGCGACGGAATCTTTTGATACTTACAATTTCTTGCGTAAATAACTTGTTAGTTATCTTATTTATTATCTTACCCCTCCAATTTAAAGAAATTTTATTAGGCAACTCTCATCTCTTGATTTATGGTAATTAAATCCATCTGTTTTTCCAATTCTTGAAAATAGATAAGTCAATGTATTAGGCATACATGTGAAATGTTTAATTATAATGTATATCAATATCTCATGTAATGTACAAAATACATTGTGTTTCAACATTATTCAAAAAAAAAAAAATTAGAAACTTCTCAAAAGAAAAATGGATAAAAATGCAGTTCATTAGTTACATATATACGTAGGATGGAGCTCGAGCATCAAATATTATGTTTAATAATTTGTTGCAGATGCCTTTTTTTTCAAATAATTTGCCCTTTAAAATATATTCTGAATATGGGTATGTATTGATTTATTGGTTCAAAATTTGCAAAAAGATAATATAGGGTGCAAGTTGCCGAGAGATATATAATTCGAGGGTGCATTTTGCTAAATTTAGAATTTGGGGGTGCAAATCATCAATCTATGTTATTTCTAGGGTGCAAAACGCAATTCATTCACCCTATGATGTATTGATGATTTACAAAAGAGAGAGCATAATCGTCACAATTAATAGTGCCCCAAAAATTGTGGTTTACACTTTACATAAAAAAAATATCTAGTTCGAAAGTTAAGATGCTTCGTGTTTTCTGCTGCCTGTTCTTTATTGTAGCAATAGGGAGCTCCATTAAAGAAAAATTAAACAAATAAAATCAAGTACATTTAATTTTTCTATTTGAGTACATTAATATATAAAAAAAAAAAAAAAAAACCTCATGTAATATCTACATATTCAAAATTTGTAATTGATGGACCAAGAAAGTGCAACTCGCCCGGTCAAATAACCCGAGTGCAATTTTCATGTCAACGAACGCTTTCTACATCGAAAGATAGTGTCGTTCTTTCTAGCAAACTTATAATGTTAATAATTTATAAATAATCCCATCATTTTCTTTTATGGATCAAACTGAAAGAAAAATATGTTTTTTTTTTTTTTTTGGTTAATTAAGCAAAAACATATTTTAAACTCTATTAGTAGAATGGGAATCGTGCTTAACAGCCATCATTTGATCACACATTTCTAGTGGGGTCTATTTCATTTAATCTCTCTTTTATTTATTTGCTATTTTATATTATGAATTTATTGACAGCATAATTATTTGACAGACATAGAAAAGAAAGAAAGCTTATAAAGGGTTGAGTAGTGACAACCCAATTATGAGTACATGCCATGAGCAACATACCAAAATATCTTTCTATATATATTTTGTGATCATTATATTGCTCCTTTATTTAATATATTTATTTTTTTCATTCCCTTTTCTTATTTTATTTAATTAATTCCTAAGATCTCATAAGTTTTATTAACTAAATAATATGAATTAGTAAGATATTTGGATTGAAAAGATTTATATTTAATCAAGCTCAAAATTATACTTAAAGTTGGCAATTAAATGCTACTATTTTGTTAAATTAGTAGTACCCCTCCCTCATGCAATTAATTTTATAGAGAATGGTTAAAATAGAAAAGATAATTTTATCCTTGAAATAGTATCTTAATTTTGTTAAATGAAAATACTTTTTAGACACTTTCACATTTAATACCATAATTTAATAAATTTGATACAAGATTGAATCTAATAAATTAAACATCCTGATGACTAAATAATTAATTAATCACTATAATATTAATTCAATTTTATATAATCCTATGTAAACAAATGAGGTCTGTCTCACATATATTGCATCTCAAAAAATTAAAATGGTTCATTCCTAGTTAAGCGTACAGCATTTATGCATTTATAATTTGCGAGTGTGAAATTCGATCAACTCATGATTTAATCAAACACCATTAAAATTAGAAAAAAAATTAAACATTATAATTAAAAACCAAAAGGGATGTCCATGCTTAGACCCCATAATACAAGATCATAATCATCTTTTTTTTCCACTCGATTTCTTCAATCCACTCTCCTAGCTACCAAATTGGAAATTAAAAATTAAAAATTAAAAAAAAAAAAAAAAAGAAAAAAAAATACTAATAAATACTAAAACACAACTTTAATACACACTTCAATCCATTTTTCAAAATACAAAATAGCTGAATTAATTAGGACTCGAGATTTCACTTCTCATTCTTCTTTTTTGCCTTTTCCAGCACTAAAGTTAGGTTTTTGGCGGTCAAACATTGTGCGTTGACTGAGAGAGGAGTGGCTGAGTGATGGATGACTTGATTTGTGGGGCTGCTCTTTCGATACCGTGGTCCGCGGGGGACTCGATCGCCGCCTGCTGAGCGAATTTCCTCTCCTCGTTCTTCCCCCACAGCACAAAGTACAATCCGCTTATGATCAGCACTGCGCCAATTATCCTGTGCAACGCATCCCCATATTAGTCAATGTTGGACCACATCATTCGAAAGATATACTTTCCAATAAATTATTTAATTTAAACATTATTAAAAAAATAAATTGTAAATTCAATACACGTGCATTTTCTGATTAAAAAAACGTAAATTACAAAAAATCCCGTGAGCTTAGGCTAAATAAGGCAAAACACCTCCACTTGTCCGTAATAACTAAAATCACCTTCTGATTAATTGTTGATCGAGTTTTTTAACAGAAAATGTTTACAACCTATTATACCTTCTGTTAAATAGGTGAGAAATAATTTTTTTTTTGGCAATTGTGTAAAGTCTTTGCATGGAGAAAATCGTGAAAAATCACACTGTAATAGGGTTGGTATAAGACGAAAACAAATATCAGGGTTTTTTTCGTAATTACCAATAAGTATGGTGTTTTCTCGTTATTTAGCCTAAGTTCAGGGGTTTTTCGTAATTTACCCTTAAAAAAGGATTGGAAAACCATTGACTATTTTTAAATTCAAGAAATAGACAAGAGAAAATATTAGAATAAAATTGCAAATAAAAAATAAATAAAATAAAATAACGGAATATTTCGTAATGAGTTGAAAATTGAAATATTGTGAAATAAAATAAAAATGAAAATAAAGAAATAAAATAATAAAGAAATAAAAAAAAACCCACCCTCCCAAGTAGAATTCCTCTCCCAAAAGAAGGGAAGCCATAATAGCGACAACTAGCGTTTGAACAGGCTGATACACCGCCACGAACACCGGACCCCCTCTATCAATGCACCATATCTGTACAGCGAATGCTATCCCTGATGCCACCACCCCCTGCACCACCACCGATAAAAAAAAAATATATATATATTATTAGTTCGATAATTTAATATTTCACTAGAATTTTATTAATCTCGACTCTGCTAGCTAACTGCATTTACTACTACTTACGGCGTAGAAAACACTGAACAGCTCAGAGCCGGAGTGGACGAGCCAAGCCTGTGGGTCCCTCTCGACAAAGGCGGCGATGACAAGGAACTGGATCACGCCGAAGAAGCACTGGTAAGAAGTGAAGCTGAGCCGAGCCGGGTACTTTTTAAGTATCGGCGCCTGCAGCACCAGCCACCCCGACCACGACAGGCAGTGACCGATCAGGAACAAGCACCCCAGCGTCCAGTTCTTCCCGCTCGCGTCTCCCAGCGCCGCCAGCACCTCCGGCGCCGCCACCGCTGCCTGAAGCCGCGGCGACGGGCTGTAGATTGTGGGCCCCTTGAACAGCGTGATCACCGACGCTCCCGCCACGCAGAGGAGCGTTCCCGCCAACTTCGAGATCCCGTCTTTTCTGTCAAGCCTCAACTTTTCTATCCTGAATAATCATTAATTTTTTATTTTTTTTTTCAGAATTATATTTTACTATATTTTTCATGATAAATAAAAATAAAAATAAATTTGTTTAAGGCGCGTGGGCTTACCCGAGTACGAGAGCCATGAGGAATGTAATCGCCGGCACTGAATTCTGTATCGCCGACGCAAAAGTTGGCGACGTGTTGTCCAATCCCAGCAAGTAAAACCCTTGATTTGCAGTAATCCTGTAATTAATTAATTTAATTAATTAATTAAATTAGTCTTTTAACTAATTTTCTAATTCATATTGCAACAACATTCGTACCCAACAATCGCTAGTAGGAAAAACTGGATGAGGAAGTTCAAAGTAATACGTGGCCTCTCTTTCCTGAATATCATTCATCAAATAAAATAAAATTTTAAATCCGAAATAATATATATAAAAAAAAAAAGAAGGGGGGCAGATATCGAATAATAGATAAATAAAAGGGCATACTTTTCAAGAAAATAGGCGAAGGGCAAGAGGAGAAAGAAGGCAAGAATGTTCCTATAAACAGGGAACACGATCTTGCTAATGCCGGCGTTAAGTGCAGCACGTGACACCACGTGGAAACCGGCGTAACCGAACTGCAACGCCAGCATGGCAATGTGGAGCTGAAACTTCTCCGGGATAGAACATATGCTCCGACCAACCGTACTGGCCGAGCCGCCACCGGAATCCGCCATCGGAGATAATGATCGGTCGGAAAAAAAGAGAGGGAGTGTGTGTGTGTGTTGTTTAATTTGGTTTTGATGAAGTTGTGGTGATTTAATTTTCCAAGTAGGGGGTGATATAAATAGAGATGAGGAGGGAAGAAGGAATTAATGTAAATTATAGTAAGGCCCCACTAAAATATAGAAATTAGAGATGGACCCTAGAAAAATTTAGTGTAAAAAGAGTGAGCTCCATGAAATGTTTTTGGCTGTCTCCCACATTCTTTCTTCTTTCTTCTTGATCTCTATTATATTATCTACCACCACCCTTTGATCTTTCTCTCTTTTGCCTTTTGCCCTGACAAGACAACCCCTCATCCCACTACCCCAGCTATTAAATTAATTAAAAATAAAATATAAAAAATAATTATAATAAAGGAAAGGATTAAATTAAATACATGCACATCTCTAGCTATTTTATGATCAAAAGTAGTTACAAAATTAATTAAGAGACCATTTATTCTTTTTTTTTTTTCTAAAATATAAAAATAAATCAAATTAAATTTTGATATGTAAAATAAATTATTTGATATTTTCAATAATAAAAAAAAAATTGTTTTTTTGGTATTACTTACAGTCTCATAGCATTAGATAAATACGAAATTTCAAAATAGTTAAATCCTAAGGTGATGTTTGCAAAAGCTTATATAAAAGTAGAAGTTAGTAATTGTGAGTTAAGTTGGAATTAAGTGATTATTTCGAAAAGTTGGGGGTGTTTGTAAATTTGCTGAAAAATCAACTAAAATATAAAAAGTAGGTACACGGATGCTTTTAAAATTATAACTTAAAACAACTTATTTTAATAAGCAAAAGCAAAAACTTGTTATGCAAAAGCAAACTCATAATCTATTTTTAAAAGCATTTACAAACACCACCTAATTAGAATTGGTTGCTTTAATTTGTAACACATTAAGGTGGTGTTTGTAAAAATCTTTAAAAATTAGCTTCTCAATGTTTTTTTTTTTGTTTAAACATTTGTTTTGTCGTGCTTGTAAAATGAACTTTTGTTTTTGTTTCTTTTCAAGTAAGTGTGTTAAACCATTTTTCTGAAAGCACATCTAGAACGTTTTTTTTTTCCTATTTAATTTCATTTTTCAGACTATTTACATACACTCCCAACTTTTAAAAATAAGCATTTAACTTACCGTCACTAGCATTTGGTTTTGAGTAAAGCTTTTGAAACACCACCTAAGCCCCAATCATACGTTTTGTTATTAAGTACAAATCAAATATACAAAATCATAAATAAATAAAAAAATTAAACAAACAAACATTTGAGAGCAATTATCACCTATAAAACTATTATTTTGTGTACGTACACTATATATATACTTGGAGTGAAATAATATTATGATTGTTAAAATTACTAAAATGCACCTATAAAATCATGAAAATTATCAAACTTGACTAATGTCTAAGCAATTGATTTACCTTGTCTTATGGTAAGACAATCATATGTGTCTTTTGTGTAGCATCTATTTGGAAGCATGCTATTAATGATGAGGGGGGTGTGGGGGCGGGGGGTGGGGGCGGAGGGGGGTTTGGGGTGGTGGCGGAGTGTGGTGGTGAGCGGCGGTCGAAAGATGGTGCACACGAGGGGGTGGGTGGGTAACACAATGTGTCCTCATCCATCCATTTAACCCCACCACACACACTACCCCGACTATGTACTCTGTCACCTACTGTATTTTTTTTTTTCATTTTATATATTTATTATAATGAAATATATATTGATATATATCTGTATATTTATGATGATATGCAATATATGATAACATAGAATATTAAACACGGTGCGCTATTTTTTATTTTAATTAAGAAAACTATATTTAAATCCTTATTCTCTAGATAATTTACTTGAGTAATAAAGTGTCTATTTAATATAATTTAAGTGCATTGCATCTATGTATCACTATTGAATATTTATTTCTCTGCAGTTAATAAATTTATAGCAATAATATCAAGCAACATGAATTATTTTATTTATATATATACCGTACAAGTACATCGAATATGTTATTATATCACAAGTCACAACCATTATTATATTTTAACTGAAAATTAATAAAATGGCAGATCTTGTAATACTGAGTCAAGTTTGAATATATTTAGATTTTTTTTTTTTTTTTGCCTACAACTCCTCGTGAAGCGATTTGGTTTTCTCAATCATTACGTGGGTATCTATGTTAACCCACTCAAATATTTCTATAATAAAAAAAGCCCAAATTGTGGACACAGGTATGGCAAAATTACGGAAAAAAACTCTCTTGTTTGGGTAATTACAATTACACCCTTATTTTAAATATTTTTACATAAAATTTATGTAATTTGGTTGTTTACCGTACCAAATCGTATATTCAGTTCGGTATACGGTATGAAATGTTCGCGTACCAAAATTTCGATTCGTTTTTACCGATTTAACATCCCTAAATTACCCTAGAGGGGCTTTTTTGTAAGATAATACATAGTTAAGGGGGTGGTTGTAATTATCCAAACACGAGGAGGGTTTTTGTAATTTGACATAACTCAGGGGTGACTTTAATTTGCCCTAAAAAAAGAAAAAGATAAATAGCACTTGCCCCATTCTGGTTTGAATTTGTGCATATAATCCCCTTATACTTTTAATATAGCATATGACTCCTTGTATTTTAATATAATACATAACGTGCTTGTACTTTCAAATGATCATGATTATAAATTATTCATCAAGTAGAATACTATAGGGGGTTTTATACTTATATTAAAAGTATAATGGAGTCATTTGCACAAAACTCAAACTATTGGGGGTCATGTGCACAACGTTTAATCCACATGAGGATTAAGTGTAATTTACCCTTGTGTAATAGTTCGAAAACCATGCGACATACATAAACCGTAATTGATAAGCCATGTATAGAGACTCGACTTAGAAAGTGTTAGCAAATAGAATCGAACTTATAATAATTTTAAATTATTATTTTTCGGATCACTAGTGAGAAAAGGAAGAAATAATTGAAATGAGTGAACACGTTACATTAATGAGAAGATAATAAAAATTGAAGGGAAAGGGAGAAAAAATAAATACTCCTGAATTTATGGATACTTTTGAAGACACATAAATCTTTATCCCACCACTCAAAATTAGGCACTTTTGAACCTTTAATTTGCACGAGGGACGATAATTAATCGTCATTAATTAATTGTTTAAGGTAATATTAATTAATTAATAATTAGTGTTTCCACTAACAGCCCACTCCTAAAATACCTTACTCCAATCCCATAATGGGATATACTCAAAATTATTCACTCCTCTACTTTATACAACACTGTGTCCCCTCTCACTTATGACCATTTTTTTTTAATCAAGAAAATTAATGGTAAGCCTTGTAATTAGCTTAAGAGTTAAGTGGTAATTAATAGGTGATTATGGAATTAGGGAGAATATTATAGAGGAGGGACAAAGCTAAAAGGTTTAGGTGGGAGGAGTGGGCGGGCCGGGTACTGACCCGGCCAGAAAGAACCGGTCGGACACCAGCCTGACCAATACAGCTTCTAATATTTATTGCCATCTGTATATCTTCTTCTCTCTTTTGGGCTCACACTTATATATATATATATATATATATAT
Organism: Erythranthe guttata; assembly: GCF_000504015.1. The sequence continues at coordinate 83,715 of NW_012193478.1, read as the reverse complement.
ATATATATATATATATATATATATATATATATATATATATATATATATATATAAAAAACACGCTCTCCTGGAAAGATGAAATATATGTAATTTATATATTGTTCGAGAGATATATATATAGGGAAAATCAAAAAAATATATATGTCTCCCGCGTGAGCGTATAGTATATGACGCGCGAGGGTGTGTGAGTTTGAGACATTTACTCCACTCTCTCTCCCTGCGCGCCAAACATATATATGTGTGACACATATATATCTCTATCTCACTCCAAAGACAGATGTGTGTACACATATATATAGTGCCTTCGATATTCTACATATATACGACGTACTACACTCGAATGACATTAGTTTTATACCACACTTGACGAACTTATCGATTGTATTCTATCGTACATTTATACACACCGATTTGTTGTAAGAAGCATACGTTCGAAATACTAGTCAAATAATTTTGAGCAAACCAAATTTTTTAATATATGATAATTTTTTGTTTAAAAAAATGCAATTTTTTTTTGTTATTTAATTTAGATGTAATAACATTAGCTAATTTTGTCTAAAATATAAAATATAATAATCCATGTAATAACAAACACTACACTACATTTATTGGGATTTATTTTTTACATAAGATCTGAAATGGTAGTTAAATATTCATGTATTTTCATGTTTTGCCCTTCAAAATAGTGGTTGGTATTTACTATTTAGTGGTGTCACATCATTAAATTTAAATTTTAAATAAATTAGAAAAAGAAAATGGTTTGTAGTTACTATTAGCTAGGGATTAACTGTTTGGCAATTGAGAGTGTTTACTCAGGTGGAAACATTTAGTACAGACATCGGAATTGAAGACTAATTATTTAGAGGCGTGGCTACTTTTATTTTTTTTTATTTAATTTTTATTTTTCTAATTTCTTTATTGTACAATATTAATCATAACTAAGATCCTGTAGTAAGAGAAATTAAAGTAAAAAAAAAAAAAAAAAAAGAAGATTCCATCTGCTGCAACAGGTGAAAAAAACTCATTCGTGTTTCCAATTAAGAGGCGTGATCATTCATCAACAAAGCATGCTCCATTTTGAAAACCCATTATTCCAATTCATCATCAAAATTTAATTTCTAGTTTTAAATTAATAAATAAATAAAGATTTAATTAAACAACATTTGGTCAATTTATTGACTGAATAGTAAGAGCTTGTGAAATGTTTGATTAACATGATTAAACATTATTCAAATCCGCTATTGAAATTGAATTCCGGGTGATTAAATGCTACTACGTCATGAAATTAGAGTGACTAAAACGGAAAATTATAAATTTATCGTTCAAACCATAACTTAATTTTGTTGAACAAAAGATCTTATAGACAGTTCACATGTAAATAATAACAAAATCTAACAAATTTAACACAACATGCAATCTAAAAAAAAAATACTATTAAGTCATTAATTAATTAATCAGTAGAAAATTAATCCCATCTAATCTCAAGTGTCATTTATTGAGATATCATCCACTAAGAATGAGTTTCTTAAAGTTGTAAATTAAATGAAAAGAGATTTAATTTATTTTCCTTATTTTAATGTATTTAATATTTGTATATTTATTACTCTCTCTCTCTCTCTCTCTCTCTCTCTCTCTCTCTCTCTCTCTCTCTCTCTCTCTCTCTGATTTTATTAATTACTTTGGTCTATATTGAGAATACATAATTTTGGTACATCCAACACAACATGTGCCAACATATGAGATGTCAACTCCCACAACTGAGTTATGACCCAAATGGGAAGCAATGCAATCTTGATTCTTGCATTTGTTGCTTTCCTCATTTTTCTTGCATTAAATTTCTATTACATTTTTTTTTTAATTTCTATATGTGTGCGTGTGGGCGTGTGTATGGGTGAAAATCGCAACGTAATTTCTGAAATTCGGAAAGAAAAAAAAACCCATACCAATTTTTCAAACTTTTCTTTTTTTTTTTTTTTTTTTTACCACCAAAATCAAGAGTGTAAAAAAAACGTCGCGAGAATTTTGAATTTCCGTAAAAGTATATAGTAAATATCACTATTTTATTATATTTATATAGTATATTTTAATGGAAATTCCATTTTTTTTTTTGAAAATCTCCCCAATATTGTTTTTAAAAAATATACAACTAAGATAGTTTGCGAAATTTCAAAAAAGAAATAAAAAATCGAAAAAACCCGAATGAATTTTCGATACAAACCGAAACCACAGCCGAGTGACAGTGCTGCATGCTGCTAGTGAGTGTTGAGACATAATGAAAAAAACATGTGAACAAATTTACAATATTTAGTCAGAAATTAATTAATTTAATCTTATAATTAGTGTTTGTCGAGAAATAAACAGCAAGCCCGACGAGTAGTCGCTCTCACTGTTTGCAGATTCCCCCCTACCCACAGTTTTATTTAAATTTTGCATCATCATTTTTGCCAACATTTTTGAAACTTGTGTTCTAGATTCTTTCTTCCTTAGAATCTTGCAAGATTTTGATATCAAGTTTGAAAACTTTTATTTTTTTTGGCAGTACTATTGAATATTATGTATGGATATGGATTAATTTTTCCAAAGTTTTCATGTATGTTACTGTGAATTGTAAATATGCATCATGCACCACTTGACCACAACCACTACTTGTTTTCGGCCCTTCATCGATTGGGGCCGATATTGAATACGACGTCGTCGGCGTAAATTAATTTCTCTCTTTTTTTCTTTCAAGAGTACAATTATTTATTGTGCATATTTTCAACGACTCGAGTAATAATTTCAAACATGATTCGACTGTTACAAACTACATGGGATTAGCTTATCAATACCTCGTCCTGGTTTTCAGGATGAGAATGGCCTGTGGCTCGAGCTATTCCCGAAAACGAAATGGATTACTAGCTAGCCAAGAAAGGCGATAAACGTTTTTTTTTTTTACCACTATTTATTGCTACACGAGTCCCTTAACAAATTGCTACACAAATCATAGCCAATTATCCAAATGATCCCATAATACTCTATAATATATCCATGACCAATGTAGTGTACATGGATTATATGTTGTTGATGTGTCTTCCAAATCGGTAATAATTAAGTTGGAATCAATTGGTATATTCTAATTCATTTACGAGTCATGGAAGAAAACTTCCTTGTCTGAGTTTCCTTGTCAAAGAAGCATTTTTTCCTATACAAGATGCCTCTAATAAGACGTGAAAGGGCATATCGCGAGAGGCGAGCGAGATTGTGAGACGTGGAGTCGAGAGAGCGGGACGTCGGAGCGAGATCGTGGGAACGCTATAGAGCCAAAAAAAAAAAAAGGCGGAGCGAGATTGGAGAGCAAATTTCAAAGAGAGATCGAGATTTGAGAGAGAGAGAAAAAAACAAATGAGAACTAATATAAAGATAAAATAGAAAAAGGCTAGATCATAACAAAAGAGAGATACACTAGAGATGAATATAATGTAGGATCACCTTGCACCTAGAACCATTTGGTAATCGGTTCGAGACATCAGGAGGGGAATTGGGGAACCAGTAAATTTCCTCCTTTAAAATAGAAAAAAAGAATGTATGATCAATCTTTCTTTCGTGTTTTGTAAATTCTTTGATATTGTTGGTGTTTGATTAATAAAAACAGTGCTGCATTTCCTAGTGTTTGCAGGGGAAATTCTATGCTACACCTGGTGAATATAACCAGACACCCTAATTAATAAGATTTCCACTACGGGTTCAGTTATGGCCCAATGGGTTTTAGAAATATAATTATAAAATAAATAAAAAAGGACACATGTCAAGAAAAGAGCCACCCGGTGAAAATCACCAGGTGTAGCATCGTATTCCCCTTATTTATTAGTGTTTATCGTACAAATGTAATTAGGTTTACAAGTATTATTTACAAACTTTTTTCTTTTTTTTTTTTACCATACACCCACAATATTACAATTTACAAACACATTTTTCACTTGCAATTATTGTCACTCGTTGTTAAGTGTATATTTATACACTTAATTATACCTTTTAATTGGAGCTTTTGGTGTGTTTTTATGATAATTGGTGCTTAAAATGGCTATTATTTGTATTTTAGGTGCAAATTGGAGAATTGACAACTTTTGGGGTGAAAACTGCAAATTCAGAGAAAAAGTGGGCCAAAAGTGAAAAAATCAGATTTCCTGCAGAATTAAAGCCCGCGCGGCCGTGCGGATTTTAGAGTTTAATCTCACACGGCCGTCCGGATGGTCGAATTGGCGCAGTGAAGGAATCCTAATTACACAAGGAAACCCGCCCTATTATAGTTTTGCACCCTATTTAAAGGCCACAAGCACTCAATTAGAGATATCTTGACCTTTCATCTTTAATCTTTAGGGTTTTTATTTTTAATCTTTCTACACGCAATCAAGGAGCACAAGAACGAAGACGAAGACTTGACGAATCTTCATCATAGTTCTCCTCTTTTATTGTTATTTATAGTTTTATGATTTTTCGTATTTTTATTATGTTTTTCGTAACGAACATGCGTAGCTAAGTTTTTAATCTAGGATTTTGTTGGAACCCTATGTAGGGATTGTGAACCCTTTTTCTTGAGATTATGCAATTATGATTTTATGATTATTTCTTCTACTTGATATGATTGTTAGTGCATGAACTTGATCAATTTATGTGCTTTATCTGTGATTATTGGGATTGACTTGACAGAGCTATTTTGATAATTAGACGGTAAGTATAAGAGCCTTCGAGTAGTTTTCACCGGATGAGTGTGTCAATTGCATGTGGTGTCGTAGACATACAGATATTACCTTAGGTAGCCACTTACGAGACTTGTTAGTTAATGCTTTATTTATAATTGGTTTGCATAGACATATAGTGAATCGTTTATGAATAATAGACTCATAATACACGCGACAGCGGGTTATGAGTAAATTAGTGTCTCGGGTTAATAATCATGAATCATATATTTCATAATTGAGGGGTTTTGGGTGAGCAATTCTTGCATAGGGGGAAGATAAAATCCTAGATCCGTTTATTATTGACTTTTTCTCGTGATTACTTGTTTTCTTAATTATTTTAATTTTATTAGTTAATTAATTTGACAACCTTGCGTAGGCTGGATAAAAATCACAATTGTTAGGATTTGGTACTTAGGATTAAATAATTTGCGTATTCCCTGTGGGATCGACATCCGACTCTCACGAGTCTACTTTACTACTTGTTTGCGATACGTACACTTGCGTGTTGGTATTTAGCACCCAACACTCGTCATGAAAAATGCGACAACTAGAAAAAAATAAAAAATCAACATATAGGCCACAAACTATTACAACTTAGGCATGATGCTATTAATTAACAAATAACAATGACATTTCCTTACCTCAATCCATATCAACCAACATTAAAAAAAAAAAAAAAATTAATAATAATAATAATAATAATAATATAATAATCTTTTCAATGGTAATATATTACTTGATCTCTCTTTTTGGGACTTTCTTCTTGACTTAATTGATGCAATCTAGTCACTTTTTTTTTCTCCAACATAAACCTACCAACAAGATAGAAGCAAACCATGCACCATTCTTTTATTATTAGCTTTTGTTTGGCACTTTTTTGGCACAAAAGTGATTATTTCCTTTTCACTTTTTCCCCCCCTTGTAAAAATCAATTCAACTTGATTAACATATATCTCTTCATGTTTAAAGTGTATATATACCATGGTGCAGTCATATTCATACACACACAAACAAATAACCTTTAACAACCCCACTAAATATATGATCTCTCTCTCACCTCCATCTCGTTTTTTTCGAAAACGATAAAAACTATATATTATATATATATATATGTGATATATATCGACGTCGTTGTCTCTATCTCCGCACGAAAGAACTTCGTTTTCTCGTAATGATCATTCTTGCATTGTTATTTAGTTTTGCAAGTCTCATAAAACAATAAACCTAATTATCAAATGTAATAAAAACCAAGGGAATGTGTATATATATATATATATATATATATATATATATATATATATATATGTATAAAGAGAGATGATGAAGAAGAAGATGAAGAAGTAGTTTCTCTCTCTTCTTTTTTATTTGTTTACCCTATTTTTGACATCCGTGTTCACGGGAGTGAGAAAGTATGATAATACTTTCGGAATATAATGCACCATTATAGAAGAAAAAAGTGGGTCCCATGCATGCATGTATGTATATATATCTGCCACGCTGGGACCCACCATTATTACCACTTAATAAATTAGTTCCAGTCAATTCCACTATAATATCCTACTGGACAAGTTTCTATATCTCCCTCTAATCTAAATCAGGTGGAAATTGGAACGGGAATTTTGATTTTTGCTGATTTCAATCCGATTCTTTTCGATTTGGAAATAATATTTGAATTCCAAAAATTTCAATTCCAATTTTTTTCGGATTTGTACTATATGAAGTTATAATTTCCAGTCCGATTATTTTATTTCGGAAAACTCCATCTTTTCCCCAAAAAAAAATTATATTATCATATTATTATGCATAGGTGACTAAAAATCGGATTTTCTAATTCGGATAAACAAAAAAAATCAACTTTAGAATGAGTTTTTCATTCTAATTTTCGAAATTTCAATTTCTTATTTTTTTTCAATTTCCTTTAGAACGGAATTTGGATTAGATTTTCTCTTCCGACAAAATTGATTACTTTTATTTGTTCTAAAATGTTAATTTCGATCTGATTTGTCCGATTCCCAGAACTCCTAGGAAATACACCGAATGCAACAAGTAATTTCATATGCACGTAATCACACGTATACGTACATGAATGTATAAATATCCCGGAATTATTAATATACATGTATAAAAAGTTTGTACTCAATAAAATTCACAACCTTTATAATAACACAGAACAAAGTAAAGCGAATCTCAATTGTCCAAAAAAGATGCTATAAAGATCTTGTCAAGGGAGACAAGAAGATTCCTAGTTGGTCGTTTATTGGTGATCCATAATATAACCCGACCCGCGCGTGCATCCGATCCGACAATTCTTAACTCAGTGGGTTACGCATTCGTTTGTGGCCATTCGCATGCAACAAGGGCTCAATTTTTTTGAATTTTGGCACTGTTTTTTTCAAACTTGGAATCATTATTTTAAAGAGACGTGACCTTAATTAATAACAGATTTATGTAATAATGACATCTATCATGCCATAACCCATATTTATATAGTAGTTTGATTATAAACAAATATGCTCTTAATGATTGTATTTCAAATGAAAAAATCTACCTAGGATGTGTTCTAGATTGTCTTTTTCTGACATTAAAAATCTACCTTGGCTTCTCAAAGAGGTTTCTATAGAATATAGGTCTAAGGTCTTCTAAATTCTACACTTGGTGAAATACACTGTCAAATTTACACACAATCGATCTGTACATAGGGGCGAAACCCGAAACCTGGTTCACGTTTCCTGGAAAAGAAAAAAGAAAAAAAAGAAACGCTGTCCTCTCGCATAGTCGTCAGCGGTCTACAATTGTTGCTTGCCATAAATTGCCACCCACCAGCGATCGAACACGCACCTACCATCGATTAAGGTTTAACTTGGCGTCTTCTCTCTCATCTTAATTTTAATTTTCAGAATGAAGATAAATTAGAAGTCAATTTGTAATTTTGATAATCGACCTGATATTCCTGGTTTTCTTGGATTTTCATAGCAATTTTGCTTTTGCGATTCGTTTTGGTATTATCTTCTCGTGAAGGAAAAGAAATTTTCATAGCAAATTTTTTTTTTCCCGGGGACGCTATCCACGATATGCACCCTCACAAAAAATTCTGGCATCGCCAGTGTCTGTACACGTGTACAATATGATATCATGACTGTTAGAATAAAGAGGGTGGTTTTTGTCGCTTCAATGGTTATCTCAAGAAATTGCACAATAAATATTTTCAAATGCTGAGTCAGCCACTAATTTTCTTACCAACTACACACTAGACTGTATACTTCCATATATCTTTAATTAACCCTAATTCAAACAATGTTAATTAACATAGCAAGACCACACGCATAATTAGCCAATAAATCTATCTCTAATTAGTATTATATCTAAATAAATGGTTTTCTGGAATCTGATCCAAAAAACACATATGATCAACTATGCACTACTATGTTCCTTTTATCGAGTTTGATAAACATCGTAAAGAAACGGTGTGCAACATTAAAACAAGGGGCCTCGTTTATTACTCTAGCTGTAACCTAATATTAGTTAGGGCAAAGATACGATTACTCGGCAGCTGTTTCCTCGGCCGATTTCTTGTACTCTGGTTTGAGCTCGTATGTTCCTTGGTTTGCTCCTCGTTTATTGTACACGCACAGCTCGTTCAATATCTCTTTCAAAAATTGCTGCATAAGGAGATACAAGATGTTATAGATATATTTTTCCGAAAAAAAGTCGGTTATGATTTGTGTAATAGAATGATATGTAATAACATACAGCGGGTTGATCGGTTTCTTGAACGAGCTGCTTGAGTGACCAATTAGTTTGCTTTTCGAAAAGTTTAAACATTATATCTTCGAGCTCCCCTCGGTCCCTTCTAGTTCTTTTCACATCGGGTCCCTTGATCGGAGGAGCTGCTGCTTTCTTCTTGTCCTGTAGGATATGATATACATGTAAGAAGTTTGTGAAACTATATCATGGTACTAATGCAAGAAAACGATGTCGCGATCTTGATTGCTACCATCTAGAAAACTTAAAAAAAAAAAAAAAAAGCTCTCGTTGCATTTAATAAGTTCTCATGTAGTGATATTACAAGTGATATTTTTTTTCTTTTTTTGAAATATATTTGGATTTTAACAATTTTGTAATTGGATCACAATTGGGATAAAATTCGGCTAGAATTTGGTTAGTAAGTCCGCCATTTTCAGCAGTTCAATTAAGATTTTCTTCCATTCAAGTAACACAATTAATTATGAAATTTGAAGTAGCATAAACATCTAACAACGACGACTAGTAATATTTACGTTGGAAGGCATGACGAGGCATGTAATATTTCGCACGGTTTCTAAATTTGAAAGATATGTAAAATCCTACGATTTTACGATCGAATGTTACGAGTATGGTTTTAATTTGGCATGCTATTTAAATCTAGAAGATATGTAGAATCCTATGATTGTACGATCCAACATCACAATTACGATTTCACAGTCCCCTTTCGATTTTACTTAAAATTCCGATTTTGATTGCCACAAATTTATAGCACTTAAGAAGAGAAACAAAATCGGAGAAATTATTACCTTGGAAGTGGATGAAATCATGCCCATCATTCCAGGCATGGGCCTCATGTGCACGCCGCGATCATTATCGAGCACCTGATAAACATCAAAATAAAATCCGAGATGGAAGATAATTTAGCATAAGATTTGCTTCAGACAAGAACCACGGTTCATAAAAAAGGGAAAGCATGAGTTATTACACGACCTGAATTTGTCTGTTTTTGACCATGGATTTATTTGTCCTTTCCCGACACATTCTTCTGTACTCTTCAATGTTCTGGTGATGGGGCTTCATATCGAATTTGTGTTCCACTTTCCCTTCGAGCGCAACACTTCCTGTTAAAAAAAAACAAGAACGTCTGTTCACTACCGATTTAATTCTTTTATAAACGGATAGCAAAAGTTAAGCAGAGATCGTCTATGTATTTTTCCCAACAAGTTAATCTAACACAGCCAGTACAACGTGACGCAGTTGTCACGTAAAAATGCACATCAAAGAACTGTAATAAGGTAAGATCACTATTTTAGGGTGTCAATTTGATCTCAAGCTGTAGTTCATTTAGGTTTAAATCTTAGTAGCATTGAAGACAAATAATGAAAACGAAGATAAATCATCCATATCAATATCATCCTTATTGCGATAAAAAAATCCTGAAAAAAAATATTGAAATTTTTCATAGTTTTCTTGATTGCATCGGCATACATACTTCAATGAAAGCTCCTTATTACAGCACCAAAAGACAGAACTTCTTAGCAGGGGCAAGTCCACCCTCAATTGATAATTTATCCCCTATTATTATACCTATAAATATATTTAGCCCATTCAATTTTATTAATTAGCCTACCCAAAATTCAAATTAATGCAAAAAAAAACGCCATTTATTATCAATTAGCCAGCCTAAATTCAACTTAATGCAAAAAACACTCTAATTTTTTTTTCTTTCCCTAATTTCTGATTTTGTCACAAAAAAATTCTAAATAAATTTCGGCCAGTAACAAATTCCTGGACTCAGCCACTAGTTCTTAGGTTTTCTATTATCAATGGGGAATCAAAATTTAAACCAAATGTAATAATAGTTCATTAAGGCACTAAAATTCGGACATGAGAAACAGCAAAATCGAGAAAATTAACCGTGATTGGTCTCGGAGAAAACAGTCATGGGAACGAAATCTTTAAACATGTTGAGAGAGAAACTCTTCGGCATCTGCACAATTTCACTTCCAGCCATCTCCATCGTAAACTAAAAAGTTCACCAATTAATTCAATTTTCAAAATTCTACAACATATTAAATAATAAATAAAAAATTAACACTTAGAGAGAGAAAGAGAACGATGATTACCTGGAGAGAGGATGGTTCTTCAGGACGGAGGGGATCAAGTGAGACGACAACTTTAGCCACGGGCGGCGACTCGGCGGCGGCGGACTTCCACGCCTTGGAAACAACGGGAGGGCACTTCATAAGCCAAATAGATCGGTCGGATTTAGCTGTGTCGAGGGTGATTTTATCGTTGTTACTGAGTTCATCCGCCATGAATGGGGGGAGTAGAAGTGGAACCTTCTATTCTCAAACCAGAGTCGTGTTGTGTGTGTGTGTGTGTGTGTGTGTGTGTGTTTCTAGTGTTCCGGACGGTGTGGGAGGAAGGGGCTTTTTGTCCTAAACAAACAAAAGGGGTAAAATTCAAAATCGTCCCTGAGGTTTGCTCCAAACTTCAAAATCGTCCCTGAGGTTCTATTGAACTTCAATTTAGTCCTTGAAGCCTTATTTCACTGGCCAAATGCGAAGAAATTTTATCGACTCCCAAAACTGCCCTTTACCCCTTTTACCATTTATTTGGCTCCATGTTTTCAAAAGAAATTTTTCTCTTTAAACATTATTTATGATTTGATGTTTTAACATGGACACTTATTAAAAATCAGTATACATTTTCTTTAGGCGGCGGATATATGTAAACCCATTTTTTTATTAGTTCAAGACCTCCAACATAAAAATACTAATTTATCCTTAATAAAATTCAAAACTAAATAAAAAACATAAATCATAAAAAAAAATCGGCGTTGTAAAGTCGGCGTTGTGTTGCCGATTTGGTTAACAAAAATCGGCATTGTGACACCGATTTTTATGTACAAAATCGGTCTGGATAAACCGATTTGGGAAACCAACGAAAACATACAAAAAAATCAATTTCAATCTCAATTTTTTTTTTCCAAAATCGGCTAAAGCATTGCAACCTAACAAGAAATAAGCATAGATTAATGTTTATCCACGCATATTTATCAAGAATCGATGCTCGATTAATGTTTTCGAATTGACAAACAAAAGTTTAGTAAAAATGACTTGTTGGTGGTGGTGGGGTGGTGGTGATGGTGCGGTGGGTGGGTCGCTGGTTGTCGCCGGCGGGGTGAAAGTCTCGTTGGTCAGTGTCTCGGCGGTCTGGTGGCGGCAGTTGTGAGTTTTTTCTTTTTTTTTTTGTTTTTCTTTTTTACTTTTTTATTTTTTATTTTTTGGTCTTGAACAAATTAAAAATAGAGTTTGTTTGAACTTGGGTATTATTTATTGGTAAGGGTATATTCGTCCTGTTTGGTCTTGATGTAATAAAATTAAATTAATTTACGGGTTTGAACTAATAAACTCCTTTATGTGGATTTGAACTAATAAAAAAATGGGTTTGCATATCTCCGCCGCCTTTTCTTTAATATAAAAACTTAATAATTAGTCTGTATAATTCTACAATTCAAAAAAAGGTAATCTGTATTATAATATGTGGACTCAAGCATTGTCCTATCTTATGAGCTAAGGAAATTCAATAGCTATCTAATAGACTAAGCATGACAATTCATATAGCTCTTATACGTGTCATTCTTATTTGTAATAGTGGATGACTATGCATGTACTAATCCTTGTATAAATACCCCAATATGCAATGAGAATTCAGATCAATTTTCCAGCAACTTATGTGATAAATCACATATTTCATCTCTCTAGATTTCTTATATATATGCATATATCTATTGAGCTATTTAAATAGTTTATTCTATAACACGTTATCAGCACGAGTTTTTGCTCGATAGGGATTTGCTATTTTCGTATTCTTCTTTTTATTTTATTTTACGAAAATCCAGATCCTCGATCTATTGTCGTAAAGACAAACGAGAATGATTAGTGAATACTTCGGTATTTTATACGCTATCATTTCTCAAAGGATATGATGGATTCGTGTATATTAATGTATTGCTTATTTATTTGTTGAATTGCTGCTGAAATTTATATTTGCAAGCTTGTGGATCCCAAGCACTGCTATATGCACGTGCTATATTTAACAGATATGTGGGCCGACTTAGAGGCCAAGATATTAACTCCGAGTATGATGCTCGTCGAGTAAAAGATATAATAATCTCAGTTGAAAGTCGATTTAGAGACTATGAGATTAACTCCGAGCCTGATGCTCGTGGAGTTGGAGAAATAATAATCTCCGTTTAAGGCCGATTTAGAGGCTATCAACTCCGGGCATAGTACCCGTAGAACTTAACAGAGACCGTATAGAGGTCATACTATATAACTCCGAGTCGAAAAACTCGTTGAGTCAAGACATTGGAATTCCCGTCAAGTAAATGAAATTTAGCTCCGAGTCTAAGCTCGTTGAGATGAGAAAGCCGATTTAGAGGCTTAATCTTTAATATCGCTCCTAGCTAGTCTAAACTCGTTGAGACAAGAAAGCCGATTTAGAGGCTAAATATTTAAAATTGCTCCGAGTCTAAACTCGTTGAAGCAAGAAAGCCGATTTAGAGGCTAAATATTTAAAATTGCTCCGAGTCTAAACTCGTTGAAGCAAGAAAGCCGATATAGAGGCTAAATATTTAATATAGCTCCGAGTCTAAACTCGTTGAAGCAAGAAAGCCGATTTAGAGGCTAAATATTTAACATAGCTCCGAGTCTAAACTCGTTGAAGCAAGAAAGCCGATTTAGAGGCTAAATATTTAATATAACTCCGAGTCTCGTTGAAGCAAGAAAGTCGATTTAGAGGCTAAACTGTTCATATAACTCCGAGTCTGAAACTCGTTGAGACAAGAAAGCCGATTTAGAGGCTAAATTACAAATATAACTCCGAGCCTGAAGCTCGTTGAGTCAAGACGTGATAATATCCGTCAAGAGCCGATTTATAGGCCAAATATCTGAATATATCTCCGAGACTGAAGCTCGTTGAGTCAAGACTTGATAATATCCGTCAAAAGCTGATTTAAAGGCCAAATATCTGAATATATCTCCGAGCCTGAAGCTCGTTGAATCAAGACATGATAATATCTGTCAAAAGCCGATTTAAAGGCCAAATATCTGAAAACAACTCCAGAGCCTGAAGCTCGTAGAGTCATTAGACGAGGTAAACCCGTCAAGAGCCAACTTAGAGGCTATTGATCACAAGTCCAATTTAA